>BMAV01016252.1:8293-122921 GCA_019973955.1 Trichonephila inaurata madagascariensis | reverse complement strand
TAATTTTAAAGTGAGTGAAACTTATAAGTACAGTCGGTAGATAAAGGGTTAAGGGAGTTCACCCATGTGTTTTAGGTTAAAAAAAATTTCTTTTTTTCATAATTTGCTTTTCCTGAACATGTCTAGAATACGGCGGTAAGATGATTTTTTTTTAATTTCAAAGTCGTTATAAAGAAGCAGCTGTTAGAAGAGCAGCTGTTAAGATTTTCATTTTTTCAATCGGACTTGAAACTTAAAACGCGTTTTTCTCAAAACTGTGTTTTTCACACTTTCATCCATCCTATCGCAAGAACGGTTTGACCGAATCACTTCAAATTTATAGGGTAAACTCAGCATATATATATTTTATAACAAAAACGTAACAAAAGAAAACCCCATGAAATTCGAAACATTTTCTTCAGAAGTCTACCAAAAATCCAATATTTGATATTTTCAATTGAGTGAACTGTATTCGGTGCATTTAAGGTTGTAGATTAAGACGCCGTTGATTTTTTTTTTTATCTTAGATAAGCCAATCAGCCGGAATCATGGAGGAAATGAGCGTCCATTTTTTCGAGGCGGGTGTGTTTAGAGCGCTATAACTCACGTTCTATTGAATATTTTTGACTAAACATTTATATACACACTCTTAAAATACATATAAATAAATGATATAGAATGTAAAGTTCTATCTTTTTACTGGTCGTCAAAAAAAATTCCCTAAGAAGGCTTAAAATACAGGCCGTCACATGGGTGATCCCCCTTAATTATCAAAATTAGGTTTTGATATATTGTTAAAATGTGCCGATTTTAAACTCATTTAAATTGTATCTAAATACATCTATTCAGTTTATAAATTACATTTAACGCATTTAATCTAAACCGTTTCCTTTTTCTGCACCAATGAACATTTATATCCCATTACATAATTAATAGCTGTCAGCTGTTTACTGCATCACGTGACGTAACATGTAACCTTTTGAACCAATCATATGCCTTGAGTGGCACTTCCTCGGTTAATGCCAACAAACAGCTCTAACGATTACTAATTCAAAGAATGAGTGATGGGAAATATTTTATATATATATGGTAATGCTTAGAACTCAATAAGGGATACAAGAGGCAGGATCAATTGGCTTAAGAAAGTTTTCAAGCATTTAAAGTTTTTATAATCTGATTCAAAATAAGGGTGACCAATTTTATGTATAAAAGCATATAACTAATTACGATAAATTTTAATCACTTTACTGCCAATATTATTTTAAAAATGAAACGTTTAAATTGCCAATCTAACTATTTTTATTAGTGGGAGTAAATTATGGCCCCGAAATTAAATCCTCAAGCCCAAAAAGAAATTTTTTAGCTTTTGAAGAAAAGTTGCTCAGACTCTATTATAAATAAATTATTTAAAAATCACGGAAAAGATATTATTATCTAAACTTCGAAAGAAAAGAAAATTTGGCTGGCAATGAAATGTTCCAGGGAAAGAATATAGACGAAGTTCATGGTAAAAAAGAAAAGAAGAAGCTGAAAAGATTTATCTCTGTGAAAAATCCTCTGCTTCAAAGACCTTTAGGAAAGAAGCTACTGGTATCGCAATAGACATTTTGTCGTCAAACAAAGAAAATTGGCTATAAAAAAAGAGAACAAACAAAACATGCCATCCTGTGTCTGTAAAGACCGTAGAAAAACGAAGAAAACATTCTTTGCCTCTGTATTTACTGTTAAGCAAAGGTAGGCACAAAACATGGATAACTTCGAATAAAGCACTGTTTCATCTATCATTCAAAATTAGAAGAACGAATATATAATGTATTTCAAGCGAAAAAATTCGCAAAAACGCTGCTATTTTGCAACAGGCAAGTCGGCCATCAGGTGTTGTGGAAAGGAGTGGACTATTCTCTCAAAGCTTGACAAAACCAATTTTTGTAGAACCAAATGCTAAATCGGATGCTAAATACTATCAGAGAATACAGTTTTAAAACACATGATTATATAAAGTGAACGTCTTTACTCTCAAGGGAACTTTGTTTTTCATCATGTCTCTGCATCAAGTCATAGAGCAAAATCAGCTATAAATTGGCTGAAATATATATATATTTCCTTCTGTGGAATGGCTACCACTATCCTCTAACTGTGTTCCTTAAGATTATTTTTTGTGGGGATACTTAAAAAGACAATTAAATAGGCTTAAAGTAAGAACACTTCAAGGACTTCAAAAAGTAGTCAATGAAAAAGTTGGAATAATACCCCCAAAAATGGTCAAAAAAGCTCTTTTGGCTTGACCTAAATATCTGCGTAAAGTGTACTATGCTACAGGAAACCACACTGAAAATTTCCTGTAAATAATTTAATCCAATAAAAATTTATGATTCTCTGAAAGTGGCCATATTATTTTTAAATCAACCGGTAATTCGGTTATTCAAACTTTTTGGCTCTATTAAATAGAGGTGTTGGTAAATTATAAAATGTGGAGTGTAAGAAATAATTACACAGTTTTTAACTATACAATGAAGAAAAAGCAAAATAAGCTATTATAAGTCACATAAATTCTTTAAATTAGAAGAAAAGGAGGGAAATTATTAGGACATTACAAGGAAACTTCATTTGTATGCAGATTATATATAAGTGATTTTAAACTTACAAGATCTTTAATCATAAAAAAGTGAAAGATACAACAGTGTGTTTTGATAAAAATTTATTTCACAACATAATTAATTACAATTTATTGTATTACAATGCACGAAACTGCGTTAAAGTACAACAAATTATATAATGTATGTAAAAATTTATTGTAACAATCCATTTAGAAAATAGATGGCACTGTTTCATCAGCAGTGCAGTTGTATCTTCAACATATAAGGAGAGTGGTGTATAAGATTGATTGATTGAATATTAACTTCGCACTGTTCAGCTACACGAGGGCTTTTGTTGACGGACCACGTAATTTTGAACCATGGTCAAGTGACGTGGACGACACCTGAGCTGGCACCCCCTCTCCTAACTACCACACCAACGGGAGGACGTTTCAGCTCTCGGCAGATTTAACGTGCATCGCTGCCCTACACGGCGGGTCTTTAGTCATAATGGAATCGAACTCGTGACAAGGCAAGCCACGATCCGATACCTATTCCACTCGGCTACCACGGCCACAGTGTATAAGACAGAAGAGAGAGTATATGGAAGTCCGAAAGTAAAATTTGTGTACTTGTGGGAGGTGTGATAGTTTTTTTTAGTAGCTGAAAAATAAAATTGATGATTTTTATAGAGTTATCAGCGATACAATGGAACTATAAAACGTAAAAATATAGTTGAAAAAAATAATGGCCTTAAAAAAATTAATACAAAAGGTCAATAATAAAATTTAGTTTTTAGAAATTTTGATTCCCCAAACATTAAGAACTCCTAAGCATACAATAGGTTTATTATTTATTACGACCTTAACTCATTTGAAGTGTTTGACGAAATTATTTCACGACATTTTCTTCATATTAGATACTGGCTGCATGGCCACTTCGAGTTGTACGGGCTTTTTCGTAACTATAACTTTTTGACCCTGGAAAATTCTACCTTTCGCGGTGTCAGCATTTCCTGGTGTGCATGTAATTTCTATATTAAGGTGATTAAAATTCCCTTTTTCGAAATCCAGTAATATGCCTCGTTCATCGGGTTTCTTTTCCCGCCGTTTAGCCAGGCGTTGCATGGGCTTTTTTGAGTGCCAAACGTTTTTTCAATCTTTTTCCCCAGGGATCAGATCTACTTTCAAATTTCTTTTTTCCACTAATGATTTTAAAAAAATTATACTACTTTAGTTAATAAAAACTAAGGAAAAGCATTTAAGCTTAAGTAAGATTTTAAACTACAGTTATAGAAGAAAGACGTTACTTTAGATAATACTTCAATTTTTCAACACATAGAAAAAAGGGGAATGAAACAGGCAATAGTAATATTTGTTTTATCCGATGGTTATAGCTTTAAATGACGTTAGAAATAGCTTTGTATATGTTAGTTCCACCTCTTATTTATGAGGTATCCGACTACTTCAATTCTCGGATTTCGTGAAGCATGTTATATAGTGGTCTGGAAATAACAAAAAGATCCTCATACCTCAGTTTTAAAAAAAATAAGTATGTTTCACGCGTATTCAAATACTTTGAGAAAAATAATTTATTTAAATAATTAATTCAAAACGGTAAAAATAGGGTATATTGATATGGGAAATGAATAAATTTTTTAGATCATCAAAAAATACCAAAAACAAAAATATTACTTTATCAGAAAAGAGAGCTACTTTTTTTTTAAGTAGACCATCAAGACTTCAAATTCTTAATTTATGTATATAACGGTATAACCGTTAAGCATAATATGCATATGAATAACCAATTATGCTTAACTATTTCTGTATATAAAGGTAGTCTCTGTTTCCGCAATTTTTTTGGACTCTATATTACGTTACATCCAAACCAAAATAATCTTATTTGCAAATATTTAACACTTATCTTTCTATGTACACTCTTCAATTTCGGATCAATATTCCAAGGCATTTGTATAAGTTGAAAAAAAGGCTAGAAACTGGTTGCTAATTAATTTAATAGGTAAATTATGTACTTACGTATTATCGCAACCTATTGGCGACATCATATAAAACGGATCACCTGTTTGCGAATTCAACGCGTGCGACACTCAGGAAATCGGGGTTGACAACTTGGCGAGTTATGAATGGAGTTGGCGATTGTTACGATAATACGCAAGTACCGTAAATTTCCCTTTTTCCTTCTTAAAATTAGAATACACCCTTCTATAAGCTATGTTCATTCAATTCAAAATATATCGAAACCCAAATTTTGAATTCACATATACTTGAAAAGAATGGAATACACTTTTAACGACCAATGAGTAACTAAAAAATCTCTCTATGTTACTTGGAAAGATAGAAAAGATATTATAGGGAATTCAATGAATACAAAACCAAAGAAAATTTCTCTCAAACGATTAGTAGAGTCTCTGTCTGAAACGTTACATTTTATAGCAAAATTTACATTTCCTATTCAGAGTTTTGCAAAATAAATATGCCTTTAGCACCTTTCTTTCATAATGTGTTTATTGTGAATTAAATTCGACATTAAGGATTCCGTATTATTTTTGTGTTACGTCAACTAATTATCTACCTCCATATCATGAAACACAGTGAATATATTTTGAGTTGTTTGAGAAGCTCTCCGGAAATGACTTCTCAAAAGCTATAATCAAAGTATAAAATCTTCGAATATAAATAAATGTATGTATCAATTTTTAGTCCCTCTTTTAGGTGTTAAAGGGGGCAATTTATAAGAGAATGCATGGTATAAAAGTTGAAAACAATTTTATTTAATTGTACGGTTACCTTAAAGAGTAATTATTGTAGACTTCCCTTTAGCATTTTGTGACGATACCAAAGTAAGTGAATTTAATTTTTGAGCTTAAGCGTTAAAAGAGGTCAGATATCTTAAGGAGTTAGTATCCACTTTTAAGCTTTAATTAGTATCGAGAATGTAAACCAAAAGACAAAGGGATGAGGAGGAGATTCATATTCACAACGAAATTAGCTTTAAAATATTAATGGAATTTTCTAGTTTATTCGTTAGTTTGGTATCTGTTTTGAGATGTTAATTGGATTATTTGCGTTACTGATTGATTTTATTCTTTTATCTTACGTTTAGATAAGAATAATTGGTACTTACATATTAAAACTAGAAAAAGTTTGGGATTTTTATTACCCTTAAATGCCCACCGGTGTCATTTTAGCACCACGATATAAAATATATAAAATAATAGTTTTGACTAATTAATAGCTGGACTAAGCGATTCAGTAGGGTTTAGTTTTAAGACTTTTAATATTATTTCATGTAATTAACATACTGTATGGCTCTTTATATCATAAGAACCTGACGGTGACATTATGTATAGCGAACCTTGTTGGATCACTGCTTTGTCGCAAAACATTTTGAGTCGCAAATCTGCCAGGAGCATTACTCTTATACAGTATCCATTCTGTGTGTCATCCCTAGAGATATATATATCAGGGCTCACTGGAATATTATCAGTTACATTTGCACTTTCTTCAGATTTTTCACCACTTTCACTCAATCTTATGTCTTCATCGGAATTTAATTTATACCACGACAGAGCTCATCATAATCCGATTCATTCCAAAAATCTCTCGTAATAAATTAGCGATTTCATCACGGCTTAGATTTTTTTGCACGTTTCGAAAATCGACTATTTTTTTTTCTATGAGCAGATAACCAAATACTATGTAATAAAACTCTGGAACACAACAATTTTAGAAAAATATATTCGTTTCTGCTGTTAACACAATAACACTGCATTCAAGGTCAAATAAATGTACGACAGTATTTGGGGAAATTTGTTTTACCAATTGTATCTATATATATATATACTTCGTGAAAAAAATTTTGTTGAATGAAAACTGTTTATAATGATAAACCGCCTTGATCTCGAAATGACAACAGTGGACGTTCTAGGTATATTCAGTTGTAAAATTTCTCCTAATTAACCTAGAACCACAAAACTTTTATTGTGTAATTATCATGAAAAATAAGTAAAGGTCACGGAAATTTTTCAAATTCCCTGCAAAATTGCGGAAAAGAGAACAAACCGAACAGGCTCAGGTGTCAAATTCACACCGATGGGCTTTGTAATATTAAACCAGCGTTTCTCAAACTGTGGGGCGCGCCCCCTAGAGGGCTTGATAAATCAGCAAGGGGGGCGCGAGCATATTAAAAAGTAGAAAACAAAACATTATTTTAAACAAAAATTATTAATTTACTGAAAGTAAACAAACAAAATATACTCTAGCATAATAAAAAATAAAATACACAACTACACTGATGTAATATATTTATAAATGTATCAGTACTGTACAATGTATTTTATAATTAATTTGACTACACTAAGTTAAGAAGAAGTTTAAAAATTACCAGTAGAGCCCCATGGGCTTGTCATGTATAAAATTATACGTATACAAAAATTAACACTTATCTTAATAATTTGTACGGTTTTTAATTAATCCTTTAACTGCTGATAAAAAGGTACTCTATATGCTCCCCAATGCAACCTTCCACGTAAGCGATAATTGGGAGAAAGGGGTAGAAAAGAAATAAGTGAGCAAATCCTTCGCAAACACAGTCAAGGACCTTTTATTCTATTCCAAAGCTTTTGGAATAGTTTTATGGAAAGCAATGAACAGAAAAGATCGTACGTCGGAAAGACGTATTTATACTTCCGGCGATATTAACGCTTTGACTGAGCAAGACGTTTATATGCGCCGGTGGCAGCTTTAGCATCAAAATATAGTATAATTGAATTGAATACATTGTTATTGTAAGGAGGGGGCGCTATAAAAATTATGATTGAGTATTGGGTCGCAAGTATTGAAAGTTTGAGAATCACTGTATTAAACCATTGATCAATTTCGTCAAATTAAAATACATCATTAAATTCTATAAGGAGTGCAAATAAGTATATGCGATGTTTTGTTAAAATTTGGGCACTTTTTAAAGATAAAAAAAATTATGTTTTATTTAAAATACATACAGTAAGTGACGGTTTTTATATATTTTTTTTAAATGATACTCACAAAACAAAGGTAGAGTAACGTCAGCTTATTAGGTTGTAGTTTTGTCGGAGGAAAATGATGAAATTGGGAATTTTATCAAATCCCTAAGGGTGATGATCAATTGACGGAAGATGTTAATGTAGCTTCTCTTCAGGGTCATTTCCCTGATAAAATTAAGGGGTTTGAACGAATCCCTGATCTGTTTCAGTGAAATGATGAAATAATATTGTCAAGTGTTAAAAGTGTTTATTTAACAAATATGGGGCATTATTAAACGTAGAAGTAAGTAATACAACAATAATCAATGAAATACAAATTATTTATTCGAAAGTAATTAACAAATAATTAGAAAATTAGGCTGGTATTTTTTGATGTGTAGCGTCTTACCTTTCGATTGCCTACACACTAAAATATCAATTCCTATGTTAATTCTATGGTGCCATTTTTTTAAAGATATATGGGTAATATTTAGGGGATCCATAGTACTACCTGTTTGGTTAGGAAGTGCAAGGACTCGACCCCTGCCCTAGGTGTCTTCCCCACCCCTGGACAGCATTTTGCCAATGCAAATCCTGATTGGTTCATTTCAGCATTTCACTGAAACAGCTCAGGGATTTGATAAAATAACTTACTTTCACCAAGGAAATGACCTTTGAACAGACATTATTTTAACATCTCCCGTCAATTGATTGTCTCCCATAGAGATTTGATGCAATTCCTAATTTCGTGATTTCCCTGCGATAGCTTCTCCACGGACGGTGATATACGAAGCAACATGTTTTCGTACAGAATCAATGAGGGTGCGAATGGCGTAAGCCTTCCGCACTTTCATCACTGATGTGGAAGATTTGTATCATTTTTCCCTAATGAATTCAAGCAACAAATTTTGAGCATGTTGCCTATTCCTCTTCCTGATGATTCCAAGCGCAATTTCTAAATGGTTGCCAGTATTTGAAAACGTTCTTCCAAACTTTTCCCTAGAATACTCCATTCGTGTTCGGTTAATTAAATCTGGAACTCTCGTTGAGGGCCGGGGGGGTAGCCGGGTGGTTTGAGCATCGGACTCCAGACCGGAAGGCCTGGGTGCGATGCTACCCAATACCCTCCGAGTACATACGGAGCACGTGATCATTAAATCAGCGGATCCAAAAGTCTTGTGGGCTGAATAACGAGCGCAGGGGACTGGAGAATATTTCCCTCCCCTCCAGTCCCATGGCAAAATTGTGGAGGAGGAGATAGGTGGTGTCGCCATCTATCGTCCCTTCGGGGAATTTCGCTGAGCTAATTTGTACTGTCACCTGTATGGTGCTCAAGACCTAGGCCAACGACAGGCATACTTCTTGCCAAGATGAATTTCGTGGGCCTCGTTCTGACTACGTCAAACAGGTGGCATTAGATACAACACAACAACAACACTCTCGTTGATCAATCCATGCGTTGATTATTTTCACTCCCCAACAGTCCTTCCTAAGACACTGTATCATTGATGATTGGGAACTGAGGAATCATAGCACATATAAGAAGACTCACTTCAGGAAAGAAAATATTGGTAAAATAACAGGCAAGAATGTCTGATAATCTCTAAAAATTATAAAAGGGAGTACTAGTAGCAAGTATTATACCTTCTCAAATAAGAACCCTACTACTAAGCAATCTTTTTCAATGATGTTAGAAGGTATATTGAATATTTTCCACCCTCTCCTGTTCAGTTCATATTCTCAAACCGGTAAAATTCTATTTTAATCCACATCTTAAGTAAAGAAGAGAAACAAACTGTTCCCAATTGCGTGAGCAGTTTTTTTTTCTGTAATAGAGTTATATCTAATTTGAGGATAGTAAGGTGCCAAATTGGCGATAAACAAAGGTTGGGGCTAAAATAAAATGCAACCTTGAAATGACAACCAGAATAATTCTATTCTCACCTGTACAGAGTTAAGTGCATTGCTAATCTGTCCAGTTCCAGTTTTTCGGTATTATAGGAAATGTCTACGTGTTAAACTGTTATTCAGTGCCATTAAATTTATTTTCCATTACCATACTGATCGTGGGATTAGATAAGTTTCGTGCAGCATTTCTGACCATGATAAGTTGCAATATGAGTCATTAAGGAATCTATTATATGTGCCTTTCAAATTTTACCGTTGATGGCTGTGTGTCCTATCTCACCAGCAGTAAATTATACTCATCGTTTACTGCAGTAGTTTCGCTTGAACGACTTCTGCTAAATCCTTAGATAGCTTTTCCTGTAGTTTGAAATACTCCGGAACTCGTGAAATGATACTACTAGTGATCCCAAACATCCTAACCCCACTAATCACACTTTGATTTTTCTCCATTTTCTCAATAATTCGAGAGTTAAGGTTGTTATGAATTTTATGTAATGAATTTTTGAAATAGTGTAAACAATTTATATCTGGATGTGTAATACGTTTATATTACTCTATGTTACATTTATTTTATGTTAAAATTGTAAAATTTTACTTATTTAATTGTATTCTCAAGCAACGCCGTTCTTTACAATATAATGGCGATTTAATGGAAACAGCGATAAAGCCAAGTTGGCATCATTTTTGTCACCTTGGTTACCCTCTTGGTGACTATTTTCGCCGAGTTCGCAACCCTATGAATAAACTCTATAACAAAACATACGACAAACAAAGAACGAGTTGTCCGATAGAGACAAAAATTGGTGGGTAGAAACATCACGTTTAGAATAAGAAATGATTAAAATTTCAGAAAAATTGAATGAATTATTTCAGAGTTACATAGTTACTAAGTAACGAGCTCAATAAGGAGATGACCCACCTCTAGCTTGGATGCAAACTGCCACACGACGTGACTTAGAGTGATAAAGCACCCTGATGGTCTCCTACGGTATTTCTTGCCAAATTTTCTCCAATTGTCGGGTCAGGTTATGAATATTCCCTGATAGATGCAGTCGCCTTCCCATCATATCTCATACATGCTGGATTGGAGAGGGATCTGGCTATCTGGCTGGACAAAGAAGAGTTTGATAAGCAGTAAGACAGTTCATAGCAACATGTGTGGTATGTGGTTTGGCATTATCTTGCTGAAAAATAAGGTCAGGGTACTGCAAAAGGAGCGGTAGTAAAACAGTTCTCAGAATGCCGTCGACATACCGATGTGCTGTAAGTGTGCCTCTAATGACGACCAAAAGGGTCCTGCTTCAAAATAAATGGCACCCCAGACAATAACTCCTTATTGAGGGCCTGTGTGGCTTGCAATAGTGAAAGCAGGATCGGCACGCTGCCCTGGACGTCTCCAGACACGTCTTCGATGATTGTCAGGACACAGTTGGAAGCAGGATTCGTCACTAATCACTGTACGTCCCCAGTCAGCATGATTCCAACCTGATAGAGCCAAGAACCACTATAATCTGACTCGACAGTGTGTAGGCGTGATTGACCATTAAAGTAGTAGTCGGTACGAGCGTAAATTTTGCTCTACCAACCGTCTGTGAATGGTCATGGTGGACACTTGTGTGCGGAAGGTATGTCTGATGGTTGATAACGATTAATCAAGCACTGTGACAGCTGATCTGACAATCAATCGGTCCTCCTGATCTGATGTGTCCCTAGGTCAACCGCTACCATCATGACACTGAAATCTGCCACTGTCCACCCATTCTTGTCAACATCTCCTAATGGCCGCATCGCTTCGATCCATATGACGAGCGATTCTCCAATTCCCCCAACCTCCCTATTTCAGTTCAACGATACGACATCTTTCAAACTCTGATAGTTGCTCGTAATGAGCTCAAATCCTGCGGCGAGGCATTTTTTCAGTTGCTCAAAGGTATCCTAAATCTCAATACAACAAAAATTTTCACCATCAGAATGAGAATCGCTTCTTAAAGACATCTGCTGAGTGCGCAGTTCCGATGCACTATAGCTTCTGCTATTCATTCCTTGAACACCAAATTTTAATCATTTGCATGTTCGGTTGAAATGTCTTTGTATAGAATATTTCATTTCAATCGGGCATCTCCTTCTTGGTTTTTTTTTTTTTTGTTTTTTTTTGTTATAGAGTGTACTTCTGGAAATTAATATGAAAATCAACTAATATCATTATCCATGACGCAAGCGAATATTTTGCGAAATATCCTTGGGCGTATAAATAGGGAGTCGCTCGAAGAAATTGAGTTAGTCTTGTTTTGACAATTGAAGAATAGCATTGATTTGATCGTGAAGAGTTGAGCAGCGATTAGTTATTACTGCGGCTGAAGTGTAAGACGAGCAATTGCTTGTGAATAATCTTTAACATACTTGTATTTTAGACATTCATGGTGGTTGTGCCTGAGCCCCGTAGAAGGTGAGAAGGCCTTCTGAGATTTACTCAGTGAATTTGAGTACTGTATACTGTATTTCAAGGATTGTTTTTCGACAACAAATTGTCATCGCTCCTGAAGATGCCTTGCTCTTAACGACTGATTTGCACAAAATCCTGGAACCCCGATCAACGTAACAAGGTAATTTAGATGTCGTCTGCAGAATTTCCTTTAGCGGATATCATAGGGAAATTGTAACTGAAAGTAATCTAAAATAATATCATGCTAGAGTTTTCACCACCAATGCGTTTTATAGCCTTCTGAAACTCACACAATGAGTCACACCTTTTTATAGGCACCCCCTGCCGTTCTCGACCCCATTTGAACTCCCGATTGGTCTTTCATTAAATCCCTCCTGATCCTTTCACTTATATGTTAATTTATCCTATTATTATGTAACTTTTGCACGACTTTATGCAAACTGGAATAACACAAGAATTAACTTTCAAAAGGAAAAATCTTGAATTTTTTTGTACAATAGTGTATGCAAAATTTAAAAATAAATACTGGTAGTCATTAAACTATCAAAAACGCCATTTTAATTTCTTATATACGTATGGGTTTTAAAGAATAAAGAAACAAGTCCATTCAGAGTAAACTTTAATTCAGTAAATAAAAAAAAAAAAAATATCGGAGAACACAGATACGTATTACTTCTCTTCCTAGTCGCATCCAAACACATACAAGTCCCAAACACATCCTCCTTTGAAATAAGGCCCTTGAACAACAGCACACTTTTGCCATCGCTTGTAAAGGATATTAAAACATTTCTGGAATCAAGTTTTAGTCATGTCCTTTAATTCAGCCCGTGATGCACTTGTAACTTCATCTGCAGATTGAAATCAACGACCCTGCAAGTGGCGTGCCAGTTCAAGAAATATTCTAAAATTTCAAGCAGGAAAATCAGGGAAGTAAGAAGGATGTGGAAAAACAGTTTTGTTCGTTTTCACCCCATCGTCGTTTGAAGCATGTTTGTATGTACCGCCACAGAAAATTTTTCAATCTTTTCAGTGGTGCGAGAAGTCTGTGGACGTCCAGAGCGTTCGTTGTCTTTGACATGTTCCCTCCCTTTTCTTAAATGTCGATGTCACTCAAAATCTTGCGTTCACGATAATGTATCACTTCCTAAAACATGTTTCGACGTCTCGTAAGTCACCGTATCACTCTTTTCCAAGCCAACACAAAATTTGGTATTATTCTCCGCTCAATAAAATCAATTTCTTTTAATCGCCGGTTACTAATTGCATCCACCTACAACCCCTCAGGGGGCTCACCTTCTTTAGGTAGGTACGGGTGTCACAATCCCGAGGTACCCTAGCGATATTTTCCTTTTCCCAAGGGGTTTATTATATTTGGTAAACACGGGTGTCATGACCCCGAGATACCCCAGTAATCCTTCTCTATTTTCGACCCTCCATCTTTTCATCCAATTTCTCCTTTTCTTCTTTCCCGTCCAGACCACATACTTATGAATGTTTGGTGCAGTATAGCCAAAACTGGCTCTTGCGCCATAAAACATCAAACTCAACTCAACGCATCCACCAACGAAACACGACGCCATGGCAAGCTACCAACCACGTGATTAGGGATAAACTTTTTCAGAATACAGTGACACGTAAATGTTGCCGTAATCACTCTACTGTTAAAATTTGTCACGTTACAGGTTCAGTCCGGTAACTTTTGAAAAGCCCTCGTGTAGCTGAACAGTGCGACGTTAATATTCAATCAATCAACCGGTAACTTTTGAATCCTACTTCATACATAAATAACTTCAAAGTGCACATCTAAACTTATGTATATATCAATATATGTTTCATCAATCCCTTTGGTAAAGCAAAGTTTCCTTTTTCAATTCCTACTATTAGCTCGCACTGTTTATATATTTATTTATTTATATATTTGTATATTTATTTATTTTTCTTGGTGGAGTTTTCAACCGTTAATAAAATACATTTTAAAGCGCTGAATTGAGCTGAAATTTTATATACAGGATCATTTTGGATGACAATACAATAATTTAATTATAATTAATAAAAATTAATTGATTAAAACTAAATATTTAAAGAATTACAAATACAGCCACGTTGGCGACTTAGCGACCCTTTTGTCGACTTGTGTCAAAACTTGAAAAGGTTTTTTTTCTCACGTGTTAAAGCATTCAGTTGGACTGAAATTAAAAGGACAGTACGATACTTTAACGGTAATTAAAAAAAACTAATTGCCCCTTAATGTTGTGATTCTGTCCTATGTATATACATATTTATATTAATTGTAACAATTTAATAAAAAGTAGCTAAAATAAAATTTTATGTTGTTGATCTAAGTAGGAATTGACTTAAAAACTATTTTTTTTATATTACTTGTTTTCGAAATGTTCTGTAAAAACTGGCGTTTTAAAAAAAGAGAAAAAAAATTTCGTACGAGACTCTCATTATTCATTATGGATAAAATATCATCATTTGAAACAAAAGAGAATGAAGTAAACTTTTCCCCTGAATGAATGCACATTTCTGAAAATGAGTATTGAAATACGCGATCAAACAATTATATTATGAGAGATGTTACATAAACAACATTTCATTCGTCGTGACATGTATCAGACAAGAAATTAATCAAAGCAAAAACGTAGCATTATCAATTTTTTTAAAAAAAAAAAAATCTTTTTTTTTCTATTAATTAATTATGCTTTTAATTTTTTGTTTCAAAATTTATAGATTTTAAAACTCAGAATAATTTACACTGACAAGCTTTCAACTTGAAACTATACACAAGTTGAAAAATAAGATTTTATTTTGGCAGTAAATAGTTTTTCCAAGTAGAAATAATAATTAATGAAATAATAATTATAAATAATTACTTTTATTATAATATTTCCCTTCTGATATTTGGTTCCACGCTTTTACCTTTTGGATTCTAGAATGATTTGGGGGTCATTTTATTAAAAGAATTTTTTTATGATAACAAGTACTATCTTTCTTTTATATGAGCAATACATTTTACATTTGCTTTATCATCGGAAATGCTAATCAGTTATTAATTAATTATCAATTCTATTGATTTTCATTTGTTTCATCAAAGTATTTGTAAAACAAAAACAACAAAAAAATTCCGAATCGAAGTATTAAAAATGAATCTGTTAGTAATTAATTAATGCATGGATAGAAATTCTTCCGAATAGATCAAAAAGACTCGGCGACATTTCTGAATAATTTAGTTTAATAGCGCTCCTGCAATTTAAAAAAAAAAAATTAGCGTGAAAGGGATGTGATGACGTACAAAATTCGCATGTAAGAGTTTACTATCCCAATTTTTTTTTATTTCTCAGTTTTTCATGCATTTAACTTAAATGAAGCACAAAAAGATATCCATTTATTAAGACAATATTTTCCATATTACCACACATAGAATTAGTTTGTTCTAAAAATAAATACTTTTGTACAAGAGTTTTACCAGTTTTTCTCTTAATAAGGACTTTACCATGACGAATTACGGATACTTAAATTACTTAGTAAATAATAGTTTAATATACTTAAGGGATAAATTAAATAATTTTTACTTTTTACATCATCAATTTCATTCTTCAAAACAATTCAGCATTTTTTTAATATTTCTTTAAGAATATTCCCATGATTCTGAATACTAATTGACTTTTTTATCTGAAATAAAATAACTAAATAAAGTATTTTAATTCTAAAAGGGAACTTGAATTTTCGAAAAATTATCAATTTTCACTTTTTTATATTTTCTAAACGATCAACTATTTCTGTTTAAAATGATATATGATATGAGGAAAAATGATAATTAGAAGTATTTTTATTTATTGAAGTGATAACTTCTATTGGCGCATTTTGCTGGAGAGTGAACTTGAATGAACGTCACACTCGGATATGTAACGCTCCTTCGGCTTCTTCCGTCTCGAGTCGGAAATCCTGCTCGTACAAGGTCGTCCACACCGCTAAAAAGAAAAGGACGGACATTTCCCCTCCACCCCCACCACTCTGAAATATGGTAGTTTGTCCCCCTACCAATATGACGTAAAAGTAAAGTTCCTAGCTTCTATCTAAGTGGGGTGCCCCCCCACTTCACCACTTCTTTCTACGAAAATGATCGTAGTCGAAGCATGAAAATGAAATATGTAATATTTTTTTTTAAAAAAATAGGCTTAGAGAGAGAAAGAAATCCTACACTAAAATTAAACAAAATGTAGAAAAAGGACAAATTTTTAGAGTTAAGTAAATATTATAATTATCATTAGCAATATTGTAATGAATTTAAAAATAAAAATCTATTTCTGTAAGTCAATCAGAATAGCAATGAACAAATACTTCTATTAATCACATTACTTAAATATACTTTTAGTCTAAAAAGAAAATTAAAACAGTTAAAAATTTAATATATATATATATATATAACAAAATTAATTATACATAGGTATTAAGAAAAAGTTACATTAAAAAATTTAAATACAAGAAAACAAAATATAATAAAAAAGACTTACCTTGCAGCAACACCAGATATATTTGTACAAAACTGCCATACAATGACAAAAGAGCTAGTATAAGCTAATGTGATATAAATCTTCTGATTAAATCCCTTTTTAAAGTTTTGACATAGACTTCTCTCATCCCAATCAACAACCTGTCTTACTATCCATTTGCTTAAATTAATTCATGGATAGAATTGAATATTGTTAAATTACAATCAAAACTCATAAAGTTGGATCAGGTCTTCTGAACAATTTACCTATGATTTTAAGTGGGAATTTTAAAGTGGATTTTTCAAAAGACGAATCAAAGCCTCAAGTTGATTTTTTTAAAATCAAAATTCAATTTAATTATGTCAAATGATTCAAATGAAAGCAAGTGGAAGTACGGAACAATGCTTGACGGAGTTTTTTTTTATAGATATTTAAGGGCTCACAGGACCCCTTTAACACATATAAGTGCACTCGAAATAAACATCCTTCTTCAAATCAATGGAACTTAGCAATAAAACAAAAAAATAATTTGAAATTTTTACCATATGATAATCATATGTATTTAGAATATTTTTCAAATTTTCAGAAAATTTGAGAAAAAATTTAAAGGGTTATAAATATTGGACAATCTTTCAAAAATATGAAAATCAATATTTTACACCACGCTGGATTCTGAAGTACATAATGAATCAAAATTTTTACAAAATTAATTTTACTTGGTATAAAAATGTTCAGTTTTAAATTTATACTAACTTTTAAGAAATTTAGAGGAAAAAAAATATTTTTAAATACAATTATAAAGAAAATTTTAAAATTTTAAGAAAAAAAAATAATTAAATAAACTCTATTAATTTTTTTTTTTTGAAAATTGCTGTATAAGTTATGAAGAATACTATTTTGAACGCCTGAATAAAATTTCAAATTGATATCATAAAGAGTTTCTGAGAAATTCTGCGCGGAAGCTAACATTTTTTGTTTTGCGAAAATGAAGTTAAAGATAAGAAAGAGATAGGGAATTTCGTTTAAGTTTCACTGCTTATTTCTCAATAACTTCGGAAGTTTTTACAGTATAAACACAATTTTGGTACCAAAATACTCAGAAATTTGAAGCTTTAACATATATAATATTTTCAAAAAATTGAAAAAATTGCATTTTAAGAGTCTAGTGAGCCCTTAAAGTATCCGAATACGTTCGGAACCATGATTTTGCAAAACTGTATAAATGGATAATATTTATGATATTTAGTGTCGCTTCGATTAGAAAATGTATATAAAACTGTTTTAAGGATAGTATTACAATAAAAAATTATTTAAGTACAATATATTTCGGCTAAAAATTAACTTAGAATATCCCTTTTTCAAAATGTTCTCCTTTTGGGAAAAATGCTTCTATCATAATAATATTTTGCCAATATAGAGCTCAGACTTCTGTACAGAGGGTCAACTAGTATTTTTGAAATATATAACTTAGAAGTGGGTTTATCCGTGTTTTACGACAACAGAGGGAAGAAATTTTAAGAAAAAAAACGCCGATAATTATTTTAATGGGTTGTAACTCTGAAAATAAAGTGAATTTTTCAAAAATCATAGTTGAGCCTCTGTACAGAGGTCTCAGATATATACAGGCAAAATACTATTATAATAGAAGCATTTTTCACAAAAGGAGAACATTTTGAATAAAGGTTATTCTAAGTTAATTTTTATCCCAAATAATGTATTCAAATAACTTTTTTTTGTCAAATTGTCCTTAAAACAGTTTTATACATGTATTCTAATCTAAGTGACACTAAATATCATGAAAATTATCCATTTATGCACCTTTTTAAAATCAAGGATCCGAAGGTAGTCGGATACCTTAAATAAAGTTTTGTATCGAAAGTATTTATAACCTATTTCAGCTACTCTAAACCTATTGTTTCCTTCTTAGAATGCAATGAATTCACAAATATGATCATACATT
Source organism: Trichonephila inaurata madagascariensis (assembly GCA_019973955.1). NCBI lineage: Eukaryota > Metazoa > Arthropoda > Arachnida > Araneae > Nephilidae > Trichonephila > Trichonephila inaurata. The sequence continues at coordinate 104,539 of BMAV01016252.1, read as the reverse complement.
TCGCACAAAAATATTACTTTATGAGTACAGTCATATATGAATAAATAATTTTATAAGACAACACTAATATCCCCTGGTTTTCTAGGAGAGCCTGTGTTTCCCCTTACATTAGTTTCTGATGAGCGCGAATCCTTTTGATGCTCAAGTGGAAAAATTAGAGTGAATTGGGCTTATCCGAAAGTGTATGGGTACACACGTCTTTTGGATCTTAAAAGCGAAACAGAGAAAAGAAAAGTTAAGTGACGGATAAAACCTAAGAGAGAGGTCTTAACTGACTCACCGACATTTTGATATCAGAATTTCAAAGATATTACAGTATGGCTATTAAAAATAATATCAATGTTCCACACAGCATGAAAACTGCTGTTTGGGCTGTTTATTTTCATCTTCTGTCTTCAAACGAAAGCCCTCAACAAGTACTGTTTCCTTCGATTATAAATGCCATCGGTCAGTTTCAAAAGACAGAAGCTATGAATGTAATGAAAGACATTATGATTATAAACACTCACACCATAATGAATTAGATAAAATCAATTTTTAAGTTCTAGGTGATCCTATGCAATTAAGAAAATGTTTGCATTTAAAGAACCAGAACCCAAATGTGAGTCAGTTAATAACATCATTAGTTCACTGATTTCAAGATCTAGGTTTGTGGAATTAAAAACACTAAAATTAGGGGTAAATATGGCTATTGCACAGTTCACTATGAGTCATATAGCCAAATTAATGGTCTTAAAACATTGTGATATTGAACCAAGTTATAACTGTGTGTCATGCTTCAAAAAACTAGATACATGTAGGATTCGTGTAGTCCAAAGAAAGCGACTTGAGATCACAAAAAAGGCAAAATGGTTAAAAATAATGAAAAAAAAGAAAGAAAATTAGAAGAGTCTTTTCTATGAGCAGAGAGTAAAAAATAATGCTTCATATATTTCTGGAAAGTACTAAAAGAAGTAAATGCTCAAAAAATTACAAATTTTTACTTTAAAGCCTGTTTTCTCAAAATGTAATATTTTTCACTTTATGTACCTTTTATTTTCAAAAACTACTTATTATATAATCCTTAAATTTTCAGTGAACAGACTTTTAGCATGTTTACACATTTTAACGGAGTTAATTAGATATATCTAGCAACTTTCTTCGATATGACGTTTTTAAACTAAATTTCAGGGGGAAAAGCTTGGATAATTTCTAAGAAATTCATACTTATTTTGATTCTTAACAAAAAGACAAAATCCTCCGTTAAAGTGTTATTGGTAAAAAATTTTAGTTATGAGAAGTAAGTAGTTTCTGAGAAAAAGGTACATAAACTTACGCAATTTAACATGGGCTCCTATAGACGTGTCGAACAACCCCCGCCCCCCGTGAAGTGTGTTTTGCTTAAAATATATGTAGGTCAAAAAGTTCCTGGAATATGTGAATTTTAAATTATTAAAAAATAGAACACTAATTTAATCTTATTGTCTTTCAAACTCCTGCCCTGCTGCATTCGCACACTTTTTCCAGCGTTCGTATAACGGTTCTAAACACTCATGGAATCCATTTTTTGGGAGTTACTTCATTTGCCCCGTGGCCTTTTGGATCACCTCATCTGAACCCACAAAACGACGTCCCTTCAATTTCATTTTAAGTCATGGAAACACGTAGCTATCCTCTGGTACTGGAATCGTTTCCTTATTCTTTCTTCAGCATCTCGAACGTCTTAGGTGATTTCTGAAGCAAAACACACAATTTGGTGTTTGCACGCTTCTCCAATTGAAAAATCCGACGAATGAAAAATTTGCTTTGTCAGAACTGATCTGCAAATAACGCAACATTTCTCAAACTGTGGGGTACCACCCCCCCTCTCCCAGGGGCCATGATAATCCTGCTTGAATCTTTTTGAAAAATGCCTTTTTCATTTCACTTAAAAGCGTATAAGATTTATGTTACAAATTCCTCAGATAGAAATAAGACTTAAAAGATATTTTACATGCAAGTGGAGAAATGATATAGAATTCTAACGCGCCCGACCCAAAAAAAAAATCAGTCGAAGGAAAAAATAGGCTGAGAAACTAAGAAAATGTTTCAATAGTTATATATACATATTCCATAAAAATATTTATTTATATATATGTTCGATAAAAATATATTTTTTTTAAAAAGTTTCTGAGTCTTTGTTTTTCCTCTTCTGTTTCGCTTTAACATGAAATTTGAACATCAATAAATACAATACGATATTTGAAAATTGTGTGTGTGTGTGTGAATTTGCTTAAGGGGGTTCACCCATGTTATGGGTTAAATTTTTTTCTTTTATAAATTTCTTCCTTAACATGTCTAGAATACGGGGGTAAAGGGATTTTTTAAAATTAGAAGTCGTTATAAAGAAGCAGGTGTTAGAAGAGCAACTGTTCGGGGCTCCAAGTTAAGATTTTCATTGTTTTAATCAGACTTTAAACTTTAAACGCGTTTTTCTCAAAACTGGGTTTTTCAAACTTTCCTCCATCCTATCTCCAGAATGGTTTGACCGAATGTCTTCAAATTTATAAAACGTAGACATAGCACATATATACGTAACAAATGGACTATGATCATTCCAAAATTCAAAATATTTATATTTTTTATAACAAAACAACTCTCACGAAATTTGAAACTTTTCTCCAATGACGACATTGAAAAATCCGACGAATGAAAAATTTGCTTTGTCAGAACTGATCTGCAAATAACGAAAAGTTTCTCAAACTGTGGGGTCCCCCCCCCTTCCCAGGGACCATGATAATCCAGCCAGGAGGCGCAAGCACGTCGAAAATAAAAAATTTAAAAAATTATTAATTTACTTAAAGGTAACAAAACAAAATACATTCTGAGATAATAAAAAATACACATCAACAATAATATAATATACTTATAAATATTTCAGCACTGCACAATGTATTTGATCATTAATTGATAAATACTAAGTTAGGAAAAAGTTTAATAATCACTAGTGAGACACCAAGGGTTTGGCATTAGAAAATTACATGCAAAATATTTAATACTTATCTGGATAATTTGTACAATTTATAATTAAAGTCGTATTGTAGCTTTAGCTCCTAAATGTGCATTATTAATGAATTCAATACATTGGTATAGTATGAGGGGGTTGCCATGAAATTAATGATTGAAAATTGTGTCACAAAGATTGAAAGTTTGGGAAGCACTGAGTTAACGCCAACAGTTCAAGAAAATAAATTCCAGATGGCTGTGTGTTTTCCTCATTAGTGTTGCCAATCCTCGAAACAGAAATTTCTCCTCCAAAGAACACCTGCGGGAATGAAAGGAGACCATTCCTGAAACTTTTTGTCTCTGGTAGTATTAATCTCTTTATTTATATTTTTATGTAATATTTGTAACATTTCTAAGGAAAATACCAAGAGAAAAGTGTATGATAAATATGAATTTTAATTCTCTGAACTATTTTTTTAATTAATTACAATGAAAATGTTTTGAAAAATTACAATACATACAATACCTAATGTTACGTTTGATTATATATATATTTCGAGTTAAATCTCTTTAATTTATCTTTTGACTTTAATTCAGGAAAATACAGGTGACATATTTTGAATATTTATTATTTCAATTATTTTAATCCTTTAACGGTGTGACATCTTAATCAATCATTTAAGAGAAAAATTCATGTATTATATTTCTACTTTAAAAAACAATAATGTTTAATCATAGTAAAATTATTTTTTTAATTAAAAATTATTCCTGTATTTAAATATTTTTCACATTTCATGTTCTTGATAACATGTTCACTTTCATTTAATTAAATGCATGCCTTTCAAAACTTCTTTTCAGGAAATAGGCTGCAAATTAAAGATGTTATGAAGTTACTAATGGCATTTCACGAAATATCAATAGATATTCAACTTACTCAGGGTAACAGAAACTCGAGAATATTACTTACACAATAGACGATTCTACTCCTTTCCAATATGCAACACTCTGCATTTTCTATTTGAATTCACAATAACCGTATTGAGCTTTAGATTAATCCCGCGAGTACTTAAATGATGTATAAATTTTGGAAAACGAAAGGAGCTTTCAATAGTTTTCAGATATTTAAAGGAATTAAAGGCTCTAATCATCATATTCAAAGCGCTCATACAATATTTAATAAAGTTCGTTTCTGAAAGGGATTTGAATGAAATCAGAAGTGTATTGTAATGATTTTAGTAATAACAGTCCCTTAATAAAGTGTAAGAGCATTTTTGTTTCAAAATAAACGTACCATTTTAGTTGTAGTATATAATACGCTAAGAGTAATGTAATAATACGTGCTTGTTGCCAAAATAATGGAAATAGCTAATAATTTGAGGGACATTTGCGAGAGGATTTTGTGTTAATAATGCATAAGTGTATTTATGAGAAATTAAGTAGAGAAAATATTTAATATGTACAATCTTCGACTTTATTTTACGAGGTTGTGAACACTTTTGAACTGTAACACTAGGACATCCATCTCGGTGTCAATCTGACACCCGAGCATGGCCGCGGTAGCCGAGTGGTTTAGGTATCAGACCGTGACATACCTTGCCACGAGTTCGAGCCCAGTACCACTAAAGATCCGCCGTGTAGGTCAGCGATGCACGTTAAATATGTCGAGAGCTGAAACATCCTCCCGTTGGTGTGGTGTGGTAGTTAGGAGAGGGTGTGCCAGCTCAGGTGTCGTCCACGTCACTTGACCATGGTTCACAATTACGTGGTCCGTCGCCAAAAGCCCTCGTGTAGTTGAACAGTGCGTCGTTAATATTCAATCAATCAATTGACACCCGAGCATGTTCAGTATATTCCCCATTCCGCATTTTTACAGGGAGTTTTAAAATTTTTCGTGACTTTTAATTATTTTCCATGGTCATTACACAGTAAATGTTTTGTGCTTCTACGTTAATTAGGAGAAATTTTACAACTAAAAATACCTAGAGCGTCCGCTGGTGTCATTTCGACCCCAAGGCAATTTACCATCATAAATAGCTTTCGTTCATCATTACTATTAGTAAAACATTCCAAAGTACTATCACACATTAATTCGGCCTTGAACGCAGTGTTACTGGGTTAACAAAGAAAACAAATCTTATTTTTGTAAAATTGTTGCGTCTAAGTCTTACGTTACACAGCATTTAGTCAGAAAAAAAATTCATTCGATTTTCGAACATTGTGCAGAGCAGACACCCTGAAACTTTGGCTCATAGAAAAGGTCAGAGCCCTGATGAAATTGGTAACTTGTTGCGAGAGATTTTTGAGAATTATATATAATCGGTTCCAATTTAGATTCCGGTGAAGACATAAGATTGAGTGAATGTGACTGCGAAGAATCTGAAGAAAAAGCAGATATAATTGATTATATCCCTGTAAATACTGATATATATATCGCTAGGGATGACACAGAATGGATACCACACAATAGTAAAGCTCCAGGCAGGTTTGTGACTCGAAATGTTTTGCGACAAAGCAGTGGTTCAACATGCTTCGCGAAACATAATGTCAAGGCCAGTTTCTTATGATATAAAGGACCCTAAAATATGTTAATTACATGAAATAATATTTTTAAAAAAAAGTCTTAAAACTAAACCCTAGTGAACAGTAGTCCTGCAATTATTTAATTTAACTCAGTGGCATTACAGCTCATGATGGCCAAGACCTACTGTGCCCAACTCAGTATACGCGACCATGGGCGCTAAGGTGCATGAACAGATGTTCTGGTCGGGTGGTCGGTCTGTCGTGAGACCCCCAGTATTAAGTTCCCATGCAAGCTTGGCTACCTGCAATTATTTAGTTAAAACAATTAATTTATATATTTTATGTCGCGATGTCAAAATGACACCGGTGGACATTTAAGGGTAATCGAAATGCGTCTGCATTCCAAGTTGTAGTTACATAACACATACACCTCCAAAAACAGTTTTGGATATAAGAGAAAGCTGACTAAAGTAAACTTAGAATGATGATGTGCATAGCGACATCAAAGAAGGTGATTGCAGGCTAATTGACAACATAATTGAACCAGAATTTGAGGTTAATGTATCAACGATGAGCAAAATGTAATTCTACAATCAATCATTCGATAGCCGAATTGCAATTTCTGAACCATATTCTACTGGTGAGAATAATAACTATCTTCTTCAAATAGTGGAGGGACTAGACCATAACATCTCGTTGAGAGGTTTATGGAAAAAGTATGGGTATGTGAATATAAATTGGTGTTTACATTGTTCTCAACAATAGGATATGTATGTGGCTAGAAAATATCTTTGTAATTTTCAAGTGTGTCATTCAGATATGCTTTCTTCCGATAGTATTATGATTTAGGCAATGTTTTCTTGTTTTTGTACAGATCCTGCCTCATAGAAAACCGTAAACTTGTCGCGATCCGCAGATTGTAGGTGTAAGAGGGTTAGGGGAAGATGCAGACATGATTTGAAAAAAAAATGATACTTTTATCTCTGATCTAACACTTTATGAATGATTTACAACTTATTCCTTACGCTGAGGAGCAATCTTAAATCCAAATTATTAGTCTAACTTATGAGATTATTAAAAAAGTCTTAAATGTCTTTGGTCCGCAGAACATGCAGATATGATCTTAAAAAAATATATATAATAGATAGATACGTTTATTTTTATATCTAACTATAATGATATACACTTTTATTGCTTGACCTTGGGAGCTATCTTAAATGTTAATCCTTAATATAACTTATTATTCAAAATGACTTAGCTGAAGTCGGAGCCCCTTATATCAGTCCTCGAACCGCTTGGTACAGATCCATTGATATTTCCTTCTACAACTCCGGGTGGATTATGAAATTTCACGATTCACCTCACACACCCCAATCTCAGGGTTTAAATAACATTTACTTGAGTATATCTACCGAAAGCAGTTTTTAAACTAAAATCAAAGTTAAAGAATAGTTTTCCCAAGAAGAGAACTAACGCGAATAGAATCAGTCACAACCTGTAACATTTTCTTTTTTGATGCTGCAAATTCATTTTAATACCCAACGTCTACTTTAGTCTGTTTTTACCCAAATCCGCAATAATTTTTATCGGAAGATATTTTTCCTTGTATGTGAACTGAAAAAAGCTATGAGGAATTTTGAGCCAATCAAAAAAATACAGATTATAATTCAAACTTCGTTACCTTCAGAATATGACATTTTGTAGCGCTATAATTTCAGATTACATACAGAAATAACTTATCAGGCTTAGTTCGAAAAGTATACAAAAGAAATCACGTATATCCATTAGCTTGTAGTGGGTTTACCATTCTAACCGGAACATCCGTCTTTCAGACGGGGATGATTTGCTTTGAGGCCTGTAGATAACGCTGTGGTGTGATTTTGGGCGTTGCCTTGACATCTTCAGTTGGACTCACGTGGTGGTACTTGGCGATTTTTTTGAAATCATGATATGTGCGATTTTTCTTATCTGTCACCGTCGGTCAGTATCTATATTCCTATAGTTTTTTTTTCGTTTTTGGTATTATTATTTTCAAATAAACTCAGAAGTCAAAAACACACAAAGAAAGCAATAAATATGCTACACTAAAGCACTCTAGCGTATTGAAAAGCAAAAAGGAAAAAGAAATATCATAAAAAAACTTTCAACACTCCAAAACACATCGGAAACAAGTAATAGAAGAAGCCTTCTTTTTTAGGTTGCAGTAACACATATCAACAAGGTTAAGGAGAAGAGCACATGTGTCTCAAAAGGGAAATGATCTTCTGTGAATAGATACGAAATGCTTCAACAATAAAAACGTCTTGTCGAAGCAACATTTATTCTGACCCATGCTTTAGCCAGGAATCAAATGACAGTGAGAAATACTTTTCACAAGAGCATTTCTGAACAAATACGACGGTACATGAATATAAATTATCATTTATTTAACCTATCGACAAATATTTGAATATATTTTGAGGTCATGTGGACTAATATACATGTTAATACCTGTGGACCATTTAAGTTTTCCTTTGTACCTGATATTTAAAAGGTCTCAATGCTTATAAAATGCCAAGTTTTAAGGATACTATAACTATATTTCTCTATCACTTAAACTTAAACGAAATTCGAAATATCACGATATGCACACAAAAAACACATATGAATTAAAATTCATTATTCACTCAGTACTGAAAGCTTCAAATGAAATATTAAAATGAATTTCGTTTTCTTTTCCTGTTGTTGTTTTTTAATTAATTGTTAATTTTTTACAACCAGCAAAGCCGAATTTCAGAAATGGTTTTGCAAAAATATAATAACTTTTATGATCACAATAAAATTCTGTATAGTAGCATGGATTTAGCAATTCTTTCGTGTTATCTCTTCATTTTGAATTAGGTGAATTAAACAAGCAGATCTTACATATTCTAAAATATATAAAGATAATACCTTTTTAAAATACTATATGTGGTTTTTTAAGGAAACATACGTATAAATCAGATTATATGCTTATTTGAACGAAAATGCGTGTGTGTGTTTTTACAAAAAAAAAAAAAACTTCATGCATACTAATACTATTCTACGATTTCATGTACATGCATGTATATATGTATACTTATACACCTCTTGTACAATTTTGTATAATATAATTTAACTCAATGGCGCTACAGCCCATGAGGGCCAAGGTCTACTGTGCCCAACTTATCATACGCGACCTTGGGCCTTGAAGTGCATGAGAATATGTTCCAGTCAGGTGGTCAGTCTAACGCGAAACCTTCAGTGTTAAGTTCCCAAGCAAGTTTGGCACTTATTAATCGACCCACTGAATGATCATTGAAGGGATGAAAGCTGAGTCAACTTTAGCTCAGCCCGGGGTTAGAACCTCGGACCTATATATATATAGTAAAATAAAATAAAAGTGAAGAAGTACTAGAACCTACAGTGCTAAAGCAGGAAGAAATTGGAATTCACCAGACACAATAAATGTAGATACAAAAAGTCTTTGGACTAAACTGGAGACCTATTATGATTTCTAAAGCTGTCGCTGAATTAGGCCAGCGAATTAGGGTTATCAATGCTTTATGGATCCAACCTTCCCCGTACAGCAGAAATTTTCGACATAATAGGAAAAAGAAGAAGAAAAAAACAAGTTGAAAAGTTAAGCCTAATACAACACGTGGAAGAAAAACCTGATAATATATTAAACTGAATTTAAGAAAAGAGAACAATAATGAATGTTTCACGGAGAGGAACAATAAAAAAAATTTATATAGAAAAAAAAACTTAATAGTAAATATATATATATATATATAATATATATAATATATATATATATATATACTTTTGTACAATTTCATATATATAAACACTATTAAACAATTTCTATACATTAACGATATCATACATATTTTGCAGCAAATTTAATAAAGAATTTACAACTTTTAAGTAAGTAGAGAAAAGTCAAAAATAAAATAATTACTTTTTATGTCTAAACTTAGAAATTTTCAACTAGTTAATGATTCAGAATGGTAAAAGAAATTGCCCCTAAAGAGTTTTTTTAAAAAAATAAGTTGAGATTTTTAGAACTTCTAGGAAAGTAAAAAGTCATGTTTCTGTACCTTTTTATCAATTTAATATTTTCTCATAAAATATTTTGAAGAAATTTTCAGAAGTTTGAATACACATTCGGATTCGAAGAGGAGAGGGGAAAAAATGAAGATATTCACTCTTTATTTGACTTTCACATGTATCCTTTCATTTTTTCCCCTACAGAACTCCTACAACACCGTAGGCTTTAATATCACATATAGAACATTTTTTAACCTTTTCCAAAGTTCCGAAGGACATATTTTTTTACCCGAACAAACACACATACATATATGTATGGAGAGTGAGATAAAGATAAGAAATTTATATACAGATAAAAATAAGAAAGTTAAAAAGAAGATAAAGATAAGATAGTTAAGCTTATTAATACTGGTATCAAGCCTAACAGAGGAAATATCTGTTTTCTTTTTTCTTGTCTGCATTCTGAATCTTCACTTAAATGGTTAAGTATTGTTTGATTTTGTTCCATAATAAATAATTTTTAGTTCATTTCCTACAACAAACATAGTTTTCAAACATATCAGACACCACACCCAACGAAAAGAAAATTTAATATGTTATGTGATTTAACACTAAAATAAAACCTTATAAATTTACTTAAATATCTTAAAAATTGACTCGTCACAAACATTCGGCACACGTTTTAATTTCTCTAAAATTAATCTTAAATGATTGACTATATGGAAGAAATGAAGTAAAATAATATTACAGTGAAAGAATTCTCGATTTTTTTCCATATGTTTAAAAAATATTCTCATATTTTCACTGTAAACTTTTTTACTCATACACTAATAATAAAAATTTGAGTTATTAGTTATTTTTAGGTAAGAAACATGTTTCATTGCTTCATTTGTTCAGGTAATTCTAATATTTCTAACTCTTACTATTCTTTGATTCTTTTACAATATATGACATTGAAAATGCATCCCTTAGAGCAGCGATACTCAGCCTGCGGCCTACCGGGCCTTTTTAAGTTGCCCGGTTATGACCCATTGGTCTGAGAAACGGAAATTTGATAGAAAGTTCTTTAAGAAATAAAATATATTAACTTTGTTTTTTGTTGTCGATATCGTATGGGTGAGAATTGATATTTTTTTCTCTGATTAGTGATAACATTGAAATAGCGACCATTCTATGAGTGGAACTCATAGACCGGTTAACACAATAAATGAAAACTCATGAACCATCTATTGTTCACTATAATTTGCTTTAACACGTTAAAGAAGTGGTCAATACTACGACGATAACGGTCCAAATAACCTTCATTGAGTGTTTTGCAAATGAAATGATGCACTTCTGTTATGACGGAATTCAGGAACTGGTCGTACAAATTGACGTGTGCCTTAACATTGCGACAATTATATTGAAATATCACTTAAGGTTCAGGCTTTCACGTGAATAGAAAGTTGTAAAAAAATTCTCTGCACTTCTTTCTTTAACAAAACGGTACTTATTTAAAAATATGCTTCATATATATATATATATATATATATATATATATATATATATATATTATATTTACAATATATATATATATATATATATATATATTATTTAATCATATCTAAGCAGTTAGGAATTAGAAATGAATGAAGAATTTTAATACTAACTGAAAATATAGTTTAATGTTGAGTTTTTAATATTATTATTTAAATATCTAAATTAGAAAAAAATGAAGTTTTAATCAACTGAAATTCTTTTTTAGTTAAAATTTTAAATTAAAATAGAAAAATTAAGGTTTAAATCTAACTTATTTTTTACAAAAAAAAATTAAAATAATTAATGTAAAAAACTTATTCCCCTTAATTATTAAAGTGTTTTAGAAATTTCAGTAGCTACCGCCGTATCAATAATACGAGTGTAAATAATAATACCCAACATGTGTAAATACAATACCACTAAAAGAGGGCTTTCTTTAAAAAAAAGTTCCGAAGGAGTTTTGATACGGGGCCCACTCAGAACTAGCTACGCCAGTACACGGAATATATCCAATTGCTCCGTAGATTTAACATTATACATATAGTTGCAAAAAATATTTGTATAACATTAAATTTGCAGAACAATCGGACTTACTACGGAACTACGAGCAAAAACAAGGGAAATTGATTTCAAATGATTATGGAAAATACAACGTAGGGTGGAGATGTCAAATTTATACCAAGAAAGATTCCAATTTCTTAGGAAACAGCTTAAAAACAGGAACAAAGATGTCAAATCTATGACTGTTTGAAATTCTGGCTTACATAACCCATTCTTCAAACGTTTTATGATCAAATATGAATTCAATAATAAATACATTTTAAAATATATCTAAATTTCTTAATATCTAATTCTTATATGTGTTTAATAAGAACTTCAAAAAATTTTCACACACATTGCCATAATATAAGTTTAAACATTATATACATTACTCATGTAAACAAACTGTAACAATGAACAGACACATTCATAGTTAAAAATTTGGGCTTAAGTATTATGTAATTAGGTTTTATTTAGTTTAACACATTAGCACGTGATTTACTAAAAACAGATTTCATATTTCAAAATGATGCTGAAATAAGAATTTCTTGAACTATGTGTCTCATTCTCAATGCCATACCACAGAAAAGCTTTAAGTCCTCTGGATTTAGGACACTGCGATATTTAATGCTCCACACTGTAATTTTTTTTCATTTTATGGCAACAACTATTATGATTACTACAACTATTAGTACTACTATTCCTAAATAGGTTAAGCATAACAGTTGAAAAACTGCATTCCTAATCATAATTCAACTTGACATTCCCAGAGCTTAATAGCGATATTTATTGCTATGCAGCTAATGTTAAACAATAAATATCATCCTTTTCATATACATATACAGTGAAAATCGTTTAACACGAAACTGAGGTAACGGAAATATTTTTTGTGTTAAAGGACATTGCGAAAAGAACCCACATATTTAACAAAATTAAGTTTATTAGAGTTCCTTTTATCAACATAGATATATGTATATATGCATGTACTTAATACAAAGTTTTCAAGTTTTTTGAAAAACAAAAGATTTATTGAATTTTTGAAAAATAATCAAGAATTTTACTTTGCGTTGTTTTTTTGTTTTTTTCATATAAAATTGTCAATCAATTGTGTCTTTCACTTCACCATTGAAATGTATGTCTAAATAATTACGCATACTTTTCATGATGTTTTCTCTTGGATGACGTGGGAACAGAAGCTGCATTATTAAATTCATATTCGTCGTCTGAATCTGCATCAATGAATTTTTCTTGGGTTTGAACAAACTTTGAAATAACCTTTGTCTTCCATCATTGGGGCTGTACACACATTATCATCGTCTATTGCGATAATTTCTTCCGATAATGCAATAGGACAGTCCAATTCTGCTGGTTTTTTCCGTACTTTGTTCATTTCCAGCAGAGAAATCTTTTCGTGTTAAGCGGTTTTGGTTTCGTGGAAGAAGACTTGGTACCCTTTGAACAATTATTTTTATTTATGTATTTAAAAATTATAGTCTAGCGTTTTATATAATGTTTCTATTCAAAAAAATGATACGCGATGAAATTTTTTACATATTATTCACACAATTTTAAAAATTTAAATTTTTTTAAGAAAATTTGGAAAATTTTAAAATTTTACTCCTTTTGTAATTATTAATTGTTTGACCTGAAATATTTTTGTAATATTCTTAAGAATATTTTCAACAACTTTAAGGATCGATTTTACGATAACTTAATTAGTTTGGGAGAGAAAAAATAAAATGTTGATATGCATGCTAACAATCAACGAAAAAGCCAATATCGCTTACATTTTAATATTTTTTAAAAAAAAGTATTCAGTTAATAGCAAAATGGATCCCTAATTTTGTTACATGCTTTATGTATAACACGCAGGAAAAAAAATGGAAGTTATTGGTAAATAATTATAGATGGATAAGCATTTTGAATGCACTAATGTTTCGAAAAACACACAAATTGAGAAAAGCAATTTTAAAGTTTATAATTCTGAAAAAATAATTATAATAAGCTTAAATAAACTTAAAATACTGCTTTAGAATATTAGTTAGATATTTTTCTTTAAAATAATTGTATTTTCGAAATTTTTCAACCCATACATTTTTTAAAATGATCATCTTTTAGAGATTGTTAATTGCACAAGAAAATTCATGAAAAAGGTTTAAAAATTTTTTTTTCGGTCACGAAAGAGATTTTAGTTTGTTTTTTGTTCACATAATATTGAAGTATTACATTTCTAAGAAAAACATATCGGGAATAAGGACTGAATTCATCAAATTATTAATGAAAAATGCCTTAATTCAAAAATTTTACATGTACATTTCACAAAGAAAAAAAATTACATTATTTTATTGCCGAGGTAATTTTCTGCTTTTTATATTACACATTTTTTATAGTTATTATTTCTCTTTATAAAATAGATTTTTTTTTATCAAAACTCTTTTTATAGCACTTTTTTCTAAAAAGGGAGCTTGGCCAAATTGCCTAATTTTTTTTTCAAATGAAGTTTTATTCAATTTCTAACTTTCTGACTTGCACAAGTGGTATATCATTCGAAAGATAATAATGCAAAGAATAAAATTAAATAAAAATTTAAAAAAAAAAAACCGATAGGTCGGTCATTTTTGGGGTACCAAGTCCTCTTAAGAGAAAAAAAAATGCAATAGAATGCATATAGTTTGTTGGGATCTTTGTACTTTTCCATGTTAAACGATATTTCGTCTTAAGAGTTTTCGAGTTAAGCAAATTTCACTCCATCTATATAAAAAAAAAATCTGCTTAAAAAATTTAACATTTAACCGAAACAAAACAAATAAAAAATGTCATTTTGTCCAGGTCCAGAACGTTCATAAAAATACAAGCCACCCATCTGGTATAGTGATTAGTGACGCTGACTGCTGCGCCGTAGGCCCTGGATTCGAATACCGGAAAAGGCATGGATGTTTTTAAATGTATAGCGCTTTCGCGGCATAGGGGTACCTTAAAATGCTGTCCAGCCGGAAATCCTCTCATGAGGTTGGTGGAAAGGGAAATGAAGTGGGATGCCCCTGACCACCCCAGGGTGGTCTGCCTCAAAATTGGGCTGGAACCAAGCAAACTCACTGTCACCTACATGGTACTCAAAGCTAAGTCTAATTACAGGTGTACATATAGCCCCTCGTCGCGATGAATACTGCCGATCAGGTAGCATAAGCAATAACACCAGAACAATAAAAATACAAAAATTAAACTTACCTTATATATCTCACAAAAATCAAGGTATTCACCTTCTTCCATACACTCTGATCAGGAATATTGTTATTCACAATTCCAGTTCATTCCACAGAATTGGTATGTTGCATTTCCAATCACACATATGTTAAAAATAGTTCACTGATAAGTAAGAATCCACACATAAATATCAGAATGAAGGATAATGGAGTATTTTCGGTCAATGGATATGATGTTTCGACGTGTGATGTATAAACATAGTTCCTGTATTATTAAAAGGCATCCATTGGAAATGCACACTATCGAATGACATCCTCTTTTAGATTTATTTCATTGCTCCCTCTGTTTCTATGCAAAAGGAAAACAGAAATAAATCTTTGTGGGAACTAAGAGATTCTATTCACTTCAATGCACCCTATTAGCCTTCCTCTCTAATTCTGATGTCGCAATGCTTCGTCACTTCTATCGCTGTCTCTCTTCACTTCTCTATCTTCGGCCCATTTCCTCTTAAGACGTCTTATCAGTTATACGAATATTGGTTTTTTTCAATTTCATCATTCATGTACTAAAAGTGTTTTCTTCAAATACATACAAGCAATCATCTTCCTCACTAGCAAATTAATTCGATTTTGTGTTTGAATGGATCATTCTTTATTTAGCTGAATGGCCTCTGTCAATGTTTTTGTTGAAAAAGTTTTCCTGTTCACTTCACGAGTGGTTTTTTCGAAGTTTTCCTCAATTCTTTTAGTCTAGCTAAATATATAGCAACCTCACGTGCAAGAAATATTCTTATTAGTTGTTTTTAAGAACTGTTTTTAATTTTTACATTTTCCTTATTTTGGGATTTCGCAACGACGAGAAATGGTTTTACTTTTTTAGCCCTTAAAACCCGATCTTGCATATGCTTTACAACTAAAATTTCCTCATTTACATTGACTACGGTACAACTTGAATACCAAACGACAGTTCATTCCCTCCCCAACTTTTCTCCAGAAGAAATTTTCTGTATTTGTTTTCAAATAATATATTGAATAATAAAATTATTACATGAAGTATTATATATACCGTAAAATCCGGTGTATATGACGCGGACTTTTAACACAAAAAATGAAATCGAAATGTACGGATGCGCGTAATGCGCTGATTATAAAAATGAGAACTTTAAAAATAATAATAAAAAAATGCGCATAAAAAAATTGGACTTCTACCTATATCTAAATATTATTTCCTTAAATAAATGATATTTCTTATGAACTTAGAGAGTTGTATTATAAAAGTATATTATTTTTTTCTAAGGATTTGGATAGTACCCGGAGTAAACGACTTCAAAATGTAAGAGCATTACACACGTTCATTTCAGGTTTCTTCGCAGAAAAAGGGGTGCGCGTTATACGACGAATATACGTAAAAGATAAAAATTGCAGCTCTAAAGTATAGGTGCGCGTTGTACGCCAAATTTTACGGTATTTAAAACACTTTTCAGCTTTTCTACGTATTGGAAACCTTCGTTTGAAATATTTTTGTTGGTGGATAATTTTAATTTCTGCAGTATGCATCGTAACTTGTGCTTAATTCCAGAAAGTATTTATATGTAGGTCTTTGAAGTATACTATGTCACAAAAAAATATATGCACCCAGGACGAAACAAGCAACTATCACGAAACTGAACTTGTATGTAGTGTATGTGGAGACAACAAATGCTAACGAATTCAGAAGAACAGATTGTTTTATTAAAAAGATATGGAATGAAATCACTTACAAATCAGAAGGACGTAAATCCATCTCTGGCAGATATACAAGCCGAAGCATCGCGTCACATTGAATCACTGAAGTCTTCCATAACCTTCTGTGGAAGATCATAATATTTGCAACTGAGCAGTTCATTCTTATACGCCACCGGTATTCCGGTATGGCGTAAATTGCTTCCAAGCAAGTCCCAGACATGCTCCATTGGAAATAGATCTGGTGATCTGGTAGGCCACGGGAGTACGTCATTTTTTTAAAGACATTGTTAGGGAAGTCACGCAGTATGTGGACCACTGTACCCTTGCTGGTAAATGGCACCTGGGTGACTTGATAGCATAGGCAGTACAACTAGCATTCAATTCACATCCACGTAAATGTGAGCTTCCGAATTGAATTGAAAGGTGACTAGAGGTGATCGTGAGTCCCAACAAATCGCTTCCTACACTGTCACACCTTGTGTAATCGCCGTATGACTCTTGACAACAAATGCCGGATCAATAATGACCTAGACGCCTCCACACTCGTCTGGGCTAGTCATCAGCATTAAAACTTAATCGGGGTTCATCGCTGAAGATCACAGTCTCCAGTCGGTCACACTCCAGCTTGCATGAGGTCGGCAAAAATTCAATCGACACTCCTTCTGATATGGGGTCAGTGGTAGATGTCTTAATGGTCGTCGGCTACTCATAGGGTTAATCAGTCGTCTCCGGATTGTTTCTCTTGATACCACCAGATGTCAGGAAGGTTGTAAATAACATCAAACCGATTCTAGCGACGCTGTTGGTGAGGATGTGGCCGCTCTTATAATTGAGCGGTCATCCCTCGCATTTGTGTTCCTGAAACGCCCTGACCCTCCACGATGGTAGATTATACCTTCCATGATTCATTGTTACCAACGCCGAATAACTACCATATCTCTCTGACCGAGGTGACAGCTGATAACCTCTTCAACCAACCTGCTTCTTTGTTGCCTACTATACACCTCTTCTCAAAATCCAACAATTGTTCGTAATGTTACCGGTTACATCTCCGAGGCATTTCTATAGTCACAATATCATCCATCCAAGTCGACAGATTTGCTTGAATAACCTTGTGGCATTATAAATCATGTTTTTTAACTCTCTCGAACGCGCATCAGATATGCGCATAGCACGTTTACCCTTGTCTCATTGGCGAAAGAATTTTTATCCTTTGCATATACCTTACCAGGCTACATTCCTGCTAAGCTTCGTGATAGTAGCTTGATTGTTGAAATGGTAACTTCAACAGTGGCACGTTTTGCTGGATAGTGAACTTGAATGATGCGTTTTAAAAAGCCAAGCATAGTTACGCTCGGGTTTGTAACGCTCGTAACAATGGCAACAATACTACTGAATAATGTGAGTTTAATGAGTCATGTACTGGAGAAATTTGTGCAGTGAAATGTAGAGCAGAAAATGGACAAATAATTCTAATGGTTAATATTTATATTCCACCAAATCAAAGTGTAGAGAAAATTATTGAATTTATTCACAAAAATTTAGTTGTCTTCACTGAAGTCGGATCAACTCTTCTGAACAAATTCCTATTATTTTAAGTGGGGAATTTAATGTAGATTTTTCAAAAGACAAATCAAAGTCTTTGATAGGTCTTTAAAAATCAAAATTCAATTTAATGTCAAATGATCCAAATGAAAGCACGACGAAGTATTGAACAACGCTTGAGGGAGATTTTTTTTGGATATTTAAATAATTTTGAATTTAAAGTATTTATACCTTATTTCAGCTACCCTAAACCTATTGTTCCCTTCTTTGAATACAATTAATTCACAAATATGATTGTATATTTCACAAAAAATATTACTTTATTAGTACATACATATGAAAAAATAATTTTAAATGACAATACAAATATCCCCTTGTTTTTTATTCACCTAACTTTTCCTTGAAATAACATTACAAAGTTTGAAGTTTCTATCGTGTGGTCATAAGCACACACTCTTTTTTTTTATTTCTGAATGCACATGTCTTTTTGTGACAGTATATAAATATGATGGTTTTTCTTGAACATTTCTATGAAAAGAATGCATATAATGTAATAAAACGATAATTTGTTATTAAACTTTCAATATATTTGAGAGAAGTTTGGTAAAAAATAGAATGGAAAAAACAGAGATTTTAAGAACTAAAACCAGATAAAATGAATACTAAAAATCGACATATGTTTTAGAAAACTCCCTTTTCAATGTACTCGAAGTATATGGTACTTATTGAGGATGCGCGATTCGTATAAAACGTGCCCATATACTTTTAGCATTAAGTATATAAATACTAAAAATAGAAATATTTAAACTCTGAAAGCTTTATACAAATTTCTAAAACTTTCAAACTTCTCGAATAATTTTAATAAAACAAAAGGAAAAAGTTTCACGTTATTTTGGTTGAATCTCTGAAACACTGCAGCCTATCAATGACTCCTTCCCCGAAAAGCTTATTTTTCCTTTTTACATCAACACATTAAAAATTCGAAGAGGATATTTCAGGAATCATTTATCACAATTTATATTTCAAAACTTTTTTCATTGTTTGATATCCACCACACAGAAGTGATTCTCCTATTCTTCAAAACCGCTTGACAGACACTTTAATAAAGTCTAAAAATAGAACGCGTTTCACTTTGAGCGTAAATCAATACCTAAAAGACGAAAATTAAAAGCTGAAGGAAACTGAAAGTGTGAACATTTTGAAACAACCGTATCTAATTATCAAAGACGTCGCATCATTATTGGTGACAACAGTTTCTTTGATACCATGGAATAATGAAGACAAATGATGTTGTCTGTTGTATTATTTCCTCATTTTGTCTTATCCTATTATGGAGGCGGGGAACCTTTACACAATTAAAGGCCCATTTTAATTTGGAAATGATGAAGGAGACCACAAAAGCATTATAAGGCGTATGTAGATGATATTTTCGAATTTTGGTGCAATTTGTGGAAATTAGCCATATAAATTGAATAATTTGTGTTCTTTGTGTCAAATAGTGTTTACTTGCGCTCATTTTTAATTAAAACCGCATCGTACAACAAACAATCCATTTTTTTTTCATGGAAATGAAATAATCCATTTTCTTCGTTAATTTTTTTTTCTTGTTGTTTGACATGATGGGGGTTTAAAAAAATATAAAATAATATCTTAAGAACTCGTACACTTAATATAAAAACAATAATACTGTGTTGAAGTAAAACCTCAGAGTAATTATAAAAATAGTTATTTTTTTTTTCATTCTTAAAAAATGATTCACTGAAAATCATAAAAATATAAGAAAATGCTGAAATGATTTTATCAAACAGTATTATTTTTATTTAGAGATTTTTTTTTTTTTATGTTTATTCATTCATTCATTTATTTATTTATTTTTGTACAGCGAAAGTAAACAAATATTTCTCGGGTTTTTCCCCCCTAGTTCTTTTTTTTATAGCTTTAATTGAATAATAAGCATAAGCAGTCGCCATAATAGCTACCAGTAAGAATTTTTTTTTATTCATTACTTGACAAAAATGGATATACTGTAAAATCCGGCCCAAATGATGATTGAAATTTACGGGTGAGCGTTATACGCCGGGTATAAAAATGAAAGCTTTAAATATGAGAAGAAGATTAGCATAGAAAAATAAAATTAGACTTCTACATCGTTAGGAATACTGTTTATTTGAAAGAAATCGCATATCAAATTAAACTAAAGGGCTCTGATTCTAAAAGTACACTATTTTTCAAAATCCTGGGAAAATATTTCGAATAAATGACTTTAAAACATACGAGCACAAAACACGCACATTACTTGTTCCATTGTTAAAGAAAGGGGTGCGCGTTATACGGCGGATATACCTAAAAATAAAAAAAAATACAGCTTGAAAGTATGGGTGCGCGCTATACGCCGGATTTTACGGTAAATGAATTTTTTTTAAGAAAATTAAATCAGTATTGCCTTTTATAGTTCATTAATAAATCAATTATTTAATAATAAAATCGTATATTGTCTTGTTTTGTTGTGAATAAAACTGGATTAGTTTTGCAAATTATTAATCGAGAATAGTATTTTGATCTTATCCCTGAGAGGAAAAAGAGGGTAAAAGTGTCTTGAATTTTTTAAAAAAGCCCTGCAAAGGGGGGCAAATAAAAAAAAAAATTCCCTGACGGGGGAAAAGAAAAAAAAATTTTGGGAAAAGGGAATTTTATGGCATAAATACTCCCATCTTACATACACTACCCCAAAGGGTACTGGCATCGAGAAAAAAGGGTTTTGCAGGGGGAAAAAAATACTTGGAAAACCGTCTAACCCCGGGGAAAAGTGGAGGGTAAACCGACTCATTCAACGGGAAAAGAGGTGGAAGGAATTTCGAAAAAGGGAATTTTAATGACTTTTATATAGAAAACACGCAAACACATCAGGAAGTGCTGACACCGAAAGGGAAGGAGAAATTTCCAAAGCAAAAAGTTATTCACTTGAAAAAGCCCGTGCAACGTGGGACAGGCCTCCAGTTATAACAATAATCATTGTATGATTGTTGCCGTTTGTGAAACTTGTACTTCTACTAGACACAATTGTCTTTTTAGGAGCATTTTAATAGTAAGAAAATAGTATTTAGAATTGATTGATTGAATATTAACGTCGACGTTCAGCTACACAGGGGGTTTTCACGGGCCACGTATTTTGAAACCCGGTCAGACATGGACGACACCGCTGGGCCCCCCTCCCAACTACCACACCACAAACGGGAGGACGTTTCAGCCCCGACAGATTTAACGTGCATCGCGCCCCACACGGCGGGTCTTTAGGGGATTGGGCTCGATACGATGAATTTCGTGGGCCTCGATCTGACTATGTCAGACAGGTGGCATGAGCAACAACAACAACACAAAATGGCCATTACCAGCGCCACTGAAACATACATTTATTCCGGTTTTTATTAATTTTATAAATTTTCAAATTGGCGTTATTTAAATAAGTGTATGTAAGTAATATACGATTTGCCTTTTTTATGAAGGATGTATGTTGCTTCAAGTGCACACATTCCCTTTTTGTCTCCTTTTCTATTCAAACAAAAATTGTTTTTAATACCTCTGCAAATTTATAGGAATAATTTTGAGATATAATTCTGTACTATTTTTCATTGTAGAGTTTAATTGAGTATGCCTACCCTTTTATTAGTAGTCTCTGTCCACATTAAAAAATTCAAAATTTTTAAGAAATATCTCACAATCTAATCAATATGTGGACAAATAATGATGCGTACGCGAAATATGAGAAGACTTTAAATATCGACCCCCTTATTTCAGGGTCGAATCTATTTTCCTAATTATCTGAGCACTAATTGAGCTCTAGTGACCAATCGTCACTTTAATTCTTTCACTTTTCTAATATCCTAAATACATTATAAAATTGAATAATACCTGATCAATAGCAATTTATCCTACATCCTCACTTTCTCCATATTCTAGCTTGAAAGCCTAGACTATATATAGCAGACCTAATTTGAATGATCAGGATTTCTTCTTCAGAGGGTTGGTTGTGAATAAACTAGAATTGAAAGACCAAAGATTTCCCAAGAGGACTTTATTAAGGGAAGGACGCAAATAGAGCAGTCACAAGTTGAATGAAATAATTAGCTTATATTTGAAAATAAAATTCGTCAAGAATTAGCACTACCTTCAAGCGCGAATTTTCCTAACCTCAAATTTAAGTTTTATAAACATATTAGCCTAATATTAGCCATTTTAATCCTAATTTTTGATCAAATCGATGATTTATTGTTTAATATTTCATTCCCTTGAAGTATCAGCCCAAAGGAATTGGAAAACTCAACCTTTTTCGAAATTTTAATCTTTAAAAACAATGCCACTTTATTTTTTTTAAAAAAAATTCTTAATATCAGTCTTGAAAGCAGATTAGCTTAAGAACAATGACCGCCGTTCAATTGATGGGAGATGACATATGTTAAATGTGATGTAGATAAAGTCTTCCTGTCAGTATGGCTGTGATGAATGAGAAGACCACTCAAGCACAGATCTTGTTGTAATTTATTTTGATAGCACGTGTAATTTAGCTTTTCATTAGAAGCATTGGATAAATGATCCATTGACTTACATAATCATTACATTTCAGTAAGGTATAATGAATATTCACATACAGTCGGATCCCGATTTAACGAATTCATCGGGACCAAACATTGTGTTCGTTGAATCGGGGTTATTCGTTGTATTGGAGTCCAAACAAAATACAATTTTTTTCAATCCCTACTATTAGCTCACCATCTCTATTTATTTGTTTATTTATCTTGGTAGAATTTTCAATCGCTAATAAAATACATTTTAAAGCGCTCCATTGAGCTGAAATTATATATACATGATTATTTTGGATGGCAATACAATAATTTAAATATAATTAATAAAAGTTAATTGATTAAAACTAATTATTTAAAGAATTACAAATACAGCTACGTTGGCATCATTTTTGGCGACTTAGTGACCCTTTTGGCGACTTGTGTTAAAACTTGAAAATGTTTTTTTCTCTATTTTTAAAGCATTCATTTGAACTAAAATTTTTTATACACGATTGTTTTCGATAACAATACGATACTTTAATGATAGTTAGCTAACTTCTCCTTACATTTAAACTGTCTGGATCATTATCACATTCCAGAGAGACTTGAGGTCTTGAGTTCAGAATTGCCTCTACTTGAGTTGAAAAAATGCTGAACTCCTCGAAAGTTAAATTTGTGTTACCAATAACCCTTTTTAAATGGTACTATTTCATTTATATTGATAAAAGTATCGCGAATACAGAGTGAATAGAACGTACAGCCTTCTTCTTTATTTTATTGTTACATTCTCCCCGGGTAAGCAAAATACATACCTAATAATTTAAATAACGTCATGTAGTGGCATTCATGAACCTTATCTCTAACAGTTAATTATTTACGCCAAAGTCATGAAGGTTCAGAACCTTTACAAATTAAAAAGCTTTTAAGATGAAATTGACATTAATTATTGCATATCTATATACAGTTGCACTAGATCATTTATTATTAATTACAAAATTGTCATAGTTAAAGTTCTTGATATACTAGTCACACATCACAGATAGTTGTTTCATAATGTGCACTCATGGACAAGGAAATTAGTGCACCAAGAAATAATTGCGGGATCGTAACGAAACTTTGCATGAAGGTACATGTAGGGAAGATATGCAAATGATTAGAAATGCAACGTGATTGCGCATTACGTATAGCCTGTAGAGGGCGTTTAACGTCGTTCTCGGTGGAGTATAAAACATGCAATCATAGCTTGTTTCAGTGGGCTGAATCGTTTACAAAAGAGGAGCTGAGGTAGACATGCCATTACGCCCTTTTCGAACACAATATGAGCAGCTGTCGCAGTTTGAGACGGGGAAAATCATCGGCATAATGAAAGCTGGGATTGTCAGCTAGGCGAGTAGTTCGTCAATTAGGCAGCTGTGATTTTGTTGTGATGAGGTGTTGGGACCAGTGGATCCGAGATACGTCATTTACTCGAAGACTAGGCTCAGGATGCCCTCGACAGACCAGTCGTCGAGAAGACCGCCACATTGTAAGAAATGCTAGCGTACAGCCAACTGCTTCATCGGCTGCCATCCAGGCACAGGTAGCACCTTCACTAGGGATCCCTGTGTCTTGTCAAACCATACGAAAGTGCCTGGCTGAAGGACATTTTGGATCGCGGCGCCCATTACGTGTGCTGTCCTTGACGCCCACACATCGACGCCTCCGTTTGGAGTGATGCCGCACATGAAGGAACTGGACTACAGCGGAATGGAACCAGGTCGTCTTTAGCGACGAATCCAGATTCAATCTCAGCAGTGATGACAATCGTGTTTGTGTGTGGAGACCCCGTAGTGAACGCCTCATCACACCACTCCCACAGCTAGTGTGATGGTAAGAGCTGCCATTGCCTGCAATACACGGTCATCCCTTGTATTGACCCGTGGCACCATGACAGCTCAGCGGTATGTCCATGATATCCTGCAACCACACTTGTTGCTACTCATGCAACAGCTTCCAGGAGCCATTTTTCCACCAAACAATGCTCAGCCTCACACGGCAAGAGTGTCACAAGACTGGCTCTGCACTGTTACTACCTTTCCTTGGCCTGCCCGATTCCCAGATTTTTCTCCAATCCAGCATATCCGGGATCATTTGGGACGGATAGTTGGGCATCCCACGAGTTTGGATGACCTATAGGCAAGGGTACACCAAATATGGAACGAAATATCTCAAGACATCATACAGAACTTGTATGCCTCAACTCCGGATGGTATCGTATCGTGCATCAGCGCTAGAGGGGGTTCAACAGGGTATTAAATCCTCTGTTCTTTCGCTTTTTTCTCTGAAATAAATCATCCTTTTTCTTTTGATATTCTAATCACTTACTTATATCAAAGTAGTCATTAAGTATTTTCATTTTAGTGACTCCTTCTTGGTACGCTAATTTTTTTGTCCATGAATGTATGTATGTGTTAATGCAGATAGTTTGTCTTACTTTAGAAAATAGATTTTTGGTAAGTTATGGAACTTATGTTGGATTATTGTGGTATCATTTCTTAGCGTTGAACAATTTTACAATAGTCATTCTTATAAGATTAATGGTTTTTAGAGTAATGCAATCTTATACACGTGCTATTATTAGGCTTAATATCAATTTTCAAAGTTGGGTTTTATTTTTTGCTCTATTATGTAGAAAGTTTCTGCTGATGAGGAAGGCTGGTATCTCATAAAACAAGGTTAACCCTGATTCACCTTCCTAAGTCGGTGACAGATATAGAAAACATAATTGTATGTATTCTTCTCGAAGTATTGTCTAAATCAGGGATGAACTAAGTAGAGTCCACGGACCAGATCTGGATCTCAAATTCAAAAAAATGTATTATATTTACATAATGTAAAGTTCCCTTGCCAGAGCATAGATGGATATCACATGATCGGTGGGGCAAACGAGTCAGTGAAGGAAAAAGTTCTGCAACCTTTTTCATTGAAATTTATACTTATTACATATTTTAAGCTCCGCCCCCTGCTGCGGCACGAGTTCTAATAAAAATTGCAACACCAAAAAGGATTTAGAGAGGTCAATTTTTTTTTTATAAACATAGCGTTCTAAAGTGAGGTAAAAGCTGTTGGTGATGGACCTCACAATTTGAGCCTTGAGTGAGAAGGACTACATCTGAACTGGAATTCCCTTCACCAAACTTCTACACGACCTCAACATGGTGACTTTCAGCTACGACAGATTTAGTGCATATCATCCGCTCTACATGGTGGGTCTTCAGCAGCAGGACTTGAACTCGTAACTCGAAACATCTGACACCGTGTTCGTGACCATGATCACTTGACTACAGCAGCCACAACACCAGAAAGGAAAGCTAATGGCCAATCTTGACTTATTGCACTAATCCAAATAGTAAGAAAAAACCTGTAATTAAATCCAGGTAATTTTAGAGCATACATAATGGATATTTTGAGCGGAGAATGCCATAATAGATAACATCCTCGTTACATGACCATGTTTCAAAATTACGGAATCTGTTGCCAATTTTTCTTGAGTAGTTAAATTAATAAGCAATCAATATAAATCCAAAAACAAAATATTTTCTCCAAAAACACTTGTTACAAGTTGTTCTAAGAACTTTGCAAAAAACACAAATAATTTCGAAGGAATTACTTTCAATTAGTGAGAAATTAAAAAAAAAAACAATAAATTTTGTTTAACACGAAACTGAGGGGACTGAAATATTTTTTCGTGCTAAAAAAATTTTGTGTTAAAGTGTATTGCAAATTAAAAAAAAAATTATTTATTAGAGCACATTTTATTTACATAGATATGTATATACATGTATTTAATAAAAATCAATGAAACAAATTCACAAGAACTTAATGAAATTTAATACAATAGTTTCAAGCTAATTACTGTTGATAATGTTGTAATTGCAATAGCAATATTTTTTGTTATTATAGAATTAACAAAATTATTAGAGAGAGATTTCCGTTATCGTCTCCTGTTCTTGATCAACAGCCTTAAGAAGCTCCTACATTTTCAGCGGAATAAGAGCTTGCTTTTCCACTGAGCTTTTTGCCATTGTGCTCACAAAATAATTCTTCTAAAATAGAAAAAATAATGAGAACCAAGCTCACACTGATTTTAACTCACACTGCCTGCAATGTGTACTCGTCACCGGATTCCAAAGATGAGAAATTGGATGTTTTTGTAGGATTGAAGGGTGTGAAAGTAGTTTAAACAAGTAATAAAAAAAATAGTTTTTAAGTAAATTTCCCTACTTTAGACAACAACGAAAATTTTATTTTACCTACTTTTATTAAATAGTTACAATTAATAAAATATGTATATACATAAGACAGAATTACAACATTAAGTGGAAATTATTTTTAATTATCTTTAAAAAGGTATCGTATTGTCCTTTAATTTCAGCCCAAACTGAATGCTTTAACACGGGAGAAAAAACCTTTTCAAGTTTTGACACAAGTCGCCAACTTGGCTGTATTTGGAAACTTACATATTATTTTTTAAGCAATTAATTTTTATTAATTATAATTAAATTATTGTATTATCATCCAAAATGATCCTGTATATAAAATTTCAGCTCATTCAGGCTTTTAAAATTATTTTATTAACGATTGAAAAATTCCCCAACATAAATAAATAAATATACAAATATATAAATAAATAAATAGACAAAATGCGAGCTAATAGTAGGAATTGAAAAACAAAATGGGCTATTCTGAGACTATTTCAAAGCTACGTTACCACCTACCTTTCATTTCACATCCTCTTAAATCTCGCCTAGATTGCTGATGTTTTCTGTATTTTGTTCATTCTCAGAAAGGAAGCGGTTTCGTGTTAAGTGAGTTTCGTTTCGTGTTAAGAGAAAAAAATGCATGTCAATGCATAGTTTGTCGGGACCGTTGTATTGTTTTGTATTAAGCGATATTTTTCGTTTTAAGCGTTTTCACGTTAAACGTATTTCACTGTATTTACAATTAATAAGAAATTAAAAAACAATGAAATATTTCATTTCGCCTTAAATTATATCAAGTCCTTTCCAGAACACGTTTATGTTAGTATTTCTTGAAGGTTTCCCTTCTTGAGTGTCCTTCCTTTTAATGCTTGTACTGCCATTAAATCCTTAAATTATAATTCGATATTAACACGAAGTTGTGTTAATTAATTTTGTAACTTGTCATTAGTGAACTGTTGGCAGCGCTATCCCCTCTCAAACGAAGGATTAATTAATTAATCTATCTTAAAGGAAAATTTCATTCTCTTTTCCTTTTACTCAGCAATCAATGAAGCAGTTAAGGGCT
This sequence comes from Trichonephila inaurata madagascariensis, assembly GCA_019973955.1. Classification (NCBI taxonomy): domain Eukaryota; kingdom Metazoa; phylum Arthropoda; class Arachnida; order Araneae; family Nephilidae; genus Trichonephila; species Trichonephila inaurata. The sequence goes on along the minus strand of BMAV01016252.1, from coordinate 76,608 downwards.
TGATAAGACGGAAGCTCTTTTATTAAAATATTTCTCAGTGTTAATTAAAGAGGATGATTGGCGACTTTCCTTTGGCACCAGTATCTTGGGTCTTTGTAATTAAAGTCGCCAAGCTATCGCGAGTGTCCTTTGAAGCAGTTAGAGTAATTTCTAATGTGCAGTGAAAATCATTTAACGCGAAACTGAAGGGGGATGAAATACTTTTTCGTGTTAAAAGAACTTCGTGTTCAAGAATATTGCAAAAAAATATAAATATTTAACAAAATTGAGTTTGGTATAGTACCTTTATTTTAAATAGGTATGTATATATCCGTGTATTTAAAAATCTATGAAACAAAAACATTCACAAGTATTTAATGAAATTTAATTCAAAATTGTCTAGTGTTTGAAAACTGAAACATTTATTGCGTTTTGGAAAATAGTCTGATAGTTTTCTTTGCATTGTCTTTTTTAGTATTAAATTATGCACAAATGTTTGTTTTATATCGTCCATTTTGTACTTGATTTCACCATTGGAATATGGTTCTAAGCAATCACGCACATTCTCTTCATGATGTTCCTCATTTCGTAGGACATGAGAACAGAAGCTGCATATTCATTTCATTTTCGTCGACTTAATCTGAATGAAATATACTTTTTGAGCTTTGAATAAACTCCAACATGTCTTCGTCTGTCATCATTGGGGCTGTACATACATTATCATCTTTTACTGTAATGAATTTTTTCTGCGATACAGAATGACAGTCCAAAAATGCAGGAACTTTCTCAAACTTTTCATAAAGTGTTCATTTCAAGAAGACAAATATTTTCGTGTTAAGCGATGCTCGTTTCGTGTTAAGAAAGAAAAAAAAAATGCAGGAAAATATATATAAGTTTTTTGGGACCGTTGTATTATTTCATGTTAACCGATATTTCATCTCAAGCGTTTTCGTGTTAAAGTATGTTGGAAACCAATAAACTTCTTAAAACGACAATTTTGAGATTTTTACATTTTCAAATTGTATAGATTTTAACCTTTCTAAAAATACCTTGTTTAAACTCCTAGGCTAATTAGAAGCACTTAAAATCTATTTTTAAATAATCATTGAAACTGGGCCACGCCAATTTAATTACATTTTTTTTTCTAATGGGACTATGGATTGGTAATTATCATTGCAGACCTAATACATTAACTGAGAGCTGGTGTCACTTTTTTGTACGGCAAAATATAGTTGGATATAAATTGCTGTAATGTAATTTTTACACCCAGTTTCCTCCTCAGAAGGAACTACCTGAGCTCTGGCTATGTGAAATTGTATGAAGAATTTAATTTTACTGAGAGCACCCAAGCCAAATAAGAACTCTAGGGACATGTCGCATAATCGTAATAAATGAACGCTGAAAATTTTTTGTAACTTGAAAATCCATCGACTTGGCCCTGGATCGAAACCGCAAACTTAGGCGTGTAGGATGGATGCACGTTAAATCCATCGGGGCTCAAACGTCCTCCCGTTGGTGTGGTGTGGAAGTTAGGAAAGGGGTATATCAGCTCAGGTACCTGCTTCTGCACTTGACGGCTCAAGATTAAGAGGTCCATCGCCAAAAGTCCTCGAATAGCTGAATAGTGCGACGTTAATATTCACTCATTTATTTTTCTTAACACGAAACAAAAATCGCTCAACAAGAAAACATTTTCCTTCAGGGAATGAACAAAATAAGGAAAACACCGGGCGGATTGGACTGTCCTATTGCATCATCAGAAGTATTCGTTGCAATAGCTGATGTATGCCAGACAAATGCATTTAGGAGTTTGTTAAAAGCTTAAAAAGTGTCATTGATGCAGGTTCTAACGAGGAAAATGAAATGAATAATGTAGTTCCTTTCTCCACATCATCCGAAATGAGGAACATCAAGAAAAAATAGGCAGTCATTTAGTTGCACATTCGAATGGTGAAATAAGGGACAATTGGACGCCATCGAAAAATTTGTTGACAATACGATTCTAAGCAAGACAATGAAAATAAAAATATCAGATTATTTTTCAAAAACTCAATAAATGTTTTCTTCAAAACAAAAACAAAAAAAATGTCTATGTAATTCCATTAAATTCTTGTAAATAGTGATTTTTTTTTTTACAATATCCTTTAACATGAAATTTTTTTATCACGAAAAAATATTTCAATCCCCTCAGTTCCATGTTAAAAAATTTTCACTGAATTTATAAAATTTAAAAGAAGGAATTAAAATGTTAATTATATATAAGGAAGTACAATAAACAAGGTCATTCTACTGCATATAAAGATTTGTTTAATTCTATTTTAACTTTAAAATGAAGCTTTTAAAGGAAATAAAGTCGAATGTTAAAATTTTTTACATTTTTGCAGAAGATGTTGAGATAACTAATGATAGTTGTTTCAACAGAATTTTCACAGTACTTGTATAGTTCTGACACCCGTAGAAAAACCTTGCCTCAACTACACCTCAAATTTTAATAATAGCACATTCCCAAGTGTGCATCAGACTTTAAGAGATACGTAAAGCATTTCAACTTGAGTTTAGGAGAGTCCAGGGGATTTTTGCAAGATTTGCTTATTTCTATGTTCGGAAAATATACATATTCTATTTGGCAAAAAAATATAATGTAAATATTGCGTGATGGGCGTTATCCGCACCTTTATTTATTCTCTGGGGGAAAATATTTCTTAACTGTTGTAAAATAGCTTCCCGTAGAAAAAAACATTATTCATGTTGATTTGAGCGACAGTTAAAATCTAGTGAAGGTAGTGTAAGAGTTAGTCGTTAGGCTGCTATTGAAGTAGGATTATTAAAGTTAGTAGGAGTCCTCAGAATTTCAAGAATAAAATCTTTATTACGAGTTATATCAAGTTAGACCAGTCAAGCATTGACAAGTGCTGCAACATCTGATCGTAGACAAAATAAGTGATATAATTATTTATCTAAGAAATTTATGATAGGGATTAAGTTGACCACTCCCTCGGCTTATGACATTCCTTGATAGTAAATTGAAAAATTAATAAAAATATTGATTTTATTACAATAGCTCATTATTCATTGTCTCCAACTTCACTAGCGACGGCTGGGTCGAGACAATAGCTCTGTTTATAGTTTGAAAAAATTGATGCTGTGTAATATAATCTGGAAACATCACATCAATAAAAGCCTTATCCCACGCACGTTTTTAGAACAACCATTTGGGGAATTTTTTCGAGCAACTGTGAAGGTATACAGTTGCCGTAAGCAAAACAATACGCTATGACGTCAGCCATTCTCTATCTTCACATTAAATAAATTCGTCGATTTTTCTGCTTCGGAAATGAACATCCAATACTTTTTCTTTTATTCCTCTGGTACTTTTGTTGACGGTCGTTAAGAGAAATTGAGCACCATTCTGCTTAAATATACGCCATTAAAATATTATACATCATTAAGGTATCCGACTACGTTCGGAACAGTGATTTTAAAAAAGAGCATAAATGGATAATTTTCATGATATTTAGTGTCATTTAGATTAGAATACATGTATAAAATTGCTTTAAGGAAATTTTGACAAAAAAAATTATTTAAATACAATATTTCGGCAAAAAATTAACTTAGAATATTTTTTTTTCAAATGTTCTCCTTTTGTGAAAAATGCTCCTATTATAATAATAGTTTTGCCTGTATATAGCTGAGACCTCTGTACAGAGCCTCAACTAGAAATTTTGAAATATATAACTTAGAAGTGGGTTTATCCCTATTTTACGACAACAGAGGGGAGCAATTTTAAGAGAAAAACGTCAATAATTATTTAAATTGGTGGTAACTCTGAAAATAATGTGAATTTTTCAAAAATTCCAGTTGAACCCTGTAGAGAGGTCTGAGCTATATACAAGCAAAATATTATTATAATAGAAGCAGTTTTCACAAAAGGAGAACATTTTGAATAAAAGGTTATTCTAAATTAATTTTTTGCCAAAATATTGTATTTAAATAATTTTTTTTGTCAAAATGTCCTTAAAACAATTTTATATATGTATTCAAATCTAAGTGACACTAAATATCATGACAATTATCCATTTATGTTCTTTTTTAAAATCACGGTTCCGAACGTAGTCGGATACCTTAAAGTATTACGCACAATTCCAACATTATATGTCATTTCTGATACTTTTGACAAAACCGAGGCTGTCATCTTTAATGCTATCTTATTTATGACCTAGGAAGTCGAAGAACCCATTGGCTGGAATTTTGAGCAATTCTTTCAGCTCACTAGGGAAAAGTTGTTCGAAGCCGTTGCTATAGCAACTAGGTAGAAATTGCTCAAAATGGTTGTATTCAAGGAAGATTGCTCCAAATACTTATATATGTGATAAAGTATTAAAAATAGATTCAACAATTGCTCATCTTTACGCGTACTCGAGTATTTGCTCACCATCCTTAAAATTTGTTCTCAAGTGTACTTTAATCTGGGTTTCTAATGAAGTTAAGCTGAACCGAGGGGATAAAGCTGAAAAATTATGGAGGGCATTGTTGTCGTTGAGTCATGGGTTCTGATTTCCCTCATTAAATAGTATTGTTTCTATCTATGCATCTGTCTCATTTCTGACCCTACGCATCTCAAGGATACTTCGAATCATTTTCATTTGAACACCCCTCATATATTATCACAGTGTACTTTTTAAAATTTAAAACTAAAGGTGCATTTCAGGAAAAACTGGAGACAGTGAAGGGGATATCACATATTTTTCCAACTATAAACCAAGTAAAAAACTGCTTACTCATAAAAATAATTTCATTTTTCTCTTTAAGATTAAAACATATATTGATCTTGTGCAATAAAATAATGATTTTGGGGGGTCAAAATTTCGTAAGAAAAATCCGACAGAGAAGGGGTTAAACTAAAGTTTACGGTACATTTTTTTTTCAATTTTACATAATTTTTCCTTTGTTATTTTCACAAAATGATTTGCTTAAATCTATTGACTGGTCATTACAAAAAGAGCCCAATGGACTTGGGTTTATTTCTAAGGGGCTTGCTTGCTTGATTGATTAATTGAATATTAACGTCGCACTGTTTCAGCTACACGAGAGCTTTTGGCGACGGACCACGTAATTTTGAACCATGATCAAGTGACGTATTTCTAAGGGGCAGTAACAGCTCAAAGTAATTATCTAATTTCCTATCATTTTTAAGTGGGGGATGTCTTCAACCTTTTTAAAAATGGAATAAAACGCTATTTTACTGAGTTTTTGGAATAAACTCAATAAATAGACAAAATATAATAAAATCATTAAAAAAAGAACTACATTTTTCTTGACGTAAAATTTTCTATAAAAACCCCAAACAGATTAATTTCTCATTAATAATGCAAATCCTGACATTAAACAAGTAAAATCAGCAAGGAGACATGATAAAACAAATACAATATTTCTCCAGCAGCTTTGACGTCACAAATGACGTAAATTTATTTCTTTTGTCTCTTATAACCAACGCTCATTTGGTGCAGAAGAAAGGAACAAAAGTAAGATAGAGAATGATTTTTGCAGATATTTTCTCACACTTAATAGCCTGAAATATTAACGTCTAAATATAATTTATTTATAGCTTTGTAAAAGAGAAAGTGTAGTATATATTTTATGCTGATTTCAAATATACATCGTATGCATTTGGGAATATTAATAATTACTATTCAGAAGAATTGAAGTAGTTATAACGTGGTTTAAGAAGAAGTAGAAGTAGTTTAAACGTGGGCAGTCATTTTAACTTAAAACACTTTTTTCCTTTATATAATTAGCCATAAAAACGTTCACAAATTTAAATGTGTATTATTTTAGTGGAAGAATTCTGCACTAAATTACCTTAAATATTAAGTAAGTGAAATGTGTGTGCGTGAGTGTGTAATTTAATTTTCAGAAATGTATAACATCAAGGAAAGCTTTCTATGAAAATCTTTATTCGGATTGAAATAAAAGTCGAACAAAAAAACTACTTACTTCATGATTCATGTATTAATTTTATTTGTAATGAGCCAAGTACTTAAATAAATTATAGAATAGAAGTATAACCAAGATTCCCTCTGAACTTTTAAGACTACCATTTTTTAAGTAATCGCATTTGAACTATTTCTTTCTTTGTCTGGCTTCCATATTGGTATCATTTGGAGGCAAACAGTTTTGATTTTTTAGAGAACAGTCATTGCTTTACATTTATTATTTTTTTTTTGTTTTAAATTATAGTTTTCCTATCCATAAAATTTTTTGCTTAGCATTAAATCCAGTAAAGAACTAAATCTTAAAAATACATGAGTGTTCGGGGTCAGGGGGGCTGGAGTGTGCGCTTGCATTTACTGATAATTTCAAATTTTACCCGAACGAATCATATATTTATATTCATTTGATTCACTACAAGTCCGAAAAACTAGCAGGGTGTGCAGGGGGTACAGAAATGGCTCGGAATCACACAGAAAGGAAGGGTCGTAAGTCGTAGTTGCAAGCTATGGTGCAAAGATGCAGAGAAAAAGAACAGAAACAGCAACACATTATTGGGACAGTCAACATTTTAATGAAAGTTTGTACTACAACAGGTATTCAAAATTACTTCCAGAAGTTGCCTGGTAGACCTGACATTGACGCTGCATGAAATTCCTTCCGTTGTGGAAGATTCCTGGAGTATCACATATCATTCCGGTAGATACAGATTTTCGAGTGATGAGGTTTTAACTGAAGGAAGGGTTTCTCTTACATCAAAAGAACCAATGAACTCGTTAAGGAACTAGTCTCAAGTAACCTTCTGTTCAAACTTGCGAAGATTATATGATGTAGAACATGCCTGCGCGGGTAATGTTCCAGGTACGACCACCAAGTGACAGGCTCATTATAAACGGTATTGTGACTATTTACTCGTTTGGATACGAGTTCATTCTACTACAGCGGGAAACGGTTCGCAAATGGTGACTTCCTCTAGAATCTGTGTTCATGAAACCTTCCGTCAACCCATCTACCTCAAGACTGCCTGGAGGAGTCGTCAAGAACGTAAAGTATTCCATTCAGTTCCACTGTCAGACATGCCAGACGACTTCTGGTAAAAAATTTCGAACACCTGTTGTGATACAACCGTTCAATAAAATATTTTTGTTCCATTAATGTGTTTGTTCCATTAATATTTCTGTTCTTCTCTCGTCTTCTTTGCACCATCGCTCACAACTACGGCATTTACGACCCTGCATTCTTATGTGATTCGGATTAGTCTGTGTATCCCCTACACACCTTGTAAGTTTGTCATTCTGGTAGCTAATCATCCTGATAAATAATAGAAATTACACCTTTTTCTCTCTAACATTTTGCATATCTCTTTTTAAATACAAAATATAGTGGAAAAAGATCGTATTTCAAACAACTTTTTTCCCACGACTGCCTTCTTTTCTTCGATACAATACTTTCACAGAAAGAATGAAAGTCTATACTTCTCATGGGTACTCCCTATTTCCCTTGTTACGATATCTAACTTCTGTTAGAAGAGATAACTTCTTTTATTTGCGCAGATTCCCGTACAGTTGCTCTTCTTTCTTTTCCTTGAAGTAGTTTACCCTCCCCTACCGTCACGTAACGTTTGTTTCAACAGAACCAGGTATTTCTTTCTTAACGTTATCTGTAAACGAAGTTATCCCAGATGATTTCGTGAATCCGAGTTTAGCAGAAAGAGTTTCATTTTTAAAGATTAACTTACTTTAAAAAGAAATAGGAAATAGGGAGAAAAACTGAAGTTTCGTCGAAATCGAATCTCGTAAAATGTCTTGAAAAGTTCAAAAAAAAATATATATTCACAAAATAAGAATGCAACTTAGATGTAAAAACTAGAAAGAATAAAGCTTTGTTGCTCGATCATTTGGGTAAAGTTTTCATTCAAAATTTTTCAATCTATTACTCTTCAAAACTCCCCGTGACAATATTGCAAATTTATAAATTTTAAGTGTAATCAGTAGCTAATCAGTTTTACTACTTTATATAAACTCATTATTCCTCTTGTTACGTTTCATATATGAAATTAATGTATATAAATCTTTCCCCCGATAATGTTCAATTTAATGCAAATACTTATATATCAACAAAACAATTCCATTACTTTTTTGAGCTTAGTAACATCGTGTATAAGTATCACTTTTAGCAAAAATATATTATCCTGCTTTAAAGGATTCTTCACGAATGTGAATAATACATTTTGTTCCTTTATTTTGAGTTAATTTCAAGCGATAGATACTATTGTTCACATTGCTTACTACAAATGGAGTTTAACCCACAGGAATAAGGTTATTAACATTGTATTATAAGGCAACATGAGGGTTGTGGGTGACATATCTAGCAATTTTGAACCATGGTCAAGAAATGGCGCCTGAGCTGACATTTAATCTCCAAGCTACCACACCACGCCAAGAGGAAGACTTTAATGAATGCGATTAATTTAACCTACATCAACCTCTCTACATGGCAAGTCTTCAGGGGTACTATAGCTCGAACTCATGACGCGCTAGCCATGAGCTCGTGACCTTAACCACTAGATCGATGTGGCGAACTTTTATGGATTAACATGCCATTTTTTGAAAATAAATGTTTAATGAGATATAGACGTGCCGTCAAATAATTTTGAGTTGTGATTATTGGGAAAAGAATAAAACTAAATACTAACAACTCAAACTTCTTTATTTACTTTGAAAAAATACAGTTTTTGCACAGTATAGTAATAAATGGTTTAGTTATACGCGAAATTCAAATTAAGACCAGTCAGTAGGCTAAAAATGTTCAGGTTATCGATTTTGAGATTTTGATATTTCTAAAATTTCCAATTCATGACCTTTCGAGTCATATAAAGTTATTGTCCTTTTATGAATTAGTAGTATATCAAAATGACTTTTAAAAAATCATCAGCTGGCAACCACACCCACTTTGACAGATAAAATTGACATTATTGGCCATTTAAACAGTTGCAAAGCCTCTGGTTTTTTTATTTATTCATACGCAATTAACTTTAGATAACAGTATAACTGCAAGGTTAACTGTTAGATTTTGGAACGGAATTTGTAGTTAAATGATTGGAGTGATGTGAAGCTTAATTATAAACTAATAGATTTTTAAAAATAATATCTGTGGAGTACAAAACAAGGATTACTAATATGTAAAGAAGACTGACTTTGAAAAGGTAAGATTTTTCATAAAAACTACTATTTTCTAAAAATTTTATTTTTAAAATAGTTTGTAGTACCTAGACCTACTGCATGCATGGATATGTACTTGTTTACACTTAAGTAAAATTATTGAAATATTTCTAAGGAATTTAATTATGAAACGCATGCCATAACAAAAACTTTATTAAATTCCTTATTATGTTATACAAAACTTATCTTTTTAAAAAGTAAAAAGGAAGAAACTGAACAGTTTATTTTTAAAATTTCATTTTATACAGATAAAGATTTATTTAATATATAAACAAAATCTTGAGTCTTTATGTTTAATAGTTTCTGAAAAAAGTTACAAAAGATATATTGTCATTGTTGCGAAAAGCTTGTTACATACATAAAAAAATTAATGAATTTCAGATTTAAAAATGAACAAAAAAACCCGGTATTCCTGTGGCTGTTTCAGAAATCACTTGTCTAACATATAGAGAAACTTGAATTTTGATACTTTAGGAATTTGTTTTAATATTACCATTCAAATCCCTAATGAAAACTTTCGAAATGTCGTATAATCACATATTCCCAAATCATTTCTTTTACATACTGATACATAATTACAAAGGCATTAATGATGCTTTATGGTCACCTTTGATGTAAGTAATGCATCAAAACTGAAAATTCTTTCAAGATTGAAGCAGATTTTGTGGAAAATCATGTATATAAATGCCACAAAATATCTCGTTAGGCAAAAACTGAAAAATGCTATGTGTATTTTTCTGGGCTGTTTAAGACATTTTTGCCTCCTATTTTAGTAAAAATACATTTAAAAGATATTAATGTTTAATAAAATGGGACAAAAATACATGTTGTAATTCATTATTTTTGTGATGAAGTGATACTTTATAGTAAAAATGCAATTTTCTCAAAAACTATGTTTTTAAAACTATGTGCACCTTTTTCGCAGAATCTACAGTATGAATGAACCTGCAATTTTTTCTCATGTTATCAGTATATAACTCTATATTCTGAAATGAACTTTTTGACATATTCCTAAATTATTTTGCTATAAAACATATATTGTGTCAAATACAACCATTTTCAAAAAATCCATAGTCATTTTACGTAAAAGTATGTTTTGAAAACCTGAACAATATGTTTGAAAAATGAGGCACCTGTTTTGATTTATTTTTATTACAAGGACTGTGACTAGTACTTTTTATAAAGCTGATTAGAAATTATTTATATTCAAGTAAAAATAATTAAAAGTAATAATACCAAAAACGAAAAAAACTAGGAATATCCGTCTGATAGACGGTGATAGATAAGAAAAATCACACATATCGTGAGTTGAAAAAAACTCGCCAAATGCCACCAATTGATCCTCTCAATGGGTAGAGTCCAACTGAAGACGCCAAGGCGGCCCACCCCAAAACTCATACCACAGCGTTATCTGCAGGCATCAAAGTAAATCATCCCCGTCTGAGAGACGGATGCTCCGATCAGAGGGTTAAGAAAGCATGGGGTGTACCAGTAAAACTTACTCACAAACTGCTACTCATAAATTTTACTTCAATTCCTTTTGAATTCGCGTCGGAGTTGATTTTGAATGCCTATTTACTAATGCGTTTAATCCAAAAAGCTAATTATAAGTTCATCTTTTATAAGTATTAAGACTATATTGGACTGCATGTTGAATCGTTGGATTTAAACTCAGAAAAAAATGCAAATAAAGTAAAACTCAAAACACCTTACAAAATAATCTTTGAGATATATAGCATATATAGTCTTTTATCATGTTATGTTAAATTTAAGGTATCCGACTACGTTCGGAAACGTGATTTTAAAAAAACGCGTAAATGAATAATTTTCATGATATTAAGTGTCACTTAGATTAGAATACATGTATAAAATTGTTTTAAGGACATTTTGACAAAAAAAAATATTTAAATACAATATTTCGGCAAAAAATTAACTTAGAAGAACCTTTTTTCAAAATGTCCTCCTTTTGTGAAAAATAGTTCTATTATAAAAATATTTTGCCTATATATAGCTCAGACCTCTGTTCAGAGGCTCAACTAGGATTTTTGAAAAATTCTCATTATTTTCAGAGTTATTAACAATTGAAATAATTATCGGCATTTTTTCTTAAAATTGCTCCCCTCTGTTGTCGTAAAACATGGATAAACCTACTTCTAAGTTATATATTTCAAAAATTCTAGTTGAACCTCTGTACAGAGGTCTAAACTATATACAGGCAAAATATTATTATAATAGAAGCCTTTTTCAGAAAAAGGAGAATATTTTGAAAATGGGTCATTCTATGTTCATTTTTATCAAAATATTGTACTTAAATAATTTTTTATTGCAATCCTATTCTTAAATCAATTTTATATACATTTCCTAATCTAAGTGACACTAAATATCATAAATATTATCCATTTATACGCTTTTGAAAAATCACGGTTCCTAACGTAGTCGGATACCTCTTAAATTTGTCTGATAGTAAACCAGAGCAAATAAGAAATACGGGGTTTTGCAAATGGTAATTATTGTTTCAACAAATGTTAACCATAGAGACTACACTTAAGCTGATATCTCACTATTTCAGCTTTCACATAAAAAAAAGCTTACGAAATTGCTTAATTCTGTTTGATCTACTGTTTCCTCCATTTTTCTGCTCGCTTGTGTTTAATCAGGTTTTGAATTCATTATTGGTTTTGGACATCCTCGTTAGCGCAGTTGGAGACTCAAAACAATGAAATTACCGTAAAATCTCAGCGTTAATGAAAAACCAAAAAAATTATCAATATTCAAACAGAACCATTGGTGACATCAATGAATAAATTTGATTTTCTGGATATTAAATTCCAAGTATAAGATTCAAATGCAGGCAGTTATATTCCTCGAAAGAAGCTACTATTTTCTTCTTTTCGAAATGATAACCAATTTAGATGTGTTTTGCTGAAGAATGAACTTAAATGAAGCGTGAGGTTCGGGTGCGTTGCAGGTCATTCGGCTCCAGTCGAAAATCGTGTTCGGGTCGGCAACGCGCTTTTAGTTTTGAATTGAAAACTTTTTAGGAGCATGCTTTTTAATAAAAATTTCTCATGCACACTTTTTTCTTTAAAGTCTTATTTTCTTTACTTAAATATTAATGTCATTAAGCTCACTTCCACTTAACTCCAACGAGTGAACATGAGAAGAGCAAGCGATAAAAAAAAAAAAAAGATTATTCTGATATAGGAGATTGAAGATAAGAAGTAAGGAATCGGGATCTATTTTTTCATTCAGTAGAAAGAGCATATAAGCACAAAAATGTGCCAAAAAACTAAAATCTGAAATTTTAATGAAGTTATTTAGTAGAAATTTGCTATAATATTTTGGTTTATTTTAATGGTGACAACAAGGAGATTACAAAAAAATAAAAGTATTACTTGTGAAAAAGTACGAACTTTTTCCTTTTGTTTGCTTAAAGATTTTGAGAAAAAATTAAATGGCTGTCAAGGCATAAGTTTTCTTAGCCTTACATAGTTTCCCGCTTTATATGAATTATATGAACGGCACTTACGTACTATCGCAATGGTATTGGCGACATTATATGAAAGGAAAAACAGGGTTGCCAATTCAGCTCGTACGACACATGGGGAATCATGGTGGCTAGTTATCTTGAACGTTGACATTGTTGCGATAGTACGTAAATACCATATAAACATATATATTATATAAATAAAACCAACACAAATAATTTACGTATAAATATTTTTAAATAATTAAACTAATTGGCTTTTAAATCGTGTATACTCACATATAAATATGTAAGAATGCATAATTATTTAAACATTGTATTTTACAGAAAATAAATGAAACAAACAATTTCACCGATGAATGGAAAAGAAAAAGAGAACTACATAACACCCGTATGTCAAAATGTCTTACAAGAAAACTTAGTACATTCAAACAATTGGATTCTCTTACCCAGAATGACTTAGAAGTTTTCACTTCTATCGTGTGGTCATAAGCACACACACAAATTTGTTTACTAGAATTAAAATTCTGATGCAGAATCTTTTTATAAAATTTATTTTTATAATAATATAACTTGAACAAAAAAAAAGAAATTGAAAATTTTTAATTGATTTATTTTGAAGGCATCTTTTGAGAAACGTCCATTTGCAATGGATAAAATTTACAAGGCATAGCCTTGCGTTTATTACCATCAGAAACTCTCAGAGTAGAAAAGCTGATGCTCGAAAAATCTGCCGTTACTCATGGTCCATCTCGTCGGCGAGATGCGAAAGTTTAGAAAGGGTGTACCAGTTTTGGTGTCATCCTCGCCACTACTTCAAAATTACCCGTTCCGTCGCAAATAGAGCTCTCATGTTTTCAAAGTGCATTGTATATTCAAACAAATCAAATAAAAAATAGGTTTATAATTACTCTTCTACTTTTCCTTTTCATGTAATTCTTTCTTAAGAAACAAATAATTAATTATCAGAGCTAGAACCATCTGTTATCCTTTTATTTTGCATTATTTTTCTTAATCCTAACTTACATCATTATCTTATCGTTTCCTATTACTGAAATGACTTCTGAAAGGTACAATATGTCTTAAATAAGCTGAAAGAATAGCATGTAAAGAACGATTTTGTTTTTGTCATACTACCATAGTAAATGGTTCTTCTATAGGTACGTATATATATATAATAGAATGAATTATTAGCCATTCGATAAAGCCCCGGAGTTACCGTAAAAAATGATTCTATAGGCTTGATAAATTACTACTACTATTTGTTTCATTACATATGGTCATATATAGAATACATTTCTTATGTAGTATTTTCAGTATAGTACAACCCTCTGCCCGTAAACGGAAAAATTTTCTATCAGTTCAATTGAAAAATATAAGGTACAATCACGATTCCTTCTCAGCAAAGACAATGGAAATCAGAACCATCTAATAACACATTTTATCTCACTGTTCTATTTAGAGGACAGCTGAAAAATATTAGGTGGAAATCATTATTTGTACGATGCGAATATTTTGAAAATTGAAAGTTTTTACTAAAGCGAAAAAAACAACGTCGTTGTCAAAGAGAAGGTTGCAAAGAAAAATCAAAAAAATACTGTGGCAAATGTGACAAAACGCTTTGTCAGGCTTGCTTTGGACCTTTCCACCAAAATTAGAGAGAAATTTAACTAAAAACTGAAATATTTTGTAAACAATAAAGTATTATTCAAATAAAATAAAATTTTCTACTCAGAAATGGCATTTCATCATTGAAGAGAATTATCAAACCTGTGCGTGCCAATTTTATCACCTTTATCCCAGTGTCCTATTTAAAGGACGGATCAGATTTCTTATATAAGATATATAAATTTTTCAAATTTTGTTATATTTAGTTTGTTTAGGTTTAACTAACACTTTTTAGAAAACATAATTCTACTCAAATTTCAATAAAATAAATAAATTGGGATAAAACCGGTTAAATGGGGATAATCGCACTTTGTATTGTATTTTAGCATTCTAGAGAAAAGGTTTCACAGAAACTTGCAGCAAAATATACAAGTTATGTTGCCAGTCCCATCTCTGTTGAAACGGAATTCTTTTTTAATTTAAGGGGAGTCAGAAACCTCTATAACGACTACGTTAAATTAGCTATTTTCGATTTACCTTTTTTCAAAATTTGTTAAATGTACATCAGTGGTTCTCAAACTGTGGGCGCCCTGAAGTGCATGATAATACTTCAAGGGGGCACGAGCATATCGAAAATAAAAGGTTACAAAAAATAATTTACTGGAATGAAAAAACAAAACAAAATACTTTCTGATATAATAAAAAAATACAGATTTACATTGATATGATTTATATATATCATCTGGTGAAAAAAGGTCATCAAAAATAAAATATTCTACTTTGAACACTCATTAGCTGTCTTTGATCCTATAACTAAATAAAAAAAAATATTTTGTTTGCTTTGCTGTAATCCTACGATGAGAGATTTCTTTATTACGTTTCTTTTAACCTAAATTATTACTTTTGCTGGCTTTCGAACTTACTGGTATGGTTACCTGCATTCCTTTTTTTAGGGAAGTTGTAAATTATATTATTCTGTTACGTTTTTTTTTTCACAATGTGAAAGAGTTTTATGATACATGGATAAGAATATTGAGTACTTTGAAGGATTAATTGGCCAAGATTTATTTTTATGAGTATAATACAAAAATCGTTAATTCTGTGGGAAAACTGTTTATTTGTTACCAATGACCTTGACAGAGAATCCTCTAATATGACAGTCTTAATGGGAGCTAAAATGAATTGATAACATATCTCCTTTTTTGGGAGTGGCAAACGTTTTTTTTTAGAATCTTAAGGTACTTGTTTAGAACGAATTCCCGGCATGACCACTATTTTTCAGAAATATTTTCTTGAACATGCTGCATTTTATCCAATGAATAACTTAGTGGTTTTAATTGTGATGTTGTACGACTGATTATGGTTTATAAATGTAAATGAGCAGAATATAAAAAAGTTTGGCACTCGATCTTTTGAAAGGAATGGAAGCTGATCAATCAAGGGAAACACTTGCTGAAATAATGTATATTAATCATGTTAGCAAAGTAAATTTGAGAAAAGCAATAAACATGAAACAGAAAGGAAAATTTTTCAATAGCTACATTAAGAACTTTATCAAGAAAATATGAAGCCATAAGTGTACGGCAAAATGCACTTCACCCTGTCAAAAGACACAAGCAAGAAAAAGTTCAACAGGATATTTTTTGATCATCAAAAGGACATTAAAATTACAATAACGTGAACAAAATGTGACAGTTTGCTTCAAAATAACTTTCCTGTAATGTTAGCAAAAGTGTCTGTGATTTGTGTCCTTTATTAAGGTCATCACATTTGGAACAATTTAGTTCAGTTTTATTGGATATTTTCTCAAATTATGAAAGACAAATAGAAAAATTCTTGAAATAGGTAAGTATATTTTCTCTTAGTTAAATTATTCACTGAAATTTTGTGATTTTTATCTTGTATTTTGAAAATAATTATAAAAAAAAAGGAGGTCATCACTCCCGCGACCATTAACGTTAGTATCGAGTGCACACCTGATCCTGGGCTTTCTCGCTTTTAAATATTAAAAATAACACAATTGTTATTCATTAGAATTTATATTCCTTTTTATTACTTAACATTTATTCTAAATGCTAATTCTGCGGGGGCTTAAAATTACAGTTCATTCAAAACCTTTTTATAATATGAGTATTCATTTCAATAAATCATTTTACATTTTGTATACATTGTCATGCACTTGGTTTTACTCTCCTTACAATTAAGCTATTATATTAAGAATAATATATTATCATTTTTAAAAAATAAACTCGTGTTATAAGGTGGGTACTTCAGCCAGTATAGGAACAAGTTTAATAAGTATCGGGTGACTTCCATGGGCTTGTCTTGCAGAGCAAAAGTTTTTTCAAAGGAAGGCTAAAATTAGAAATTGACACTTAGAGTTATTTTTTTGATATTTAGCTCAGATCTATATTTTGTCTTCAAAGTAGCCATCACAGAAACTCCGGATTCACAAAGGTATGATGTTAAAATGGTAATAGTATACGAAATGCTTTTTTTTTCATTGCAGAAAGTTCAGCATCATCTCTTTCAAATTCAAAAAGAATTAATTACAAAATTGCCCTTTAATTTCGTCACTGGATGTAAATCTTATGAAGATCTCTTTCTCGGCGTTGAGAGCCCTTCGAAGTATTTTGAAATGGATCCCTAACCCATTCGTAACTTGCTATCAATTTGCTCTCGTCTGTGTACCCCTTTTTGATGCTTTATAATCGTCGAATGCTCGCTGTGATTTAAAATATATCTATGATTTTGTTTTAATCCACTGCCGTAAATACTTAATACCAATTACAATTAACGCGTAAATTATGAAATGTACATTCAAGAGATTCGGTAGCTAATCGATTGGGCCAAGACTGACTAAATTGTACGAGGTGCAGCATTTTTTCATGTTTTGTGCAGACGTCGTTAGGTTGCCTAGATTCACATGAACGTTCGCGAGAATACCAGATGTAATGGATATGATAAAGAGCAATATAGATTAGGCTATTTTTTAATGACATTTGTACTCTTAGAAATGGATCGTGAAGGAAATATATCTTTAATTAAATATTATTTCTCAATCTGTTTCAATTTAAAAATTAGAGATAGAAAAATAACATAATTAACCTATTACTTAAAATTATATATAATTTACTTAAAATATATATTACTTATAAGAGTAACATATATAAAAAATTTAATACTAATCTTATTAATACTGAATGAAGAACAAGTTTAATAAGTATTAGCGACTTCCATGGACTTGTCTTGCAGATCAAAGTTTCTTAGAAATTGACCCTCTGAGTTCTTTTTCTATATTTAGCTGATATCTATATTTTGTATTCTAAGCAGCCACCGCGTTTTGCAATATATTCCAATTTAAAAATTAGAGAAAGGAAAAATAACATAATAATTATCCTATTACTTAATTTTTTTTGCTTAAAAGTAGCATATATAAAACTTAACACTTATGTTATTAATTTGTACGGTTTATAATTAAGATCGTGTATTGTAGCTTTAGCGTCAAAGTGCATTATTATTGCATTCAGTAATTTATTAATGTATAAGGGGGGCGCGATAAAAATTGTGATTGAAAAGGGGGGCGCCAGTATTGAAAGTTTGAGAAGCACTGATGTACATACTTGAAATTTTTCCCATGCAATTAAAGTACACATTTCTCATATACTGAACTCTCACATACTCTAATTCTAAAATGAGCTTTTAACTCATTTTGAATTTTTTAATAATTTATGATATATTTTATCAAACGTAGTGAAATTTGCCCCATTTTTCACAAAAAAATGTTTAATTTTTTTTATAAAACGTTCATTTTATTATATATTAGCTATCATTATAAATATGTCATGAAAAACTTTCAAACCTGTGAACATTATTTTCCCAGAAAAGGTACATCAAATCGCAAAAAATTTACATTTTGATATAAATGAAAATTTTTGTATAATTACTTTTTTATTAAAACATTCCTCGCCATGCTCATAATGACCTACACATTTTTTATAATCTCATCATCCTCTCTCTTCCTTTTAAATCTTTTTTCAATTCCTACTATTAGCTCGCACTGTCTATATATTTATTTATTTATATATTTGTATATTTATTTATTTATCTTGGTGGAATTTTCAATCATTAATAAAATACATTTTAAAGAGCTCAATTGAGCTGAAATTTTATATACAAGATCATTTTGGATGACAATACAATAATTTAATTATAATTAATAAAAAGTAATTGATTAAAACTAATTATTTAAAGAATTACAAATACAGCCACGTTGGCTACTTAGCAACCATTTTGGCGACTTGTGTCAAAACTTGAAACGGTTTTTTTCTCACGTGTTAAAGCTTTCAGTTGGACTGAAGTTAAAAGGACAATACGATACTTTAATGATAATTAAAAAACTAATTACCACTTAATGTTGTGATTCTGTCCTATGTATATACATATTTATATTAATTGTAACTATTTAATAAAAAGTAGCTAAAATAAAATTTTTCGTTGTTGATCTAAGTAGGAATTGACTTAAAAACTATTTTTTATATTACTTGTTTCTTTCCTAACGCTCTTTGTTTTTTGTAAACATGAGTATGTAGCCTTTAACGGACTCTGTTTGTCGAGGCGCTCCATTGCCTATACCGTGTAACCATCAGGCTCAATATTATGTTTTCTCAAAATTTCTATTTTGATACATTTCCCATATTAAATGATGAATTAGCATCCTACGTATCCAATGATAATACTTCAATCTGTACAAATATTTTCTTCAGTACACGAGACCATATTACGTTGTTTGTTTACACTAGCAGAGGGAATTTGTGTACCCCCATGTAAACACTTTTCTTAGCAATTCTCTGTTAAATATCTTGATTTCCATCATTCGTTTAACTTTTAAGCAAAAAACAAAATACTTTGTTTACGTTTTTGGCCATTTAAATGGGCGTGTCCCAGTTTCAAAGATTATTTAAAAAATAGGTTTTAAGGGTTTCTAATTATGCTGGAAATTAAAGTATGGTATTTTTAGAAAGGTTAAAATCTATACAATTTGAAAATGAAAAAATCTCAAAATAGTCATATTAAGAAGATTTTAGGTACCCAACACCTCTTAAGAAAAAGCTAAAAAAGAAAAAAAGTTAATTTTGAAAATTCAGTGTTATTAAATTATAAAGAAATTCACTGGAGTTTTTGCAGAAAATTTGTGTGAAGAGTTTTTGCGGAAGAAACAAAAATATAATAACCGTATATTCCCTCAGATTATCGGTTGTTTCGAAGTACACGTTCAATACACAATACCTCTAAGCCATCACGACCACAATAGAAGAACATTTGCTTAGGTTTTTGCTATCTTGTTCTAATATGGAACATATTTTAATGCATCATAAATTGATGTATTTATTCTTTATATTTAACTTTTTAAAATTATAAGTTCATTTTCATTTGCTTGGGTTTAGTTTTTCCCTTTCCTTGTTTACTTTAAATAAATCATACTTTGTTTTACAATAATATAGAACAAAAACAAACGGGAGTTTCAGTTCCCTTCTAAGTAATAATTTGCTTATTTAAATTCTGGGTTCAGAATTAAGCTTGCTTTTGGCTCAATATTGAACTGCACTATTAGATATCTCGCATTCTGGATTAATAAAATGTTTTATTTAATTTTTCAAGAAGTTCAATTTTCTAATTAATAAAGTAAAGTGCGTTTCTCTTCCTTTAAAGGATAAATCATTCCTTTTTCAATTCCTATTATTTGTTCTCTCTCTCTCTCTCTTTATATATATATATATATCGTTCAAACTTTAAGTCGTTGCTAAAATACTTTCTATTCATTCATTCAAGTTCAAATACATTTTTTTAAACTTATAGTGGAAGACAATGTTAATGCAGTTCTTTCAAATCTTAGTTCATTCATTAAATTAAAAAATTAATAAATAGTAATGAATAAAAATAATAGTCAAATAGCAAATATAAAAGGAAAATCGTTCGTTGTGTCTCTGTAGCGCAATGGATAGCACGTTGGACTTCTAATCCAAAAGTCGTGAGTTCGAATCCTCCCTGGGATGGCCTAATTTCTGAGAATGTGATTTTTTACTATACTATTTTATTAGAATAATTAAATTTCATTAATGAATAAATAGTAACAAAGAAAAAAAATAGGCCAACACCCTATATAGAAAAGAAAATTGAAAGGAAAATCGCTATCTATTTTGTCACTTAACAGTGCGGTTCTCTCATATGTATATACATATTAATATTAATTGTAACTATTTAATATAAAATGATATTTTTCTTTGTTGGCCTAAGTAGGAATTGACTTAATTTTTTTTATATTACTTGTTTATTATCATCCTTAAGTAGTCCTCAAAATTATATATATGTACGCATTCGGTTAACATTTTTATCTTCGTTTAGCGATCTGCTTGATGCAAAGCATTTTTTGACATATGTTAGGAGCATTTATTTTTTGTTATAGATGAACCATTATCAGGGAAGTTATTTCCAGTGTACAATTCAGCCATCTTGGATCTTCTGTTGAAGTCAATTAGAACAGAATAACCTCTCAGAGGACTCATCTTCTTTAGATGAGTACGGGTGTCACAACAATCCCGAGGTGTTCTAGTGATCTTTTTTCTATTCCCAAAGGTTTATTGTCTGTGGTAACCACGGATGTCACGTCCCCGGGGTACCCTAGTAATCCTTCTCTATTTTCTCGATCCACTTTGTTGTCATTCAATTTCCTTTTTCTTTCTTTTCACATCTAGACTACAGACAATTGTTTTGTAAATAGATCTGGATACATTTATTGATTAATTTGCTTTTATTAGATTACTAATTATGCATTATTAATAACACATTTTGGTTTTAATTTTGTATTTCGCTAATTTAGTTTCATTTTCCTTAATTTCTCTATTTTAACGAGTGTTTGGCGCAGCTTAACCAAAATTGACTCATGCGCCTTTAACGCCAACATTCACTCAATAGAACACGATAAACCACTAAGTATGGCCCTCATGTTTTATCGCTGCAAATTCGCCAATGAAACTCCCAGAATAAAGTTTATATCCAATTTTAAAAAGGAGACCTTCTTCTTCGAAGAATATGGCATACAAGTTCTAAACAAATATTGAAAAAAACTATCATTAGAATAAGCACATTTGAGATACGTTCTAAATGCGACAATTCGTCAGCTAATAAAATAATAAAATATGTTACGTTCACCAAGACTTCATTCTAAAGGAGGAGAATTAAGTCTTCACGCATTGTAATGTTTGATGAAAACCTTTTTGATAATCATCATCATCATCGCATGGATTAGCGATTCTCAACCTTTTGTTCTGTTGCGGTACACTTTTAACAATTTCAAAATTTGGCTGAGCAATAACAATAAAATAAGTTTAAAAGAATTTTATACTAAGTTGTATATATACTATAAAAAATAGTTTATGGTAGTAAAGTACTTACAAATTATATATTTCAACCATATTGTTGACATTATATAAAGGGAAGCATATTATTACCAATTCAACGCACACGATACTTATGAAATTGGGGTTAACAACTTGGCGAGTTATCTTCAACTTTGGCATTCTTACAATAGTACACTCATGGAAAAAAAAAATTAGAGCACCAAGAAGACGTCAAAATGAAACGAAATTTTACATGCGTAATGACTACTTTGATATAAGTAAATGATTAGAAAATCCCAAAAAAAGGATAAATTTACTTTGAGAGAAAAAAGGGAAAAGAACGGGGGGATTTAATACCCTTTTTGGAAAAACCCTCTAGAGCAAATGAGGTTCATGATCGGGGAAATTTTGACATACAAGTTCTTAAAGATGTCTTTAAATTTCGTTCCATATTTGCTTTTAACTTTTTCCCTGGTTCGTTCCCAAAACCTTGGGAAAGCCCCAAATCGCCCCCAAATATTTTTTATTAGAGCCCAAAACTGGGGGTTGGGGAGGCAAAGGAAGGGGGTTTTAACAGTGCCAAAACAGTTTTGTGGTACCCTTTCCTTTAAAAAGATGGTGAGTCTTTTGAAAAAAGGCTCCTAAATCATTGCATGAGTGGCAACAAAGTGGGTTTCAGGATGTCATGGACATACCACTGGGCTGTGATGGTGCCATGCATCAATACTAGGGGGACCGTGCATTGTCAATGGCACCCCATATCATCACACCAGCTGTGGGAGCGGTGTGTCGCTTTTAAAGCAAAGGGGGTTGAGGCGTTCGCCCATTTGGGTTTCCCTAGACGAACACGATTGTCATCACCGCTGAATTGAATCTGGATTCGTCGCTAAAGACGACCTGGTTCCATTCCGCTGCAATCTAGTTTCCTACGTGGCACCACTCCAAACAGAGGTGTCGATGGATGGGCGTCAAGAGCAGCACACGAAATGGGCACTGTGATCCGAAATGCCTTTCCCCCAGGCCCCTTTCGTTGGTTCCCAAAAAACACAGGGGCCCCTAGTGAAGGTGCTACCTGTTCCTGAATTGCGGCCGATAAAGCTTGTTGGCTAAATTTAAAAATTCTGAAATTAATAGAGCTATTATTGATTGTACATTTTAAGGACAATATGGATTCCATAGGTCAGGGATGGCGAACCATTGGCACGCGGCACAATATTTTGGACACACCACCGATCAATACGATCAACCGCGATTGATTCTTCAATCAAGGAACTTTCAGTGACATTTTCTCAGTTCAAAGAATTATCGTAAACGTTCAAGTTAATTCTGTACCCTGATGTGACATAATTTGATAAACTGAACTTGTCACAATTCGATTGGTCATCTCAAGACATCACAAGAACAAAAACATCAAAAGAACTTAAAAAAATTAATACAAAATTTTCAAATTTTTGAAAAACAAAACATTTACTAAGTTTTTGGAAAGAATCAGATATTTTTCTTTGCGTTGTTTTTTAAGTATTATACTGAACACAAATTTATCGATGTCGTCCATTTTGTTATTAATTTCACCATAGGAATGTGCGTCTAAGAAACTGCGCATACTTTTCATGATGTTCCTTAATTCGGATTATTAGGGGATAGGAGCTGTGTATAATTCATTTCGTTTTCATCTTCGGAATCTGCGTCAGTATTTCTTGAGTTTCGAACAAACCCAAAAAAGGTATTTCTCAGTCATAATTGGGGCTGTACACACATTACATCAGTGTTTCCCCAAAATTTGGGGCGCGCCCCTGGGGGGAAAACCCCCGGGGGGGCGCGAGCATATTGAAAAAAAAAGGGTTTAAAAAAAGTTAATTTACGGGAATAAAAAAAAAGTACTTTCGGGATATAAAAAAATACAGATTTACATTGATTTTGGATTTATATATATCACCCTGGTGAAAGAAGGTCATCAAAAAAAAAAAGATTCTACTTTGAACACTCAAGTTATCTTTTGATCCTAAAACTAAAAAAAAAAATATTTTGTTTGTTTTGGGCTGTAATCCTACGATGAGAGTTTTTTTTATTACGTTTCTTTTAATTTAAAAAATATTACTTTTGCTGGCTTTCGAACTTACGGTATGGTTACCTGCTTTTCCTTTTTTTTGGGGAAGTTGTAAATTATATAATTCTGTTCCCTTTTTTTTCACAATGGGGAAAGGGAATTTTTTGATAAAAGGGATAAGCATATTGAGCACTTTGAAGGATTAATTGGCCAATATTTATTTTTATGAGTATACTAAAACATATAATAAAAAAAAATGTTAATTCGGGGAAAAAACTGTTTATTTTTTTACCAATGCCCTTTTGACAGTTTAATATGAAAAAGTCTTAAGGGGGGCCAAAATAAATTGATAACATATCTCCCTTTTTGGGGGAGAAAACGTTTTATTTTAATTTTAAAAGGTGCCTTGTTTCAGTTCCCCTGAACATTTTAAAAATTTTTCCCCTTTTTTTATGAATAACTTAGTGGGTTTTAATTGTGATATTGTACGATTGATTATGGTTTATAAATGAAATGAGCAGAATCAAAAAAAAGGAAGGGATCTGGGATCCCTCTAAAAGGAAATTGAAGCTAACCAAAAAAAGGGAAACACTGGCTGAAATAATGCAAAATTAATCATGTTAGCAAAAAGAAAATTTTGGAAAAAAGCAATAAACATAAAAACGAAAAAAAAATTTTTTCCAATACCCCACAGAAAAAGAACTATACCAAGAAAATATGAAGCTTCCTTTTGGGCCGCAAAACACCCCCCCCCTGTAAAAAAAGACACGGCAAAAAAAAAAGTTCAACAGGATTTTTTGTCGATCATAAAAAGGACATTACAATAAAAATTGAAAAAAATTTTTGACATTTTTTTTTTTGCAAATAACTTTCCTGTAATGTTAGCGAAAAGTGTCGTGATTTGTGTCCATTATTGGGGTCATGCACATTTGGAAAAATTTAGTTCGGTTTTTTGGTTTTTTTTCTCAAATTTTTTGAAAGGGAACAAATTGAAAAATCCTTGAAAATAGGTAAGTTTTATTTTTCTTAGTTTAAATTATTCACTAAAATTTTGTGATTTTATCGGTATATTGAAAATAATTATAAAAAAAAGGGGCATCACTCCCGCGACCTTAACGTTAGTATAGAGTGCACACCCTGATCCCGGGTTTTTTTGCTTTAAATATTAAAAAAAAAAAAAACACAATTTTTATTCATTAGAATTTTATATTCTTTTTAACATTTTTCTAAATGCTAATTCTGCGGAGGTTTAAAAAATTACAGTTAAATTAAAACCGTTTATAATTGAGTATTCATTTCAATAAAAAATTTTTCCCATTTTTGATACATTTTTCATCATTTGGGTTTTTTACTCTCCTTACAATTGTTTATTATATCAAGAATAATATATTATCATTTTTTAAAAAAAATAAACTCTTTTTAAAAGGTGGGTATTTCCCAACCAGTATATATAAGAACAAAGTTTAAAAATTATCTGTGACTTCCAGGGGCTTTTGCAGAGCAAAGTTTTTAAAAAGGAAGGCTAAAAATTTAAAAAATTGAACTAAAGAGTTTTTTTTTGATATTTAGTCAGATCTATATTTTGTCTTCAAAGTAGCCATCCAGAAAACCGAATTCACAAAGGTATGATTTTAAAAAATTGGTAATAGTATACGCACTGTTTTGTTTTCAGTGTAAAAAAATTCAGCACCCACCCTTTTATCCAGAATTCAAAGGTAATTTATTACAAAATTCCCCCTTTAAATTTTCGTCACTGGATGTAAAATTTCAAAAAGATTTTCTTTTCGGCAGTTCAGAGCCCTTTTTGAAGTATTTTGAAAATGGTTTAAACCCCATTCTTTAACTTACTATCAATTTGCCCTCGTCTGTGTACTTGTTGATGCTTTATTATCATCGAATGCTCCTGGACTTAAAAAAATATCTATGTTTTTTTTAAACCACTGCCCCCAAAATTAATACCGTGAATTACAATTAACCGTTAAGAAATGTACAAATTTAAAAAAGATTCGGTAAAAAAACATTCGGCCAAGACTAGGGTTGGGACGAAGTACAGCATTTTACATTTTTTGTGCAGACGTCCTTTTTAGGTTGCCTAGACCCCACCGGGAAAGTTCCCCAAAAAGGGTGCCAGATGTAATGGATATGATAAAAGGGAACATAGATTAGGCTATTTTTTTTAAAGACGTTTTTTATTTTTTTGAAATGGATCTGAAGGGAAAAAAAAATCTTTTTAAATTTAAAAAATATTTTCAATATGTTTCAATTTAAAAAATTAAAAGAGAGAAAAAATAACATAATTAACCCATTACTTTAAAAAATTATAATATATAATTTTCTTAAAATATATATTACTTTAGTCAAAATAAAAATTTAATACTTATCTTATTAATTTGGAAATTTAAAAACAAGGTTTAATAAAAATATTTGCGACTTCCATGGGTTTTCCGACAAAATTTTTTTTAAAACTTTTTTGAAATTGGCCCCCCTGATTTTTTTTTATTTAGCTGGAAAAATCTATATTTTGTCTTTCAGGCCCCCCTTTTTTCAATTTGTTTTCCCAAATTTAAAAATCAGAGAAAGGAAAAATAACATAATAATTATCCCTTTTTAATTTTTTTTTTTTTTTTTTTCTTAAAAATAACATATACAAAAATTTTTACTTATGTTATTAATCTGTACGGTATATAATTAAGATCGTGTATTGTGGGTTTAGCGTCAAAAATGCATTATTTTGCATTCAGTAATTTATGAATTTTAAAGGGGGGGCGATAAAATTGTATTGAAAAAAGGGGGGGGCCCTTTTGAAAGTTTGAGAAACACTGCATTACATACATTATTATCATCTACTGCAACAAATTCTTCCATTAAAATAATAGGACAGTCCCCAATCCGGATGGTGTTTTCCTTATTTTATTCATTCCCAGTAGGGAAATCTTTTCGTGTTAAGTGATTTTTGTTTCGGGTTAAGAGAAAAAATACATAGTAGTTTACCGAGGCAGAGTTACCCAATATGTCGCATTGGGAAGTCAGAATCCTCTATACCGACAAAATTAAATTGGCTGTTTTCGATGTACCTTTTTCAAAATCTGTTAAGTGTACATGCTTAACATTTTTCATACGTTTAAAGTACACCTTTCTACTTACATCAAAATGAGCTTTTAGCTAATTCTGAATTTTTTCATAATTTATAAAATATTTTACTAAACATAGTGAAATGTGTTCACATAAAAAAAAAAATTTAAAAATAAATTTTTGAACTTTTTACAAAAGGCTCAGTTTATTATATATTAGCCATCATTATAAATATGTCATAAAAAAGTTCGATATCTATGAACATTATTTTCCAGAATAGGTGCATCGAACATAAAAAAATTCACATTTTGTGATAAATGAACTGAAATGTATAATTACTTTTTTTTATTAAAACATTCCTCCCCATTCTAAAACTAGTTTTTTTCCCCCTTTCCCTTTTTGCCCAATTTTTTTTTGTAAACATGGGTATTTAACCTTCAACAGACCTGTTTGCAGAAGCACTCCATGCCTGTACCATGCAACCACCAGGATCAGCGTTAAGTTTTCTCAAAATTTCTGGTTTTGATATATTTCCCACATTAAATGATGAAATTGTAACAAATATGCCCAATCATTTTATTTCTATTCGTACAAATTCTTCAGTGAATGAGACCCTAATATGTTGTTTGCACTTTCATTGGGATTTTGTGTACCTTTATGCAAACACTTTTTAGCAATTCTGAATTGAATGTGTGGCGGTGTGATATCTATATGAACTAGTACCAACATCACGCGTTGACGATCGTTTTGGCGTGATCGGTTACGTACTTGCGTTCGGAACGGAAGGTACCCAGAACGAACCTTTCCTCCTTCATTGGTGACCCTGGTCGTGCAAAGGAACCGCACCCTTCACGCGAAGCAGTCGTGGCGCCATCTATCCACCGCAACAGAAACAAAACCGTCAAACATTGACGCAAATAAGCCGTTACTTCTCAAAGTCGGCTCACACAAATGACGCAATCAAAGTCGTCTCACACAAATGACGCAATTCTCTAAGGCTGTCTCGCACGAATGACGCAACCCACCAAATGACGCAACTGCTTACATACTCGCCACGAATATGGTATCGTTGTTCACCTATTCGCCGAAACACTGGCGGAGGAGTATGTGGCGGTGATATCTATATGAACTAGTACCAACATCACGCGTTGACGATCGTTTTGGCGTGATTGGTTACGTACTTGCGTTCGGAACGGAAGGTACCCAGAACGAACCTTTCCTCCTTCAAATGTTTTGATTCCATCATTCATTCAACTTTTAAGCAAAAACAATATACTTTGTTTACATTTTTCGTGCGAGCGCCATTTAAATGGCCTGGGCCCAGTTACAATGATTATTTAAAAAATAGGGTTTAAGGGTTTGAAATTACTCTAGATGTTAAAATAATGAATTTTTAGAAAGGTTAAAAATGTAAAAATTTTGTGTTAAGATGTAAGAATTTTAAAATTGTCATATTAAGAACATTTTAGTTTTCAAACACTTTTTAACCTTTTTCACTGTACATTGAAAATAAATGAACTCAAGGTTACGTTTTTCTTTATTTTCTGCAAGAGTAACTACTTTGTAATATATAATGAAATCTTGCCGAAAAAAGTTCTCTGTATCGAAAATACTAAGGACAAAGTAATGTAAACATTAAATGAGCAAACAGAAGAAACAGAATTTTTTACTAAGCTCGCTATTCCTGTAATACTTCTATCATTTAAATAATAAAAAGTAATTCAATTAAAAAAATAAGAAATATTTAAGTATATAAGATTAATTTCATTGCCTTCGAATAAGCTTTCGGTGTAATTCTTAATTATTCAAATTTGCACTTTGAAGTAAGAGAGAATCAAGCTCACTTGTTTCACATAGATTGTATCAAACACAAAGATATAAAATATTTTGTAAAAAGGTTAATTTAATTGAATAAAAAAAACATAATCTTATTTAAAAGAGTTCATAATAAGCCTGTTTAAATAGCTTACATCAGGGAAAGCGATAAGATAGATTTAACATAAATGAATATGCCTTTAGCTGAAAGATACACATATCGCTATTGACTTCAAGTGCATAATCCATCTGTTTTTTTAAGAGAAGTAGATTTAAATAACATTACTTTCGAGGGAAGAAAAAAGAATGTGACTCTTTCAATTCCTACTATTAACTCTCACTGTCTATATATTTATTTATTTATATATTTGCATATTTATTTATTTATCTTGGTGGAATTTTCAATCGTTAATAAAATTACATTTTAAAGCGCTGAATTGAGCTTGAAATTTTATATACAGGACATTTGGATGACAATACAATAATTTAATTATAATTAATAAAAAATTAATGATTAAAATTTAAATTTTTTAAAAATTACAAATACAGCCACGTTGGCACTTACACCCTTTTGGCTACTTGTGTCAAAACTTGTGAAAAGGTTTGTTCCTCACGTGTTAAAGCACACAGTTGGGCTGAATTTAAAAGGACAATACGATACTTTAATGATAATTAAAAAAAAATTAATTACCACTTAATGTTGTGATTCTGTCCTACGTATATACATATTTATATTAATTGTAACTATTTAAGAAAAAATAGGTAAAATAAAATTTTTCGTTGTTGATCTAAGTAGGAATTGACTTAAAAACTATTTTTTTATATTACTTGTCACAAAATAAATACAATCACGTGTTCTTTCTAGAATCCATAGGTTATATTTATACTTGGTGTTCTACTTGTACTTTTATTCATAAGTATTCTAGTCCTTTGTGAATAGAAGATTGAATAAAATTATTAGCCATTCAGAAACTTCGAAGAGTTTCTTTTTTAGGGGGTTGGGGGAAGTGAAATAATGCTTTCTTCAATCTTTTCTATCACTTTAACAATAATTTAAATTCATGACATGATCCATAACCAACCATTTATATATTTCACATACTAGAACGGGAAGAATAGGGTAATACAGGGGGACTCATAAAGAAGTATACAGTTTCAATGCTCTATAAATCAAGAACAATGTAAGATGTTATGTGTTACTTGCAGCAGAATTGTATGAGATTATTTAAAATTTTGTTAGAGGCAGTCACAGATATTCTGTGTGGGAAACCTTAGACACACGACGTACATTGAGCATATAATCCATTACCCTCCCCCAAAAGCAAGGAGGGGGAATGGGGTATCTGAATCAAGTCCATCGATAGAGCTTGTGGTACGCTGTTTTAGCTCCACTAGATCAGGAGGTGTCCACCCAAATTACCTTGCGGGCCACTTGGGAAAACATTATAATCTCATGGGCCACACATAAAAATATGTACCTTTATATTAGATTTGGAAATAAAAAACATTTATTGGAGTGAAAATTTAAAATAGTATGAATTAGTATTATTGTTTTCATTATTTTTCATGTATACAGACATAGAATAATATAATAATGTTTACATATATAATATAATAATGCAATGATCAAATAATGTTCAAAATATTACAGTTGCCATTTTCTTGAAAATTACGGTATTCCTTTTGAATTGATCTTTCGTTACTCATTGTTGAAATTTGATAGGGCTGTCATCCGCAAACGATTAAGTATGCATTGCTCTTTATCTTAACCATCCATCAACCATCCTCAAATAAATTTCAAATGAAGAAACTTTAAAAACCTGATATTGAAAATTTTTTTTAAAAGAATCGGTGGGTTCCCAATTATGTATAGCGGGCCACGTGTTGGACACTCCTCAACTAGATCAACAGGAAGAGAAAGGACGAATACCTTGTCCTTTACGTCAGTGTTCCGCAACCCCCGGTCCGCGGACCGGTACCGGTCCGTGGATCAAATACTACCGGTCCGCACAAGAAACATTAAATTATTTCTCTTTTATTTACTGTGGTATATTTTTCTTAGGTTTGGGCTACTTTTTATGAAAATCTCTTTATATTCCTTGTTAAATCACTTCATATTCATTTTTTGGTGAAGCTATATTTTATTCAGAAGTCACGATTAAATACAATTAAATTAAAATTATTAAACCAAAACAGTCTAAAATATAATCAATCAACATTCTCCCCCTCAGCGGACCGCGGTAAAATTAACAAACGTTGACCGGTCCACGGCGATAAAAAGGTTGCGGAGCACTGCTTTACGTAACCACCCTCCCAGGAACAAATCGCAAAGTGTTAAGTCAGAACTTTTGGGTGGTCATTGGGTGAGTGGTATGTTGTAGTCTTCAGCGGCGTGTTCAATTCATCGGTGAGGGAGATGTTCATCGAGGTAATCATGCATTTTGGCCAATCAGTGGTAATGTGCCTTACAATTAACGATTGCAGTCATCAATGTCTTCCTGAAACTGTGGCATCAACCAAAGAATTAACATTTCCACAAAGGAAACTGCCGTGACAGTTTACTAAATTCAAGAACACAAAAAGTCTTTTCCACTGTAGTCACCATCATTTCGACTGAAAAGTTACATGACTCGCATGCTATTGCCTACGTCATTTTCGTCAGGGGCGAGACACAAACTCTTTAAGAGTGCATCTATCTTACGTTTCGGTGAGGTGGTGCGTGTATTTGATTGTTACTCTTTTACAACATCTGGAAAGTGTATACTTCTTGAAGAATCATCCTGTACAAAAACAAACCTTGAAAAGCTGCCAAATTAGGAAAAATTACCTTTGAGAAATAATACAACATATGAGATTGTGTATGTTACATCTTTACCGTATTATATACATGGTGTTCACAAATTAGTATTAAATTTCGTTAAGTAATTTTTACCGAAATGTTAAAAGTATAACCAATTTATATTCGGACTAGTTGCAATACATCATTTTATTGATAGATGACATTAAGTGTCATAACTGATGTAATATTTTTGGGGACAGTAATCATACTTCATTCGGCATTACGATAATAGAGACGTGCAATGGTGCTGAAGAAGCGAAATACTGGTGGGTGGGTGGTAGTAGGACTAATATCCATCTGTTCTAGTTTCACAAGACCAGATCTGTACAAAGTCTAAGAACAACTTCTACACAAAATACTGTATTTGGTTTAGTGAAAATAATTCCACTGTGCAGGTACGACGAAATTTTGTTCGAGGACACAAGAAAAAAGCCCCAAAAGAGACATTATTTTGACTTGGTATCATCAATTTGCTGGAACAGGAATTGTGGCTCGTTGGATCAAGGGTCAAGGCAAACCTGCATTTTATGCGGTTGAGGTATTAAAAGAAAAGTTCCTGAGAAATCCTTCAAAATCTAAATCACGAACTGGGTTTTAATTACTCGGACATGCTACAGACTTTTTTTATGGCAATCATCAAAGAAAAAATGACGGAAGGTTACATTTTTCAACAGGGTAGCAGGATTCGCCGCAACCACAATAACGTTACATCTTACCCCAATACTGAGGTACAGGTTTCGATTGGTCGTGAAGGCGTTATTCAATGGACGCTACGATCAGAAGCATTTTCACCGCTGGATTTTAATGTATGAGGTTTTATAAAGCCTCAAATGTACACTCCGCCATTCTCTGCTTCCTTTCCTAAGCTGATAGGAAAAATCTGCACTAAAATTTATTTGATTGACAGAAAGATGCTGACAAATCTGGGTAAACTAAGGGACATTTGCAGAGTAACAAAAGGAAATGACGTCGAACATTTGTGATAATGATATAAACTATTTCTCTATCTTACAACAATGTATAAGATAATTTTTTCCCTGAAAACTAAATGCAATAAATCATTCTTTTTGTACAACTAATTTGTAGACACCCTGTATAATTCCGCATATTACAAACCGGTACATCGCGCATGTCTGCAAATATGCTCTGCCAATTTATTTTTTCGATCGCTATTTTCTGAGAAGAAAAAAATTTCATATAAAAAATTGATTCCGCTCGTGCAACACACTTAAATTATGGCAAATGGAGATATTTCGCTTTTTTGTCACATTTTAATTATATCTAATGGCGTAATTGTATTAGTGCTCTAAAAGTAACTGTCACATTACCATCTATTATAGTAAATTGATAGAAAGATAAAATAACCTGCTGAAGTGACAGCTGATGTCACCGTTTTCAAACTAACTTGAATGTGTCATAAGCTAATCATAAGTAAGAAAAGCAATATATCAAACAAATAAGCTGTACGTTATACTCCGGCTTTCAAACTGGTTTCACATGAAGGCCATTTATGTTTGTCAACTTATTATGTGTCAACATTCCTCTTTTGTGAAAAGGGAAGATAATTCCTTTCACACCTGGACGTAAAGTCTAATGAAAAGGAAATACCAGACTGCTCGGGACAATGATTGAATCCAAGAGAAACACTAAAAAGCTATCTCCATTTTCAATACACAAGTAGCCACGTGTAAAGAGAATAGCTTTCACAATATCCATTTAGTTAAGTCAGCTATTGCCTAGGAAAACGTCATTTTCGAGTGCATGAGTCAATGGCTCAGCAGGAAATGCTAGCTGACCATGTGTGAAGGGATTCATTGATTCGTAGGAAGGCCCTCAGTCTTCCTATTATGTCCAAATTTTCTTACTTTAAAAAGCATTTTTTTTTCAATAAAGAAATGAAAAGAAAAATATATTTATAAAAGTTTGATCAGTGAACACATGGAAAGGGAAAATTTAAATGAAAAAAAAAAGATTGTTACTTTTACACACACAAAAATTTGTTACGATATTTTATAAGTAAAATAATTATAAATACCTTACAAACTCCCACTCTACGCTAAAGAAATGACTTTCCCAGCCTCGACAGTTTTAATGTGTGTCCTCTACATAGCAGGTCTTTAGAGACATTAGGACTCTTACCACAACAACAACAGTGCCACCCACTAGACAACAGTGACATAAAAAGAATGATACAAAAAGGAAATTAAAAAAAAGAAACAGCAAACAGAGAAAAACAGGAAAAGAACAAATTCTTACAATAGCAGAATATTCACTTTTTCATAAGCCACTGACATATGAAAAAATAATTCCCTAATTTAACTTTTGTATTGAAGCCTTTTCTCAAGCTGTCATTCATGCTCAGAAAAAACAAGAACTAGTCATCATTTTAAAAAAAAAAAAAGCTTTTAAATTGTTTTTCTGTAAAGTAAAAGCAATTTCATCTTTCAGAAAGCCGCGATGTTTTTTTTTCTGCATCCTTCCCCTATTTCAAATACTTGCGATCAATCACTTAATACTGGTGATTGATTATTTCTGGTTCGATGAAACTTCCATTTTATAGAAAAGTAAGTCAAGTATAAATCTTTTCTGACACTAACACATGAGCGTATCAAACTATTGTTTAAGATTTTCCTTGTGTATTTGAATTTATGCTTAAGATGCTTGTTATTTATGATAGGTTTCTTTCTTAAGGTAGTATTCTACAAGTAAATCTTTCTTTGTTTTTTTTTCTTCCTCGTAGGAAAATGTATTACAGTAAGCTTTATGTAGATGAGAGGAGGGTAATTATGGAATATCATTTACATTTATACTAATAATTTTACTGGATTTTGATAAAATTCCCAAAAACCCTCATGAGTACATTTTATAACTGTTTGTAATAAATTACGACTTGTCAAAGAAAAACATTTATTTCTGTTCTTATAAAAAACTTATTTAATAAAAAAAATTACTAATTGAGGTTATTATGGAGTAGTTGGGTAATATGGAAAAGTTGATTTGAACTATTGAAAAACTAATTAGACTTCATAAGACGAAGTTATTTTCAATATAAAACCATATTTTCTAGATTACGTGCAAATCATTTCAGTTTCGAAGTCTACTTAGAAAGTTTCAAATATGCTGATCTTTTTTCTTCCGGTATAGTCCAGGTGAGCTCACAGAAAACAGCTGAAACATTGCATCCAAATGTCCCCCGTTGTTCTTCGGAGAATTTTCCATAACAAAGATATATTCAGTGTCTTTGTTTTCCGGTTCATTAATTGATGACCTGTGTGCCATTACAGCAGCGCGTCTCAAATTTTCAATATTTGCGACTCAATATATTCAATCATATATTTTTATCGCGCCCCTTCATTTATACAATAACAATGTTTTGAATCAATAATATACTATGACGCTAAAGCTACAATACGAATTTAACGTCTTAAGGCATCCGACTACGTTCGGAATCTTGATTTTAAAAAGCTCGTAAATTGATAATTTCGATATTTAGTGTCACTTAATTTAAAATACATGTATAAAATTATTTTAAGGACATTTTGACAAAAAATTATTTAAATACAATATTTTGGCGAAAAATTAACTTAGAATAACCTTTTTTCAAAATATTCTCCTTTTGTGAAAAATGCTTCTATTATAATAATATTTTGCCTGTATATAGCTCAGACCTCTGTGCAGAGGCTCACAACTATGAGTTTTAAAAAATTCACATTATTTTTTTAGAGTTACAACCATTTGAAACAATTATCGGCGTTTTTTTCTTAAACTTTCTCCCCTCTGTTGTCGTAACACATGGATAAGACCACTTCTAAGTTATATATTTGCAAAATTCTAGTTGAGCCTCTGTACAGAGGTGTGAGCTATACAGGCAAAATATTATTATAATAGAAGTATTTTTCATAAAAGGAGAATATTTTGAAAATGGGTCATTCTATGTTCATTTTTTGTCAAAATATTGTACTTAAACAATTTTTTATTATAATAATATTCTTAAAACAATTTTTTAATATAATACTATTCTTAAAACAATTTTATATACATTTCCTAATCTAAGTGACAATAAATATCATAAATGTTATCCATTTATACGCATTTGCAAAATCACGGTTCCGAACGTAGTCGGATAAATTAAATGCCACTGGCGTATATAAACGTCTCGCTCAACCCAAAAGTTGATTTCCACGGACATATATTTAAGCCTTTCCGAAGTACGATCTTTTCTGTGCACTGCTCTATCCATAAATTATTCCAAAAGCTTTGGAATGCAATAAAAGGACCTTGACAGTGATTGCGAAAGATTTACTTATTTCAAATAATTTGCCTATGCATTTCTTTTTTTTCCCATCCCCCAATACATAATATACGCGTGCCTATTTGGCAAAAAGTGACATTGTTACAAAAAATCGACATTTAAGAGATTAACTATAAACCGTACAAATTAAGTGTTAATTTGTATATGTAGTTTTATAGTGACAAACCCATCGCGGGTTACTTGTAATTATTAAGGTATCCGACTACGTACGGAACCATGATTTTGCAAAAGCTATAGATGGATAATATCTATGATATTTAGTGTCACTTAGATTGGAAAATGTATATAAAATTGTTTTAAGAATAGTATTACAATAAAAAATTATTTAAGTACAATACTTTGACAAAAAATGAACATAGAATGACTCATTTTAGAAATATTCTCCTTTTGTGAAAAAGGCTTCTGTTATAATAATATTTTGCCTGTGTAGAGCTCAGACCTCTGTACAGAGGATCAACTAGAATTTTCGAAATATATAACTTAGAATTTGGTTTATCCATGTCTTACAACACACACACACAACATAGGGGAGACATTTTAAGAAAAAAACGCCCATAATTGTTTCAAATGGTTGTAACTCTTAAAATAATGTGAATATTTCGAAACTCATACTTGAGCCTTTGTACAGAGGTCTGAGCTGTATACAGGCAAAATATTATTATAATAGAAGCATTTTTCACAGAAGGTGAACATTTTGAAAAAAGGTTATTCTCAATTAATTTTTCGCCGAAACATTGTATCTAAATCATTTTTTTGTCAAAATGTCCTTAAAACAATTTTATATATGTATTCTAATCTGAGTGACACTAAATGTTATGAAAATTATTCATTTATGTGCCTTTTTAAAATCACGGTTCCTAACGTAGTCGGATACCTTAAACTTGTTTTCTTAACTTAGTATTGTTAAATTAATCATAAAATACATTATATGCCGTCTTGATACATTTATAATTGTATTATATCAGTGTAAATGTGTATTTTATTTTTTACGTCAAAATGTATTTGGTTTGTTTACTTTCAGTAAATTAAAAAAAAAAAATTAAATAAGCTTTTGTTATTGGCTTTAGAATTTGCTCACTGACGCCCCCTTGTAGAGTCATTAACCCTCCTCGGGGGGCATGAACCACAGTTTGAGAAACGCTGCATTACAGATTATATATCAAAATAAAGCGATTCATCGCTGTTATTCCCCTCTTCCTTAACTGAGGGTTTTGGAATGTTCGGTTTCTTTTGTTGTTTTCAAGCGCCTGGTTTCCTTCTTCTTGTCCTTCTCTTTCAGTTTATTCTCTAACCCTTCTTTCATTCCGGGAATATGTTATTAAAAAAGATCCAGTTTTCAATATTATGGAATACCTAGAATTTCATAAAGTCCGACACGCTATCTTAAAAAATGAACCTTTAAACTGAAGGACAAAATATTGCCGGATAAAAAAACTACCTTTCTTTCAATGTACATTATGCTTAGCATCAATGAACAAATAAATGAATACTAGCAGCTGAAAATTTTTGAATACTTACCTGCAAAAACTTTTGAAATTCACTAAACACACGTGGTTTTCTTAGCAAGTAATTTGACAACAAGTGGTAAATGAGGTTGATTCATGTGACCATATAGTGAAAGCCACGTGATTCTAGCCAATCAATTCAAAAACTCATGTGACATCATAGTCACACAATAAAAACTATCTTGTGTTTCCAACTTGTGTGTGCAACATCTTTGCAAAAACTTTCTCTTAAAAAGTACATATGTATACAAAATGCATTTTATTTAAAAGTATAAGCATAAAATACGACTTTTTTTTTATTTTAAAAAAATCTTTTTGAAGAAATTTTTTCCCTAACATTTAAACATCTTTAACCTAATATGAAATTTGAAATTTTATCTGAGTTTTACAAATAGAACAAGTACAATTATTTTAATGTTTGTTTTGAATTCAATGGAAAACACGTGTTTGTTTTTATCATGTGATTTCATGAATCAAGCCCATTCTCACTGCGATGCATCATGAGGGTGTTTTAAATTTATGGTAGTGCTTTATCTATTAATTTTAGTGTATTTTGCGTTTAGGTTAATATCAGCGGATA
Source organism: Trichonephila inaurata madagascariensis (assembly GCA_019973955.1). Classification (NCBI taxonomy): domain Eukaryota; kingdom Metazoa; phylum Arthropoda; class Arachnida; order Araneae; family Nephilidae; genus Trichonephila; species Trichonephila inaurata. The sequence goes on along the minus strand of BMAV01016252.1, from coordinate 38,755 downwards.
ATATAAAAACACACACACTTATTAGACTCGAGAACGGCAAGGTACTCTGTGGTTCCTAGACTCGAAGTAACTGCTCGAAACTGAGCCAGTAGGGTTGTTCGATACAATGTAAAACATATACAAAGAAATTCTACAGAGCCAGTCACCACAATTTTTTTTTCCTTCACGTTTGCTTTAACACAAAGATCCAAGACTTCGGTATTCCATGTGTGTTTCCCATTGTACCATAAAACCTCCTTCTGATCTAAATGGATATTACATCAATTAGATAATAGGTTATAAATAGCTATAGATTATGCAAACTTCTTAGTTCTTATGAACATAAATAATGGATGAGGAAATAAACAGAAAAATTCAAAATAAATAAATTAACCACATGTAAATCAATTAATTGAATCTCACATGTTCAAACACAATATACTTGAAACTCAGTAAGTAAATATTGAATTCGTATCTTTTTTTTTTTTTTTGAAGATAAATATACAAAATATTTAACTGTTAATATCTTATTTAAATTACAAAGATTATTTAACCGATTTTACTGTCGGGAAATATAACTTTCCCTTTTAGTCAACTGAACAAAATTACTAACTGAATGTTATAATTCGCCGTAAAAAATTTGTTTTCCCAGAAAAATATGGAAGAGAGAGCAAAGTATACGAATGAAATAATTGTTCCGAAAAAGAAAAAAAACATAAATGCATTTGATTCGTGTATTTTTCTTCTATGAAATGTTTTTAAAAGGGGAATTGAATTAGTTAAACCAACTTTCATATTCTAAAGTTATGCAATTTGTACTTAGAGATTATACTGAATGATATTTCAGTGCGAATGTTCGATAAATAAAAGAAGTGATAAAAAAAGAAAATGTAAAATATAATCAATGCGGACAATATACTTTTAAAAAATTTCTTTTGTCATAACGTTTAACGAATGTTTGGTTGTTGCTCATTATATAAAAAATCGGAAAAGTATTGAGTTTATAATTGGTTATATTGATTTTTGGAGAACATGCAATGATGGCTTTATTTTCCTTTTTAGAAAATCCATACCCTTAATTCGTTTATGTATCTGTTATCGATATATCCGGTTACAATATCATATGCATCTGCTTCCGTATGTATTGCAGTACAGTTGTTCTTTTTTAAAAAAAATGCATTTTATTCAATACAGAAAAAAAAAGAAATATTTTATCTTCATTAAATATCTGAGAAGTTTTAGAGGATTAATTCTTTATTTCATTACAAAATCGGAGAAGTTTTAAAGAATATAAGTATAAAATAGATTTTTTTTTTACAAATAAAAATACATTCGACGTTGTACTTTGATATTGTTTAATTCAAAATTCTAACAATTAATCACCAGATTAAAAATCTCATGATTAATCTCATTATTAAGAATCTTATAATGAATCACAAAATTAAGGATCCCATAATTTATCACAAGATTAAAAATCTCATAATTAATCACAAGGTTAATAATCTCATAATTAATCTCCTGGATAAAAGCCTCGTTAATATCAAAATAAAGAGTCTTATAATTAATTTCAAGATTAAGTTCATCATAATTGATTTAAAGATTAGGAGTCTCATAATTAATCTCAAAATTAAGAGTCTCAAAATTAATTTGAAAAGATTAATAGATAGATAGATATAACAATAAATACTCTTAGAATTTAAAACAATAAAATAGATTTCAAATTTTCATTAAGTACATTATATAAGAAAAACATTCAAAATGATGATACGTTTCAACATTTGGTGTTCTTTCAATTGTTTCTTTCCATACTTCATAAATTAACAGAATGGTGGACAAAAACGGATAAAACTTTTATGGAAAATTGGATATGTATCTGAAGTAAAAAATATTATAAAAAGTCAATATATTTATTATTTTGTAAGAATAATTTCTTTCTAGGGAATTGAAATTATAAAATTGATTATTAATAATTATTTTTCCCATTTCTCGTGACAACCGCTTGCTTAAAAAATAACACTTAAGCAAAAATCTAGTTTATTGAAAGCGGTAAAAAAAAAAATAAATAAATAAAAGCTCAAATGTTCTAAAAAGGACAACTAACTATTCATGGAATTTTTTAGAATAAATATAAGGCTAAATTTTAAAACAAAGGATAATTATTATTGTTTTAAACAACAGTTTTAAATCGATCACTTTTTCATTAAAAGGTAAACTCAATGAGCGGAAAGTGGTGGTGCCTAATTGGAGTAATGAAACCGCGACCTATGGACCCGAAGCCCAGTAACATGACCACTAGGCAAATGGATCACTACTTTCTAGAGTACTCAAGTACCTGATTTCTTCCAACAGTGATTCGACGCATGCGCAGAACACAGCGTAATTCATTTTTGTTAACGTTTGTGCAAATTTCACTCCTCATATAATTCCCATACCATTGTCTGAATATGAAAATTGATTCTATGGATTAAACTAAAAATCTATTTTTTTGGGCCCATCACATAGATGCCCCTTTAAAGGAATAAAATTAAACTATAAAAAATGAAAGTACCTTAGAATCTAGAGTTGCTGCCATAGCTTACTTCACGAAATTTGTTCAACTCTATTGTTGAGAATGTGTGAGCTTTTACTCGGACATACAGCTGTATTGAAATATTGAATTGTACAATGAAAAAACAAATTCTCATTCATTCGATAACGAAAACCACTTAGCGTTTCTCCAAATTGGGATTATTTTTTCCCAAAAACTAGATCACGATCTCTGCTTCTTGTGGAAAAGAAATTGGAGCTTTTCTACAAAAAATGCAATTTCATAAAACAATTACTTATGCAGTACGATAGAGTACTTATAAGACAAATGTTTCACCAGTAGAAACATGGTAATTAACAGAAAAAGTCACTTTTTACGATTGTATTAAAACAAGTATTGCTGTTATTATGCATATTACGTGGTTTGTTTGCTGTTTTGGAAGTAAGTGATAAGTACAGTTAAGAGGAGTCGGAAATCTCTGTACCAACAATGTTAAATTGGCTGTTTTCGATGTACCTTTTCTCAAATTCTGTTATATGTACATGCTTGAAATATTTTCATACAATTAAAGTACACCTTTCTAGTTATACTGAAAAGAGCGTTGAGCTAATTTTGAATGTTTTTCATAATTTATAAAATATTTTACTAAACAGTGAAATTTAACCCATTTTTCACATAATAAAATTTATAAAAATAAATTTTTTGATTTTTTTAAAAAAGCCATTTCAGTTGTTTTTATCATTATAAAAGTATAAACAACACATACCTGTGAACGATTTTTTTTCCCCGAAAAAAAACATCGAACATTAAAAATTTACATTTTGAGATGAATAAACTTTTTATGTATAATTACTTTTTATTAAAAAATTCCTCCCCATACTCCAAATGGTCTGTATTTTTTAAACTCATCATTTTCCCCTTCCTTTTTTTGACTTTTTTTTCCCCCTAACTTCCTTACTTTTTGTAAACTGAGTATTTAACCTTTAACAGCCTTTGTTTATCGAGGCGCTCCATTGCCTTTTAAATTTTTATCACCTGGTTAATATTAAGTTTTCTCAAAATTACTGTTTTTTTTTATTTCCCCTATTAAATGATGGGATTGCATCCTATGTACCCAATACTTCTTTTTGTACAAATATTTTCTTCGGTACACGAGACCCTATTATGTTTTTACTTTTATTGGGAAACTTGTGTACCTCCATTTCTTTTTTTTAGCAATTTTGGAAAATGTTTTGATTACCATCATTCATTCAACCAAGAAAAATAAAATAATTTGTTTATATTTTTTCACACACACACCCCATTAAACTGGACATGACCCAGTTTCAATGGTTATTTAAAATTAGGTTTTATGTTTCTAAAATTTCCCCAGGGTTTTAAATATGGTATTTTTAGAAAAGGGTTAAGGGGGCATGGTCGATTTAAAAAAAAAAATTTTAATTTAAGGGGTTTTTAACTTTTTTTTTGCCTTATGTTTGTATACCATGAAAAAAAGATTTTTTTAAAATTTCATAAAAAGCTAGCCATTTCTTGTTAAGGAAAAAAATTAAAATTTATGAAATTATTTTAAAATGCTACTCCTCCTACAAAAGTTGACTTACATTTATGAAATTTGATTTAAGTGTACATCAAACTATGCATAACAAAAGTTGGTATGGGTTTTGCGATAACATTATTGGTATTCGTACAATGCCTCTTTTTATGAATGCTTATTGAAAATTTCTTAAAAAATGTATAAATTCTGAATTCAAATATTTTTAAAAAAATAAGTATTGCTTTGATTCAAAAATGTATACCGACTTTTTTTACATGTACCGTTAACAATAGGTAAAAAAAAATTCAAAGCATTAGGCACAGTAGTAAAAAAGGCTTAGCATTTTAAATGAAGACAAACTAGTATTTTACCTTTCTGAGATAAGTCAGTTTAAAGTTTTGACTCGCCATAGGAATGTGAATAAAAACGAACGTAAAAGCTGTCATAATTTTGCATATTTTTTAAGTTCAGAGCTTTCAAATTTTGTGAGGTTATAGAAAAGTATATAAAGAATAATTTAGTCTATACAAATTTTATTTGATTTTTTGACCGATTTTTGTCATTTGAATTGTACTTTGTCTCCTTAAAATCTATACGATTTGAAAATGTAAAATCCTCAAAATTGTCGTATTAAAAAGATTTTAGGCTTCCGACACCTCTTAAGTATTTATACCTAGGGAAACGTATAAAAGAATATATTTCACTTTTTTGACTTTTTTTAAATTTAAAATTGATGCAATTTTAATACAAAATGTACATTAGTTAAGAATGTTGCTTCGTAAAAGTTTCATGTGTATACATATATATTTTATATATGAATGAAAAATACAAAATACATCTATTGTTGTTACTCATGCCACTTGATTGATAGCAATCTTAGAGTATAATGCATCTAAAAACATGAAAGAATAAATAGTAAAAATATATATGTATGTTTATATATATATGTACCATATTTACTCGAATCTAAACCACACTATTTTTCCGGTGTTGCTGCTACTGAAAATCGGGGGTGGCTTGGAATTGAAGTCAACATATTTGTTGGATGGGGAAAACTAATTTTAAACCCATTTCAAGAGGAAAAATGTAGTCATCCGGTCATTCTGGTCACTTTCATCGATGACTCATCCCACATTCCGTAGTTTATCTCAAATATTATATCTGTCCGAAACATCGTTGTCTGCTCATATTTAGGAATTTTCTTATATACAAGCTTTCTTTTAATCACCTAAACATCATATATATATAGCCGATAGCATCGAGTTCACTACAACGTAAGCATGAAAATGGAGGCAATTTTATATGCAGAAAAAAGCGGAAACAGAGCAGCGACTACTGAATATTTCACATTTACAAAACGAATATACGTCGATGGCTAAGCAAAATAATATAATTTTTACTTGTAAATGTTCAACAGTTTTTAATTATTATTTTGCATTCTTCTAAAATACGTTCTTAAAAAAAATTCATTGGATGACACGAAATGCGACAACGCTTGGAAAAATGGTGACGACATTACCAATTCTAAAGTCAGCTGTGGCAATAAGAGTGACGAATCATTTTCAAAGCATGATACTGGTGGTTAAAGTAATTATAAGAGTACCGGTATGTTTCTGAAAGTTTTCAATACTGGTAAAATAAATAAATTATTTTAACCTCTTATAATTTCTTACTTTTTTTTTTTTTTGAATTTCTTAACTATCGGATATTGAGGAACCTGTTACACAGTTTTTATTTATTATTTATTTTTTTTTACAAAAACATGTAGAGAATACGGAATGTGGAAATATATATATAAATGAGTAAATATTTACGTCACGCTGTTCAGCTACACGAGGGCTTTTGGCGACAGACCACGTAATTTTGAACCATGGTCAAGTGACGTGGACGACACCTGAGACCCCCTCTCCGAACTAACTCACCACACCAACGGGAGGACATTTCAGCTCTCAACAGATTTAACGTGCATTGCTGCCCTACACGGCGGGTCTTTAGTGGCACTGGGCTCGAACTCATGACATGCCTGCCGTGATCCGATATCTTGACCACTGGGCTACGTGTGTGTGTGTGTGTGTGTGTGTGTGTGTGTGTGTGTGTGTGTGTGTGTGTGTGTGTGTGTGTGTGTGTGTGTGTGTGTGTGTGTGTGTGTGTGTGTGTGTGTGTGTGTGTGTGTGTGTGTGTGTGTGTGTGTGTGTGTGTGTGTGTGTGTGTGTGTGTGTGTGTGTGTGTGTGTGTTCTAATGGGCTGCGGATTGTGTTTTACCATTGCAGACCTAGCATATTCCCGAAAGATGGAATCTCTTTTTGTGCGGCTCCATAAAGGCGGATACCAATCGCCGCAGATAATTTTGGCATCCAGTTTCCTCCCTAGAAGGAGGATATATGTATATATATATATATACTTTATATATATATATATACTTACTTTCTCACTTATTATTTTATTTTATTTTATTATACTATATATATATATACATCAAACTCTTTACCAAATTGTTACTTTTAATCATATTTCCACTTCCTTGCTTGATGTTTAAAATTCTTTAATTTCATATAAAACAGAAAAAAAGCATATATATATATATATATTAAATATCATTAAGAGTATTATTTAAAGTAAGAATATCCGTTTAAATTCTTAAAAAAAATATTACTTTTATAAATTATGACATTTAATATATTAATAATTGATTATTCTTCTTGATAATTATAGGTCATTTCTTGAATACCATATTTTTCTTTCAGTGCCCTTCCTTTGGTATTGAAACTTATAACACATGACAGTGCTCCCACAGTTTACATTTTGATTCCATAAATCTTGTAATACAATATATATGTGTGTAAAGATTTTGTTGTTGTTTAATATGTTGTAGTTTTGGCAAGACAAAAATCGGAGTAATTCAACCGTACATTTCTCTTTTCTGATTCGTTTTCTCTTTCAGATTCTCTGGTGGCTAGGGAAATAACCCTATCCCATATATATGTGTGTATAAGTACAGTAAAACCTGTTTCTGTATGTGGTAGATAGGAGCCGTATGAAAGAAACTGAACAAAAAGTATTCGAAAATTTCATAAATACTTACATGTACCAAACAACTTTATCAACACAGTACAAAATTTTTTTTTATGCGGCACAGAGGGACTTTATAAATCAAGTCGCACTTAAAAAATTATTTACGAAATGCATGAGAAAGTATTTCCAAACATAATGAATAGTAAAATTACTCATGGAAGCTCTTTAAAAACATTTAATTTCCTATTTTATAAAGGGAGAAGTTTTCACAAAAAGCACATACATTATTCACTGCTACATGTAATCCAAAGCGTGCCTCTTCCTGTGATGAATTAGCTCAAAATTGTTTTCGTCACTTCAAGATGCAATTTCAATTGATTTATTTTTTGGCACCATATTTTTTGGCACGTGATAAGTTTTTACGACAAATACCGGTAGGTCATTTGTTTGTAAACCTCACGATAACCAGATATGTGTGATCGAAGCTCTTCTTGGAACTTCAAATTCCTTTCGGAGTTGATATCTGTTTTAAAAAATACTTTTCCAATTTTTTGGAAGCTGAATTCCTGTATATATTTTATCCGCTATCAAAGAATATGATTTTTATTTTCTGTCTTTAAAATCTATCAAATTATTAATAATGTCACTGCCGTTGAAAGTTTCGTCTTCTATCAAGCGTGTGCTGCTAGCGCTTTGAGAGAAAGCAATTGAATGGGCATTATCGGGAGACTATTTATAATAAATGAACAGAAAGTCTTGAAGTTTAAGTACGTACATTGATAAAAAAAAAATATTACAAAGGTACAAAGAAGTTGAAACTTATGTGTCGCATAAAAAAAAATCACACAAAAACAGGTTCTACTGTATTTGTATTCCTTCCAAGTCTTGAAGAAGAGACCATATATCTGAAGCACGTTTGGACTGTACATGGTAATGTAATACGTCGTTTGTCAATTGTAATCTTTCTTATATTCAAAAAAAGAAAATATCGAAAATATATTTTTTGTTGACTTTCTGATAGATGGAGTTGATGGCGTTGTACAAATTCATCACAGACTGCTCGATGGGACTTCTGAATTTTTTCTTAAGACTTTGGAAAACCTACTTTTGCCCTCTGACGGGAAAATTCCAGAAACAGTTCTCATATTTTACAGTTATCGATATCCTAATTTTCCAGAATACGTTACCAATGCCAACTTCAGCAATTGGGATATTGATAGAAGCGGTTTTGATGCGACGGCCCAGACTGTGATTGTGATACATGTGAAGGAGAGAAGGTTCGTTCTGTGGGTACCTTCCGTTCCGAACGCTAGTACTTAACCAATCACGCCAAAACGATTGTCTTCGCGTGATGTTGGTACTAGTTCATATATATCACACCGCCACATACTCCCCTGCAAGTGTTTCGGCGAATAGCCGAACAAACGATACCATATTCGAGGCGAGCATGTAAGCAGTTGCGTCACTTGGTGGGTTGCGTCATTCGTGCGAGACGGCTTTGAGAATTGCGTCATGTGTGTGACGGTTTGATTGCATCATTTGTGTGAGACGACTTTGAGAAGTAACAGCTTATTGCGTAAATGTTTGACGGCTTAGTTGCTTTTGCGGTGGATAGATGGCGCCACGACTGCGGCGCGTGAAGGATGCGGTTCCTCTGCACGGCCAGGGTCACCAATGAAGGAGAGAAGGTTCGTTCTGGGTACCTTCCGTTCCGAACGTGAGTACTTAACCAATCACGCCAAAACGATCGTCTTCGCGTGATGTTGGTACTAGTTCATATATATCACACCGCCACACATGGGCTTAAAGAAATCAAAATATCTTGGCTAAAGGTATGAGGCTATATTTCTTGCATCTTAAATATATTCTGCTGAAGTAAAATAAGCATTTTATATACTAGCAAACATTTTTGTTTGATTATCATTGTGTTTCTCTCTTACTTATGCAATATACGTTAACTACTTGATTTTAAAAAAAGACTGATTACTTTTTTTAGAAAAATCGTTGAATTTTTTTTTATTTAATTTATTGAACGTTTGAAGATTGAATTAACTACGAGGGTAACTCTGAAATCTTTGAGATACACGCAAACAAGAAGCTACAAAAAAAAACCCTGTTTCATTTGAAAGTACTAAGTATTTTAAAGCAGAAGACGATTTTTTACAGACTTACTTCAAGTTGGTTGACATAGTATAAATTTAAGACAAAACAGGAAATGGAGTTGACGCAAAAACATCATCGTGCTATGATTATCTATGATTTTAAAACGGTATTAAATCAAAAGGAATGCGTTCAACGGCTGCAATTAGCATTTAGTGATGAATTTCCATGCCGTACTACTGTATCCAGATCATTTAAAGAATTTCGCAGAGGTCGCAATTCTCTTCAGGATGAAGAACACACTGTAAGGCCGCGGTTGGCAGTAATCCCGGATAATGTGTCAGCCATACGAAAAATGTTAATGGATGATAATCGTGGTACCCGCCAGATGATACAGAAGGAACCTAACATTGGATCCACAGCCGTACACAAAATTATTCATGAAGAAATACGTATGAGAAAAGTAGTTTGCCGTTGGTTTCCCCACAATCCAGCTGAGCATTAAAAAGAGGTGTGTCTATGTCACAGAATCAGTAAAGAAACCCTTAAATTGCTAAATGATGGTGACCACCGCATCACTTCTAAAACTGAAACGGATGATGAAACGTACCTATAGCTTTTTGACATTCCATCACGTCAAGAAAATAAAGTATGGGTCTTTGAACAGGATCACACACCGACAAGGGTGAAAGAGCATTGAAAATAGTAATGTGTGCCGTTTTGTTCGGAATTACGGAAATGGTCGAAGCCATCAAGTTGGAAGGACAGAAGACAGTAACAGCAAACTGGTATACCACTAAATGTTTTCCAGAAATCCTCCAAGAAATGAATGTTAAGAGAATAGTGCTTCACCATGAAATACACCATCCCGTACAGCCGGAATAACACAATTGAGTTTCTTAAACAAAAACAAATTAAAGTGATAGAGAATTCTCCTTTTTCTCCGGGTCTGGCTTTGTGTGACTTTTGGCTGTGATTTAATCTAAAAAAGAACTTATGTGGACGTCGTTTTCATTCAAAAGAAGAGATTGATGTGGCTATAAATGCATTTTTTTTCATCAATTCCATGAAATGAATGGTTTGAAACATTTAATAAATAGAAAATTCGTGTCTAAAAAAGTGCATTGATGCTGGATGAGACTACTTTGAGAACACTCCAAAAGTTTTGTAACTTTAAAAACCTAGGTGTATCTCAAAAATTTTAGAATGATCCTCGTATATTACGTTCCCTCTACAATATAAAATAGATGCTACAAGGAGCTATCCGAATGGGACGAAATTGCATATGTATATTCTTTTCCTATTCTTTTCCTTTTTACAATTCTTTTTTACACGATTTTGAAATAACACGGTACAGGAGTTTAACGATTCTGTTTTTTTTTTTTGTTCAAGCAAAAATTCCGAAACAATTGCAAAATTCCTTTGGATGAGAACGATTGAATTTATGACCGTTTATGATCATAAAGTAGTCGATACTGACGAAATCGAAGGTGAAGTTCACCTATTAACAGCTGATTTAATTTGCAAGGGCTTGAAACACTTGCTACAAGTATGGAACAACATTTTCTTACTCATGATCCTGACATAAAGCGTGCATTAAAATTTCAACGTAATCATAAGTTTTGTGTAGCAGGATATCAAGAATAATATAAAGAACTTTTGAAACCAAAAAACCAGCCGTTAATAACAGACTTCGTAACAACAACAAAAAAAAAACGAGACCGATGATAAAGAACAAAATTCTTCATTTGAATTCAAACCGACAGTTGTGCGAGACATACCTAACACATCTACTATGATTTTTGATCCAGATCGTAATAAATACGCACGCTTGTTATATTTATTACGAAGTGGATCATTGTTGCTTGTTATATTTATTTGGCGATAAATAGTTGTTAGTTAGTACTTTTCTTCCCTGTTTCAGTTTGAATTTTTATATGTTGTATGTACTTATAGACTGAATTTTCAGTGTACACCAATTTTAATTTTTTATTGGAATAAAAATGAATCGTTTTTGTTTCATAAATACATAACATAGATTTTACTATTACTTTTTTTGCGTAGTTTTTTGGAAAAATATTTAGAAATTTTACATCTTATACAAATTTTGGAAATGGCGGAACATATCCCCAAATTTGCCATGCTTCACATGCACTTTTTTAAGCGATTTTTTTGCATGGTTTTCTAAAGAATGTACTTACTGCGTAAAAAAAAAAATTTTAATTTGAATACATAAGGGTGGGCCAAAAAAATTCTTTTTTTCGAACGGTATATCTAAAAAAATTTTCTTTCGCTTAGCCAAATACAAAGACAAAAATAAATAAAAAAGAATAAAAAAAAAATAACATCCCTTCGTGCATGGGACTTGGAGTTATGAATGTCACTATTCCCCGTCAGTTTTTAATTACTAATGTCATAAATCTACTGTTCGAAATGTGAAGTTTAGGATACGTGAGAACAAGAAAAAAATAAATAAAACCTGCAAATTTAAAACATTTCCAGTTCGTGCAAAACGCTCAAAAACCACATTTTTTTTAAAAAAATGCTTTCTGGAATTTTATTTGACTTCATTTTTTGTAATAAACAAAACGTTTATGAAATATAAAGGTATTTTACATTTTGAATATGTATACGCTACATGGAGTTTGTTATTAAGCACAGCTTATAAAATTCCTTAAGGGGACATGGTGCGATTTACGCAAAATTTTTTAATTTAAGGATTTTCAAACATTTTTTGGTTGCTTCCTGTGTGTGTATACTATGTAAAACATATTTTATGCTCAAAATTTCATAAAAAGCGAGCCGTTTAATTTTTTAAGGAAAATATTTAAAATTTTTGAAGTGATTTTAAAATGCTACTCTACAAAAATTTATGTTCACGCATGAAGTTTGATTTACAAGCACGTCAAACTATGTATAAAAAAAGTTGGTATAGGTTTTGCAAAAACATGATTGATATTTATGCAATACTTCTTTTTATGAATGCTTATTGAAAATTCCTTAAAAAATTTATAGATCTTGAGTTCAATTATTTTTTAAAAAATAAGCTATTTCTTTGATTCAAAAATGCATACCAACTTTTGTTACGTGTATTATTAGCAATAGATAAAAAGAATCAAAGCATTAGGCAAACTAAAAAAAAAGGCCTTGGAATTTTAAATGAAGACAAACTAGTTATTTTATCTTTCTGAGATAAGCAAGTTTAAAGTTTTGATTTGTGTGTGCCATAAGGATGTGAATAAAAACGAACGTAAAGCTACCGTAATTCTGCATTTTTGAAGTTTAGAGCTTTCAAATTTTGGGAGGTTATAGAAAAATATGTAAAGAATAATTTAGGTTTAAAAAATTACATTAGATTTTTTGACCGATTTTTGTCAATTGAATCGCGTTGTGTCCCCTTAAAAAGAATAGTCCTGGTATTGATTCAGCACAATATATTTTTTGAAATACTTCTGTTAAAAGCTTGACATATCGATGACAATGTAATGATGGCATTTATTGGAGGGAAGAGTCAGATCTCAACGCTAAGGATTTTGCAGTTTTTAAGAGTTCTGGGCACTATAAAAACTGGATAGTGGTAGTGTTAATTATTTAAACATTTTATTTTATATTTTAAATATTTTTCAAGAAATTTGTGTTACATTTGGCAGGGTGCGTCTTGTGCAAAGGCTTCTTATTCCCATGGCGGTGAAAAATAACAAGAAACCTGGTAAAAGGTACAATTATGTTAAATGTTGAGAGGTTTAATATTTTTAACCCCTATTATATAATTTATAACACTCTATAATTATTTATAACAATATCTCGGGGTAAAAAATACATTTAATAACACAAAAATATCACATTTACAAAGGATAGAGACATAGAAGTTACAAGACAGTTAAAAGTAAACATTCAGAGGAACTAATTGATGATAATTAGTTCAAATATAATTAGTTTAAATATAATCCAGAATTGGACAGCGAGGTGGAAGACCTCATTCATTGGAATCCAAGCTCTCTCTGACGTTAAAAGCAATAAAAGAAATATGTTGCTAGGTCTCGCTACTGTTACAAATCTGGCCATAACGTGGCGTCATCTACATTCCAGTCTGGGAAGTATAGCGTGTGCTACATTTCTAGGAAAAACAATTAGAAAACTTATTTTAATCTTTGTCGAAACAAAATAGTCATTCATAGTTATATATTTATTTCAGGTTATATAACCTTTCAAAAAGCATGGATGTATAATTCATCATATTGCTTCGAAAACTGTCTTTCCGTCTTTTTAATAACCTAATTTCTGATCTAAGATCTCCGACCCCACGACAGATTTTGAGTTCTTGGTGTAAGAAAAAGTCATTTGGGATGGAATTGTGATGACAAGAAGGCTGCGATAAAATATATTTCAAATCATACCATTTGTATTCCTTAACCGTATCTCAAGAAGATCGAGTCTATGCATTTTCGGCAAGAATATGGATACTTTTTTTGCGATCAATACTGGGTCATTTCATGATCCCAGCTGTAAATCTAAGTTACATTAATAGTATGCCTAAAAAATTTATCGTTAACACAGGAGTAATGTAACAGCAAACTGATCAATGAAAAAAGAGTATTCCATATTTTTTATCCTTTGTACTTATGTAATAAATTCAGAAATTTATTAGTAAGCATATACCTAAAAAACATTTTAAAAACATAAAAATGGAAATATAAGAGTCAGACAAGTGACAATTGATGAAAGAACAAAACTCTATTTTATTTAATATGGTTATTGAGAATTTTATATCAATTTACCTAAATAATATAATTAAGGAGGAATGTACATCTAAGCATTGTGCTCTTTTATATTTATTCATATACATTATACAATTTTTACAAGCGTCTTCATGTTTTCGGAAAGCCGTTTTTTTTTTCAATGTTCAATTTATTTTTATTGAAAACTGATTTTATATTTCTTTTCTGGTTAGAAAAGACTTGCATTGACTCCTTTACATGGCGGGTTTTCAGTGACACTAGTGTTCGAAATCATGACTAGTCGACCAAGCGTTCATGACCATAACCATGGATAGGAGAAAATGATATTTGCGATATAAACGATATCTGCGATTTTTAATTATGTTACCATTTCAACAGGGTAATATGAAATGCGTTGCTCAAAAATTGTCATCTTTTGCTTGTGTTTTAGTGACTACAGCTCAATCAAATAGAATTCTATGTCCATTTTAATTCTTTCCTTGGCCATTTACTTCTCTTATGTATTTTTCGCAATTTTTTATGTTTTATTAACAATTAAACAATATCATTTAAAGTATCCGATTACGTTCGGAACCATGATTTTGCAAAAGCGTATAAATGGATAATATTTATGATATTTAGTGTTACTTAGATTAGAAAATGTATGTAAAATAGTTTTAGAATATTATTACAATAAAAAGTAATTTTAGTACAATATTTTGACAAAAATTGAACATAGAATGACCCATTTTCAAAATATTCTCTTTTTGTGAAAAAAGCTTCTATTATAAAAATATTTTGCCTATATATAACTCAGACCTCTCTACAGAAGCTCCACTAGAATTTTTGAAAGATATAACTTAGAAGTGGGTTTATTCATATTTTACAACAACAGAGGGGCGAAATTTTAAGGATAAAACGCCGATAATTATTTCAATGGACTGTAACTCTGTATAACTCTGAGTTTTTCGAAAATCATAGTTGTGCCTCTGTACAGAGGTCTGATCTATATACAGGCAAAATATTATTTTAATAGAAGCATTTTTCACAAAAGGAAAATATTTTGAAAATGGGTCATTCTATGTTCATTCTTTGCCAAAATATTGTATTTAAATCATTTTTTTGTCAAAATATCCTTAAAACAATTTTATACATGTATTCTAATCTAAGTGACACTAAATATCATGAAAATTATCCATTTATGCGCTTTTTTAAAATCACGGTTCCGAACGCGTAGTCGGATACCTTAAGGAAATATTTTTATTTTGCCGAATTTTATTTTTACATTTAAATTTTAGAGGTGAGAAGAATATTTCCCAAGGAACCATTCACCGTCTTAAAGAAAATTAAATTTAATGGTGATTATCTACAAAGGAAGTATGAGAAGCATGTTGCAATACACAAGAGGACATTGCATTCTGCACACATGTAGCAGATCCTCTTTTTTTTACCTTCTGCTACATTTTCTACATCATCTACAGTTGGAAACTATCTTTGGCATACGACTTTTCCACACTAGCTATGCGCGCATCATCCGAAACTACACCTTCTTTGCTTGGAAGCCAGCAGAACATCCTTTCCTTTTCTTGAATAATATCCGTCTATTAACTGATGATCTAATGCTATACGGAATGTTAGATGATCTACGCTTCTGTTTCTTTTGTTCGCTTGCCACAGCATGAAACTATTTATGATGGAAAGGTCAATAAGAAAATAAGCCGCCCATCCAGTACAGTGGCTAGTGACGCTGACTGCGGTGCCGTAAGGCCTGGGTTCGAATGCCGGAGAAGGCATGGATGTTTGTAAATGTGTAGTGCCTTTGCGGCAAGGGGGTACTCTAAATAGCCGTCGAGCCGCAAGCCTTCTCATGAGATTGGTGGAAGGAAAAGAGAAGTGGACGGCCCCTGATTGCCCCCAGGATGTTCTCTCTCAAAATTGGGGTGGAACAGAGCAAAATCGTAATGTCACCTATATAGTACGACAAACGTAAAAATCTAGCTCTTCACCGCGATGAATTTCACGGACCTTGATCTGATGTAAATGTCGATCATGGCATAAGTAACAACAATAACATAGCATCATAAGAAAATAAAAGATTCGATGCCGTCATTTTACAGATCTTCTTATTAGGTATCTGTCTTTTTTTTAATCGAAGTGATAAACCCCTTCTATTGCATAGTTACATGCACCGACAGCTTTTGGACAAGGTACTTCTTCTTTAGTGCCATCTTTTATTGTCCGATTTACAAATGTCATAATCAATGGATTACGTGCTGTAGCACAAAATTGAAGCAGGAATTATCTTCCTATCATTATAATAGCAAAGCCAGTATGTTATAATGGGTTTTGTGCTTCCAACAGACGTATATTGTGAGATCACGTAGATGGAAAGTAATCTGTTCCCAAAGTCTACGAAAGGGATAAACACATTAAGTTTAACTATCAACACAAAAACATTAGTTTTTTTTCTCTTTAACAACACGACATTATCTTTCATCAATGTCATTCCAATGACCCCTTCTTTATAGGTCTGGATCCGGCTGGTCCAGGTTTTTACTTTGCCGATGCTACAGAACGTTTGGATGTGAGAGATGCTTCCTTTGTTGATGTCATTCATACAAATGCTGCCTGCACCCGTTTGAAAGGTAGGAATTTGACGATCTTCAGATATCTACACCAGCTCGGCTTCCTTTATAAAACAAGGCCATTGTTATCTTGGGGAGAACCAGTGACAATTGTAATCTGGGAAATCTATAATTACACCATTTGGTGCTTTTATTGTTAAGAACAGTAACGAATTCCAAAGAATTGGGTTAGCAAAATTTAGCAACACCAAAATCTTTACAAATTTCCGTTTCGTTTTCTGTTTTTGATCAACAGCCTAAAAAATCCATTCTTCTTTTAAGTGAAATAGAAGTTTGCTTTCCCTCTAAGCTCTTTGTCATTTTGCTCGTAAAATAAAAAAAATCTTCTAAAATAGGAAGAAAAAAAAGCGCAAACCAAACTCACTGAATTTTTCTCATACTGTCATGTACTCGTCATCGAATTCCAAAGCCAACTGATGAGTAATTAGATCAGCGATATTCAACCTGCAGCCCGCGGGCCACATGTGACCCGCCAAGCCTTTTTAAGTGGCCCATTCACAGCCCATTGCTCTGCAAAATTCACTTATTTAAGAACATTGTATTAAAATTTGGTGGGAAATTCTGTGTCAAGAAATCAAATATATCAATTTTATTTTTTTCTCTGTCGGTGCTGTACGGGTACAAATTGATGTTCTTTTTCTATTTGTAACGGTTACGGTTAGTGATAACAGATAACAGTAGAATAGCGACAATTTTATAGAAGGAATTAATTTTTGACTACGTTTCATATCTTGCAGGCGAAGAGTATTCGAAGAAAATAAATCGTTTCAAGATGATTGGGAGGTTGACTGTTTTGTTGTGAAAAACAAACATGGATCAGTAATTGTTTGATTTGTCACGAAAGTACTGTTTTTAAAAAATACCAATAAACAGAAATCATTCAATGGCACTTTTCCTCGAAGATTTCTTCCAAGAGGTGAAAAATAGGCTTTCTTGAATAATCTTTGCAACAGCATCAAAGTGTTTTGTCATTGGTAATATCACAGTGGTAACAAAAACATGCCATGAAATTTGTTATATTATTAGTAATCATATGAATTCGCGTTTACTGGTGCATAAATTGTGAAGGAGTGTTTCTTAATTGCTTCTGATTTAGTGTTAGTAACAAAAATAAAAAAATATATATATAAAATAATAATTAAAAAAAGCAAAGCAGGAGTTATAATATTATGATCTATTTCCCCCATTTTAAATTTCCTATGTTATCTTGATCTTAAAGCATTTCTTCCCCATTTATCCTGACGTTGTGGCCCGCGTGAAAAATCTGACATATGTATGTGGCCCAGCAGAAAAAAAGGTTGAGTACCCCAGAATTAGATGTTTTGTGTGACATTTGTATGGGTGGAGTGCGAAAGCAGATTAAATTTAAAAATTGGTGCGTGTCACAGGTTGTTCCAAGGGTGTTTCAGCCAAGTTAACATCCTTTCTACGAAACATATGAAACCACCTATCTTTCATTTCACACCCCTCTTAAATCTCGCCCGCACAGGTAAAGTTTTTTGTATATTGTTCAATCCTAATAGATAAATCTTTTTTATGTTAAGTGATTTTTGTTTCGTGTTAAGAGAAAGAATGCATGAAAATACTTAGTAGTTTGTCTGGACCGTTGTAATATTTCGTGATAACCGATATTTCGTCTTCAGCGCTTTCGCTTTTAACGTATTTCACTGTACACTCAAGAACTAGTTTCCGTTTTATTTAATTCCTACAATTAACTCACAATCTCTATATATTTATTTATTTATATATTTACTTATTTTTATCTTGATGGAATTTTCAATCGTTAATAAAATACATTTTAAAGCGCTCAATTGAGCTGAAATTTTATATACAGGATCATTTTGGATGACACTACAGCAATTTAACTATAATTAATAAAAATCAATTGATTAAAACTAATTATTTAAAGAATTACAAATACAGCCACGTTGGCGACTTGTGTCAAAACTTGAAAATGTTTTTTTCTCACGTATTAAAGCATTCAGTTGGACTGAAATTAAAAGGACAATACGATACTTTAATGATAATTAAAAAAAACCTAATGACCACTTAATGCTGTGATTGTGTCCTATATATATACATATTTATATTAATTGTAACTATTTAATAAAAAGTAGCTAAAATAAAATTTTCTTTGTTGATTTAGGTAGGAATTGACTTAAAAACATTTTTTTTTTTATATTACTTGTTTTTATTCAACGTTTAACCATTAACCTCACATACTCAATGGTAGGCGCTTAAATAGTAGCTGCTTATGTATAAAATCAAGTCACCTCTACGGAAAACTGTTTTTAAAACCGGTACAAAGTGTTAAAAAGAAGTCTGTATAAGTAGCAGTGGCAGTCTTATAGGATTGTTGAGGAACCCTTAAATCACTCAACCGTGTATTGGGAATCAGGGAATATTATTCAAGATCTCTTGGGGGGATAAAACATAACATAAAACATTGCTCATAAAACATCTTCTTGTAATGGAATGTATGAGAAATCTTACAAATACTATTACTATTAAGTCAGTAGTATATTTAACAATAAAAACATCTGTAATCTATATTGGGCATATGGCAGTGTTTCTCAAACTGTGGGGCGCGCCCCCCTTGGGGGGCTTCACGAATCTACGAGGGGGGCGCGAGCATATTGAAAAGTCAAAAACAAAAGATTATTTTAAAAAGAATTATTAATTTACTGAAAGTAAACAAATAAAATATATTCTGGCATAATATATATAAAAAATAAAATACACTTTTACACTAATATATTACGCTTATAAATGTATCAGTGTTATAGCATTTTTTTTATAATTAATTTAACAATACTACGTTAAGAACAAGTTTAATAATTACCATTGACACTATGGGATTATCATATATAAAATTATATACAAAAATTAACACTTACCTTTATAATTTTTGTACGGTTTATAATTAATCCCTTAATTGCGAATTAAAAGTTAAGCGATTCGCTTCCCACTGCCAACCATTTTCACGTAGGCGCGCGCATGTGATGTATTATGGGGATGGGGGAAGGAATCAAGAAGCAAAAATATTCTGAAATAAGTAAATTCTTCGCAAACATTATCAATGTCTTTTATTGCATTTCAAAGCCTTCGGAGTAATTTTATGGATGTATTGCAGAGAAAAGATCGTACTTTGGAAAGACTTATATATATACGTACGCGGAAATTAACGCTTTGTCTGAGTGAGATGTTTATAAACGCCGGAGGCACTTTAGAGGGTAAAGTCGTATCATAGTTTTAGAGTCGAAGTATAGTATTATTGAATTCAGTACATTCTTATTGTACGAGGGGGGCGCGATGAAAATCATGATTGAATATTGGGTAGCGAACATTGAAACTTTGAGAAGCACTGGCATATGGGAAAGCTCTTTCGTTTTTGAACACGTGCATTTCTGTAAACTGCCCATAATTAGTAAGAATTCAGATCCGACTGAATCCGGTTTAAACGGTTAGATTAGTATACTAGAATATATATGTTCCACATTTTCATTGTATTGTTAAATTCCAAAAACACAATCACAAAGCTGGTGGAGTTGATATTCAATTTAAAAATTCAATTTAATTATGTCAAATGATCCAAATGAAAGCACAACATAGTAAGAAACAACGCTTAGATATTTAAATAATTTTGAATCTTAAGTATTTATAACCTCTATTTCCGCTACCATAAATTAATTATTTCCTTCTTAGAATAAAATTAATTCACAAGTAGGATTGTATATTTCGCAAAAAAAAATATTACTTTATGAGTACAGACATATGTGAATAAATAATTTTATATGGCAATACTAATATCTCCTTGTTTTTATTCTCCTAACTAATCCCTGAAATTACATTACAAAATTTGAAATTATCGCTTTTATTGTGTGGTCAAAAGCACACAAACGCATTTGTTTTTCAAATTCGCACAGCTACTTAAATTTGTTAAAAATTTTCAAGGAAATATTTTTTGTTAATCATTATTTTACTATGATAAAGTCCGACGTCACTTTAAAATATTTTAGCTTTATTTAAGATTTCTGTTTCAGGGAAAATGGTTCTTAACTGTTTAGATATTTAATTTAAATTCCTGAAGCCTTTTTAATATAGAATACTTTACTTCAAAGTATGACCGCTAATGAAATTGAAAGGGTATGCAACGCGTCTTTATCCTTATGATAGTTTTTTCAATTTTTGAGTTCAAAAATATCTATGAACGATATTTTTACATTTTTCAGTCTTTTTACAACTTTTTAAAATTTCAACTCAGATGTAAAAAACTACATTCTATATAAAAGAAGTTTCTTTAAAATAAACTTTCTACCTTGTACAGTGCAAAATAAAAAGCGGATAACTTCAATTTGTATGGATTTTCACTATTCAAAGAATTTCACAAGCATCACAGACAAAAAATTTAGAAAAAAGCATTATTAATCTTTCCGGTCTCAAAATTTTATTTTGCCACGAATCTTAGCTTGACCTTCAAATTCAAATGCATTGATAAAAACAAATTCAAGGTTACGCCTTTTCTGTACTTTTCAGCAGCAGACGTTATATTTTATTACATATAAAATGATCTTGCAAAGAAACTTCTGTGTATCTTTTGAAACCGAAGATAATTTATAATGCCTTTATTCATTTATTTTATTTTTAATATCTGTATTTTATGAGAATGCTAAGTTTTGAAAGAGATTAATAATTATTGAAAAAGAAATATCAAACTTGAGGAAAATTTAGATTTCTATTCTTCAACAGTTGCATGGATATAAGGAATTTGTTACTGTGACATTTTACGTGCATTTTGTTTTCCTGCACTGAAAGTAGTAGGATAGAATTAGATATTAAAATATCTTTCTTTTACAAACGTTAAGTAATTCTTCAGTCTGAAACACTATAACTATTATTGCTTAGTGTACAGTAAGACCCCGCTTAACGTGTAGGATACGTTCCATCGAAGTAGAAGAATGCGAAACATCGCTAAACGAGGCTATCTTAACATATAAATAATGGGGTTAGGGGAAGATGGATAGAAAATTGGTTAGGTATTAAATTTAATAATTATGTTTTTTTTTAATAAAAATAAAACCAAACATTTATTTCTTACAAAAATAAAAACAATATGAATGAATATATACATATAGAAACAAATAAAATTCTAAGTCAGTCAGATCATTCAGTCTATTCTGTGTTTCTAATTTACTGCCTTTTTGTCAAGAAGGCATCCTGTTGAAGTTGCAAAATTCAATGCAGCACTAATTTGAGATTGACGTTCACCAGAATCTAATCTTCTAATCACTTGCATTTTAGTTTCCAGTGAAATGCTTTTTCTGGTTGCTTTCTTTTCTTTTTTTTCGTTATCACCCATGATAAAAACTAAAGATCATAATATTTGTCACTGTATTAATCATTATAGTATTAAATAAATTTATACTTGCAATAATGTCAACAAATGTTTCAAATGATAAAAATGCGTCCGAACAGCACCGCACCAAACAAGAAACACAACTACACTGTTTCGGATATGTTATGTACATATTTTGAAACCTACAATTTCGGGGAAGCCCCGTAGCGCTGCGAGCGATTTCGGGGAATCCCCGGGTTGAAATGAAAGAGCGCTAAATCGGAACAGCGCTAAACGAAACAGCGTTAAGCGGGGTCTTACTGTATTTTTAAAGGATGAATATGTGAATTTATAATAAAAGAAAATATAATATATCTTATATAATATCTTATATAATTATATAATATATCTTTCTTATAAAACAAGAATGTTATAATCTAAGAAAACATTCAAAAAAGAATTTTGACGAAACATTCGATTATAAGCTACGCATTACCGAAAATACACTACAAAACGCAATTCAGACTACATTAAAATGTATAATTTTCCAGTCTGTTGCATAAACTAAATATTTTAATGTTAAAAGAAATTTTAAATTCACAATTTATATCTCAGAATATATTGCAATACTTTTTTTCAATTCGTATTCAAAATAAAACATTTTTTTCTAATTTGCATATCTCTGATATTATTAAAGAACAATTTTTTAAAGAATTTATCATTTAAAATAAAGGTTTATTTTCGTAATTTTTAAAAGCTTGTAAATATTCTTAGTCTTGAAAGTTAAAATGAAATGAAATATTTTTCAGTTAAAAATAAAATTTTAAAGAGTTTGCTTTGGAGTTTTTTAGATTTTCATTTTGGCTTATAGATTTCAAGAACGTATCTCTCATTTCTTATACATACGTTGATGATAAAATCTAGGGGTAACAAATTGAATTATTTTGTGGCATTAAACTTCATACTGACAATTAAGACAGTGTCTCTCAAATTGTGGGACACCATCTGGGTGTGATAACCTGCGAGGGGCCGCAAAAATGTTGAAAAGTCAAAAACCCAAAGTCAAAAATATTAATTTACTGAAAGTAAAGGAACAAAATACATTCTGACATAATAAAAAATAAAGTACACATTTACACTGATATGATACACTTATAAATATATCAGTATTGTGCAATGTATTTTATAGTTACTTTAACAATACTAAGTTAAGAACAAGTTTAATAATTACCAGTACCCCCGTAGGCTTGTCATCAATAAAAAAATATGCAAAAATTTAACCACACAAATTATCAAAATAAGTTGTATAACTAATCCTTAAATGCCGATTAAAAATCACGCGATTCGCTCCCCAATGCCAAAGTTTAACACGTAGGCGAGTGTATATGGTGTATGGGTAGGAGGGGGTAGAAAAGGAATAAATAAGCAAATCCTTTGAAATAAGTAAATCCTTCGCAAACACTGTCAAGGTTATTTTATAGCATTTCAAATCCTTCGGAATAATTTTATGGTTAGCAGTTCACAGAAAAGATCGTACTTCTTAAAGATATATATATATATACGTCCGGGGCAATTAACGCAATGTCTGAGTGGGACGTTTTTATACGCTGGTGACACTTACGAGGTTAAAGTCGTATTGTAAGTATTGTATTATTGTATTTTTAAATTGCTATTGCCTGGAGGGTGGCGTGATGAAAATTATGTTTAAAGTTTTGGGTCGCAAATATTGAAACTTTGAGAAGCACTGATTTAAGAGCTTAGACAAATGTAATAAAATACAAAAAAGACTAAAATTTATTTTTAAAAGAATAATCTCTTTCATACTTACTTACTTGATTATACGAGTATTTTATCTTTTGCCTTACTCTTGTCTGGATAATAGAGGTTTTTCGATAAACTTAATCGATTCCTACATTTTCTTGTGACTATTGATTTTAGAATTAGAATGAAGGGGTCAGAGAAATTAATATAACTTTTTAAGGAAATGAAACCAAACCGAAACTACTGACTTAATATGAGAGAAAGCCCCAAATAAAAAAAGGTTGGGAATTAAATATGTGTAGAGAAACATTTATTAATAGTGGTGCTTATTTCAAAATATGAGAATAAGATGAATGTTTATTTAATATTTTGATGCTTATTAGGATAAAACTTGTTTTTCCCTAATGGGCTGTATATTGACAACTAAACCTTTGCAGATACTGTATGTCCCTAAATGTAAGAGCCATTTCATGGTGGAACAATCTTGTGTTTGCTCTCGCTTCCAAATTTTGACACTTGAATTAATTTTAATTCAAGCTCTCGTCAGTCACTAAATATTGTCGTGATGAAACTAGTAAGTAAATCGTGATATTTTCACAGCAAATAAAAATAAGTTAAGGGGACGCAATACATTTTGTTTGACAAAAATCGGTCACAAAAATAAATATTTTTTTTTAACTAAAGTTACTTTATCTAATTTTCTATATTCTCTCAAAATTTGAAAGCTCTAAGTAAACAAAACCTAAAGTTCTATAATAAATTCTATGTTCTTTTTTATTCACATTTCAAAGACAAATAAAAATTTTAAGCTGATTTATTTCAGGAGGACCAAATATAACTGGTTTATTTTCATTTAAAATGCTAAGACTTTGTTTCTATCGTGGCAAATGCTTTAATGTTTTTTCTACCTATTGCTATTAGTACACGTAACAAAAGTTGCAATACATTTTTGAATCAAATCTGTATTTACTTTAGAAAAACGTAGTTGAATTTAGAATTTGTACATTTTACAAGAAATTTTAAATAAGCATTTTCACAACAAATGTATTTTACGAATATCAGTTATCTTAAAAAAGAACTTGTTACACTTATTTTGACGTACTTGTAAATTAAATTCCATGTGTGTAAGTCAATTATTGTAGGGGTAGCTTTATAAAAACTGTTCAAATTTTTCTTTACAAAATTAAATGGCTAGCTTTTTTGTAGTAAAGAGACTGTAAAAATCTTTAAATCAAGGACATTTTTTTTAAAAATTGAACTATGTCCTCTTAAATTTGGTTCCATATGGTTGCTGATATGATGCGAAAAAATAATCAGTGAAAATACACACGTGTGATCGTACGTAACTCTTATCGAAGTCGGAAGGTATAAAACAGCAATTACAGAATATAATAAAGAAAGTTGGGGTTAGTTGGGGGTATGGTTTCTTCTTTCAGATAAACAGGCCTCACACCCTGATTTTACACCGGAAATAAGGGGATTTATGAGTTCCTGTGCCAGTTAATCCCACTCGTTCAGCAATTCTGTTTTCAGACCTTGGATAGTTCTCGAAGGGAGTTTGTAAGTCGCAATTGCCTTCCCCAGAGTGTCCCAGGCATGCTCTATACAGATGAGGTCTGGAGATCTACCCAGCCAATCCATCCTCACTTCCGAAATTCCTCACAATCAGAACATCCTCACTTTCCAGAAATTCATCGAACAGATGAGCTCTGTGTGTCTCGCGTTATCATCCATAAAAATAAAATCAGGGTCAACTTCACCCGTGAAAAGGTAAACATAATGCTCCAAGACCTCATCTCTATACCTCACAGCAGTCACAGTACCTCTTGCAAAGACATAGAGGTGTGTGTGGTCATCCAACGTGTTGCCTGCCGAGACCATCAAGCTTCCACAATCGTAATGGTCGATTTCTCGGACATAGGAAGGCAAGAAGCTGGTTCCTAATTCTATCCATACGAAAGTATAAGAATATACCTTACCCCAGCGTTTCTAAAACTGTGGGGCGCATCCCCCTAGGGGGCATGATACCTATACAAGGGGGGCACGAGCATATTGAAAAGTAGAAAAAAGATTATTTCGAAAAAAATTTAATTTACTGAAGGTAAACAAACAAAATACATTCTGACCTAATAACATTAAAACGCGTATTTACACTGATATAACATATAAATATATTAGTACTGTACAATGTATTTTATGATTAATTTAACAATACTAAGTTAAGAACAACATTAATAATTACCAATTACTCCATGGGTCATTGGTAATTAAAATTATATAATTGTCATTTATAAAATTATTTACAAAAATTAACCCTCTGTTATCTTGATAATTTGTAACACTTTTCTTGATAATTAATCCTTTAACTGCCGATTAAAAGTTACGCGATTCACTCCCCAATGCCATCGAGAAAGGAATAAATAAGCAAATCCTCTGAAATAAGTAAATCCTTCGCAGACACTCTCAATGTTCTTTTTTTGCATTCGAAAGCCTATGGAATATTTTTCTGGATAGCAATGTACAGAAAAGATCGTACTTCGGAAAGGCGTATATATACGTCCAGGCAATTAACACTTTGGCTTAGCGAGACATTTATATTCGCTTGCGGCACTTAAGAGGTTAAAGTCGTGTTGTAGCTTTTACGTCAAAGTATAGCATTATTGAATTAAATGCAATGTTATTGTATGGAAGGGGCTCGATAAAAATTATGATTGAATATCGGGTCGTAAACATTCACACTTTGAGAAGCACTGTCTTACCCTCTATTAACCTTTTTTTTTTTTTAATTATAGTCTTCAACTGATGTTTCACACCTTCCAACTGCGATGTGTGTTACACACCATTATGGGTATTTTAACTGCTGAATGGTTATTTTTTGCATTATATCAGCCGTCTTTACATACCAGATTTCATTAAAATCCGTCCTGTAGTTCTAGAGCAGAGGGGTCGCCAAGGTGGTGGTCCGCGAAAATTTTTCGCTGATCCTCAGAAAAATGTGTGTGAAATATTCTTACTCGTCACTAAGTTATGTTTTAAGATGCATTTAAACATAATTCAATTCATAACAATACGTGAAAATAAAAATGCTACTTCATAGAATAACGCCACGCTAAATAAGTCGTAATTATGTAGCTGTATTGTTAGATGTGGATAATAGATCCGTGTGTAGTGAAAATTCAGGATAATAATTTAAGCATATATCTAAAAGAAAGCCTCATCGACCTATCTCTGATGAAACTCTCAAATTTAAATTTCATTCATTCTTATCAAGATCTCAGTTTTGGCTTTCCATAAAAAGTGAATACCCTTTTAGTGAACAGGCGATGAAAATTCTTACTTATGTGAAAAGACCTTTCATCTGTCACAGCCATCAAAACACGGTATCGATCTCAATTTGAAATAAATGCAGTTCTCCGTCTTGCAATAACAACATTGGATCCAGATATCCCCATAACCTTATTTCAATTTAGTAGGGGCATCCATCCCACTAGGAATGTCTAATGCTAAAAGTTTGATATATTTAAACCATTTTTGTTTTGTTTTTAATAGTTAATAGTAATAGTTTCATTTTATTAACTAGGTGTGTGTGTTCTTAGATCACAATTTTTTATATATATATTTAACACTTAAAAAATTCTATTAGTGGTCCACGGGATTTAAATTATGAATTTACTGGTCCTTGAGGTCAAAAAGTTTGCGACAGCTGTTCTAGAGGTAATCGACAAAATCTAAGACTCTTGATTTTGAACACCAGTGTGTTACCGCACAATAATTTTGTTGATTTTTATTTTTAGATTTGCGGAAGTTTTTGCAAGGCATTTAATTTCTTGTATTGATTTTTTTTACAGCAAAACTTCACTCTTTTCAAATATTTATATTTATGACCATCAAAAATTTACTTATTTATTTACTTTCATTTTAGTGTCTGCTAAAGAATACTTTCTTTTCTACCTCGCTCTCAGCTATTTTAAAAAAAATCTGGAAAATGTCAATATTTCTTAAAAAGAAAAATAGTTCGAAATTGGGAAGTGTACTTCTTTTTTCATTTTTGTTGGCAATAGTTATTAGTTCCACTTCGCTTAGAAGTTCCCCAATATCTATCTAATACCGTGTTTTCATATCTTCGATACTCAAAAAAGGAAGTTAAAAAATGGAAAGAAAAGAAAAATCATAATACACACAAAAGGCATCGATATAATACAATGCTTCTAGTAAACGAACCTATTTACTGTCAAATGTATTTTGAAACATATAAGGAAGTTTAAGGTGATGTGACAGTTTTAAGATATTGAAAATCTAAGCTATATTCCAGATGTTACTTCCAGCTGCTGACCTAAGGAAATAAGCTAAATGTTGCCACTTTTTTTCGAAAATACTTCTAAGAACACATTGCATTCAAAATAAGCCAATCTCTTTTTGGATATATTTTTGCCTGTACAGAAAAAATTGCCGTTTGTAATTATATATAAAATGAAACAGATTAATTAATATTTTTGCTTTTATCGCATAGGAAAAAACGCAATTTTTACGGGAATTAATTATATGCTGTATATATATATTACTTTTTTAATTAGTAATATACACAAAATTCTTCTGATATATTAGTTTATGTAGCTGCAGAGTAATCAGTAATTTATGAAAACGTTATTCAAATGACTGAATTTATTTGTTTAATAAACAAGTAATATAAAAATAATAAAGTCAATTTTTGCTTAGGTCAACAAAGAAAAAAATTTGTTTTAGTTAATTTTTATTAAATAGTTACAATTAATACAAATGTGTATACACATATGACAGAATCACACTATTAAGTGACAAATTTGAAAGCGATTTTCCTTGCAATTTTCTATTTTCCTTTCTATATAGGGTATTGGACTCTTTTTTTTTTTTTTTTTTTTTTTTTTGTATGTTTCTTACTATTTATTCATCAATTAAATTTAATTATTCTAATAAAATAGTACAAAAAAAAAGGATTCACATTCTCAGAAATTAGGCCATCCCAGGTGGTATTCAAACTCACGACCTTTGGATTAGAAGTCTAACGCGCTATCCATTGCGTTACAAGGACACAACAAACGATTTTCCTTTCTATATATGTTGTTGCACTATTATTTTTGTTTGTTACTATTTGTTCATTTTTTAATTTAATGAATTAATTTACATTTGAATAAACTGTATTAACTTCAATTGTCACTACAAGTTTATTTGAACTTGAATGGGTTAAGAGAATGTGTTTTATTAACGATTGAATATTTGAACAAGATATATATATATATATATATATATATAGGGAGAGAGTTATAGGAAGAGAGATATTAGGAATTGTGAAAAATATATATATTGGAATAAAAATTGAAGTAAGAATAAGAAGTTTATACTAAAAAGTAATTAAAAATAAAAGTGTGAAATTGAAAAAATGCATCCTTCTTAAAAATCTTCATTTGTATTTCATTTTAAAACAGCATACTAATTTTTACTTGCAATATCGATTAATCCACTTATCGAATAAAGGTTTTATACTTTTTGGAATATTTAAGAATATTCACTCTATTTTTTCCCATAAGGAATATTACGGGCTTTTTGAAAAAGATCTCGTAGTTTTGTATCAAGTGATGAGGATTAATCGTGAAATATTACCTAATGCTTCAAATTTAAACATCTTACCTGTAATTATACGTTAAATAAAGTATGCTACGGTTCGTTTTTTTATTGAATTATACCCTAAGCATGGTAGAATATTGGCGAAGTCGTTGTTGAATCATGGTACTAAAATCTGCATGTCTGAAAAAGATCTGAATGATATACAACCATGTATTTCCTACAGATACTCACTGGATCTACCAAGAGTGCAGTGGATTTCTCATGGAATTTTTTTGGAGTATAAGGATTCAGTGGATATACATAAATAGGAACTACATGGCATACTACATCGTGAATAATAAGTTTGTTGTGCTTTAAAAATGGCTTGGGGAGGGAAATATATATTTTTTAGTAATGTTAGAAAAAAAGAATAGCGTAACAATCATTCTAAACAAAAGATATAATCGTACATCGTTAATAATTCTTTATGAGTACATATGTACACCGGTGTGCAAAACTTAAGCAACAGGTGGGTTTATTGCCATAACTTCACGAAAAATCATCTGAGAGACATGAAATTCTGAAATGAGGGAGAGTATTATGTACGTAAAGGATGACAAAAGCATCGGCGCTGAAAAAGGAATACAACGCATACGGTATGGAATCAAACAAAAACAAGCTTTATTGAACGCATAGTATCGTGACTCATGATTGTCTATCCAACAGGAAAAACAACAAGCAGATGTTCCTTAATATGGTATATGCCCTCCCCTTTCTACAATGGTTGCTTCGCACCGTCTCCGCATACTCAGAACCAGCTGGTGCAACATCTTTTGAGGTAGGAGTGCCCATTCCTCAATTAACATCTATTTGAGTTGTTGGTTGTTCTCCGGATGATGTAAGCGTGTGGCAATACGTCTCCCCAAAGTATCCCACACATGTTCGATGGAATTTAAATCTGGGGAGCACGCTGGCCAATCCATTCGAGTGATATCTTCACTTTCCAGCAGCTCCTCAACAGCAAGAGTGCGATGTGGCCGTGCATTGTCATCCATAAAAATGAAGTCTGGGCCAATGGCACCTCAAAAAAGACGCACATGGGGAAGAAGTACCTCCTCACAATAGCGATCCCCAGTTACAGACCCTCTGTCGAAAATGTGAAGCTCAGTTCGCCCGTTCAGCATAATGCCTCCCCAGACGAGAACTCCAGGACCACCGTAACGGTGTCTTTCCTTGATGTTACTAAGATAAAACCGGGTCCCGATCTCTCT
>BMAV01016251.1:0-15888 GCA_019973955.1 Trichonephila inaurata madagascariensis | reverse complement strand
AACAGTATGTAATTCAAACAATTACAAATAGAAAAATATGTACTTTAATTAATAAATAAAACTGAGTAGTTCAAAATAAGGGCAAGTAAGCAATTTTTTAAATTTCCAATGGCCAAGATTACAGAACACTACTCACCACAAAAAGGGAAGGCCCACTGTTAAGTGAATATTCAAACTTGACAAATAAGCACTTTATACTTCAAATAAAAAATATATTATTCTAATATATGCAAATACAATGTCATTGTATTGTTCAAAATGGTTGCAAATTAATATTATATAATCTTAATTTATTGTAATTAACAGTGTATTTATCTTTGTCTTATTTGTTTATGAAGATGACCAAATAAATTTATTTAAAAATGTTTTTATTTCATTTTATATCTAGAAATCTATTTATATGTACATATAAACTTTCATTAAGCAGTTTGTAAAATTCAATCTCAATCTTTTATAAAAAAATATGTCATTGAGAGAATTCAAAAGAGACTAAGGCCAGCATTACAAAACTAATGAATTTAATTACATGCATACTACTAATATTCTTTAACAGTACGAGAGAGTTGGTTCATTGACACTATCCAGTCTGTGCTTCTGCTCATAATCACTATCCAAACGCTACTTTGCAGTGATTTCCTCTCTTAGCAGCTCCTCGTGAGGGAATTTTGATTGTACAAAATTATATACATATTTAAATCACAATATGCAGGAATGAATTTAACTTTTTAAGCCTACTTTCCTACTCAATACATAATTCAATGCATCTTAACTTTTTTAATTTCTCTGTTTTACCCCCTGGTATATGTACATTCTTTTTCCACAAAGTACATATAAATGTCTCCAAAAGAGATTAGAAACAACAGCTTTTTATTATATACATGTTTTGTTGTCTGTCTGAACAAATGGATAGGGAAGTTTGTTCCCATTGCATGTTAATTTTTCATCTCATGTCTAGCCCTTGATATTGTTTCCAATTCCTTATAATCACTCGACATTATCTACAAATCATATAAATTAAGATATTAATATACATATATTGTTATTTTTCTAAACATGATATAATTTATAAAATACAATTCATATTATAAATTTAGTATAGTGATTAAATAACTATAAAAATTATTGCTAATCTTAATTAGCATAATTAATCTTTATTCGCATAAAATTAAACAAAATTGAAATAATGAAAAATTTTTAAACATTAGCTTTTTAAGTACAAGAAAGAATTTGGATTTGATGTGGATGAATATAATTCAGCAATTAAATACACTAACTAATTCAACAGTAAAGTAAGAATAAATAAAGAAGATAAATGCATTTTCTATGCATTTATCAATCCTTTTCACTATAAAAAAGTTATTAAGGTGTAATAAGTGCATGCCATTCAGAAATTACACACACTGATTAATCTTAAACTAGCCAAAAATTAACGAAATGTAAATAAGTACTTTCCACATATTTATAACTATTTTTCTTTAGTTAAATAGGGAAAAATGTAATACAATATCTATAATGAAGTTTTATATGTCAAAATAAGTACGTGCAATGTATCTAATTATATTCAAAATAATATAAAATTTAACAAACATTATTATTTTAAAAAATTTCCAAAATACTTTGGTCCAAATTACTTTTCATTTGAGACACATTAAGAAAACAAAAATCAAAAGAAACAAACGAGTTAATGATAATAAATGATCTGGTTTTAAATATTCCATTAGTCACCAAAAACCGCGATAATCAACAATGTAGCGTCCTAGCTCTAAATGAATCAAAATGCCAAAGGTATTTTTAAGGATAAGATACTGAACATTACACCAGAATATTGTAGGGTTCAACAGGTCAAGTGTTGATTTACAAAGTAGAACTTTGTCCATAGTTATATATTGAAATAAATAAATAAATGTCAAAAACCGTTGGTAATCACTGTTAATAACTATCAGTTACAGAGCATTCAGAATAGATCACAGTAGTGTACTTGGTGGTTTTTACGTTTAAAGAAATTCTTCAAATTCAAATGCTCAGAAATTATATTATATCTTTTAAAACTTAAAATAAATCGCCGGTGTATTTGATAACACAACAAATCATTGAAAATAAATATACAAAGTACTCACATTTCAGTCAAAATGTCTCTTGGAAATTTAATACGCAACAGTATTTCGTTTTGTTATATGAGAGTAGATGCAAATCCGAAAATGCCGCCATAATACTCAGTGGAATGAAGCACTTGGCTATTTGTTTACAGCTTGTGTCATGTGACTGTGACGTCAGGTGAATCGAGTTCATTAGTGCAGTGCTCCGCAACCCCAGTACCGGGCCGCGGATCAAATGGTACCGGGCCACCCGTTTCATTCCAACTGAATTTAAATTCCTAGTTCTATACACCAAATTAAAAAAATATCTGTGTTCCATTAAATTTTTCTTAAAAAAAAGGAGCCCCCGAAGGTAGTGACATAAATCTTTTAATGTTTTAAAAAAGCAAAAGAAAAAAAGAAAGAAAAGAAAAATACAGCAACTATTTTCTCTTTCAGTTAGCAGAGCATCTCTACTTTCTCTCGCCGGCTTCCCCTGGGTCAAGTTCTTCTCTACCCATTCAGGGGTAGCAGCCGCCTTTCTCGGGGATCCGGCCCTCTTGGAGCTCTCTTGTTTCATCCTCCGGTAAGTGGAATCAGATTCCTCGGGATTCAAAAGGGGTTGCTGGGACGGCCAAGCATCAACCCTCAAATACACAGCTGCCAATGCACGTGTGAATGTCGTTTCCACAAAAGACGCCGATCCCATGTGGGGGAGAGACGACGTTTCAGTGTGTATTATGTTTGCACAAATTTAACCCACAAATTAGCAAAAATGAGTACGAAAACAGACGTCGTTAGAAAGTTTCCTTCGGAAAAAGAAAAGGCTCAGTGAAGAGACAGAAATGTCTTCAACATCAAAGAAACGTGTATTTTAACGGACAATAGCATGAGTCCTACTTGAAATATTGTTTTGTCGGAACAGGTGATTCTCACAAACCAAAACCGCTCTGCATAGTTTGCGGTGACCAGTTCTCTAATGAAGCAATGAAACCTTCAAAATTGCTTCGCCACTTGAACGCTATAAGCACCCTGGAGTAAAAGACAAGTCCCTAGAGTATTTTGAAAGAAAAAAACGGGAACACGAAGGACAGAAGAAATTTATGAGGGCCACCACATCAATAAAGGAGAATGCTCTAAGAGTATCATATTTGAAGGCTAACCGTATTGATAAAGCTAAAAAGCCATTCAGTATTGTTGAAGAATTAATCTTGCCCGCCACTAAAGACATTTGCCGTGAACTTCTAGGAGAGGCTGCTGTGGAAAAGATAGCACATGTGCCTTTGTCGGCTGACACTGTGACTAGGTGCATTGAGGAAATAGCCGAAGACATTGGGGCGCAATTCTTCGAGAGGATTAATGCATCACCGTGGTACGCACTCCAGGTTGACGAATCTACAGATATTGACAACAAGGCAATACTTCTTGCTTATGGGCGCTATCTATATCAGGAGGATGTGTGAGGATTTGTTATGTGCACTATCTTTGCCAACCAACACCACAGGAGCAGAACTGTTCAAGTCACTTAATGGTTATATATCAAGACAAAACTAAAATGGTCCTTTTGTGTAAGCATATGCACAAACGGAGCTGCTGCCATGACTGGACGACTGTCTGGTTTAACTGCTCGTTTAAAGGAAGTTGCACCTGAGAGTGAATCTACACATTGTCTCATTCACAGGGAAGTACTAGCAAGCCGAAAAATGTCATCAGAATTCAACAGCGTATTGATTGATGTCGTTAAAGTTATAAACTACATCAAAGCACATGCCCTTAACTCGCGCCTGTTTCAGCAGCTTTGTGAGAAGATGGGCACAGAGTACAGATGTCTTCTGTTACACCAGAAATAAGATGGTTATCCAGAGGAAAATCGCTACTCAGAGTATTTGAATTGAGAGAGCCACTGCAAACATTTCTCTTAGAAAAGAAGTCACCGCTGGCAGCACATTTCAGTGACAAGGTATGGGTCACCAAACTGGCTTACCGTTGGGACATATTCAACCTGCTAAATGAACTCAATCTGTGCCTTCAGGGGAAAATGAAAACTGTTTTCAAGTTGGCAGACAAAGTAGCTGCATTTAAAGCCAAGGTGGAGTTGTGGGGACGGCGTGTGAACAGAGGCACTTTCGACATGTTTCACACATTAGAGGGGATATTAGGCGAGACTGAGCCTGGACATTCATTCTCCAAGTTGGTGCACGATCATCTGTCTTTGATTTTAAAAGAGTTCGAGCGCTACTTCCCAACTACAAAAGACCCACGAACTGGTAAGGAATGGCTCTACGACCCATTTGTCAACAAATCTCGGGTGAATATAGCATGTCTGTGCAAGAAGAAGATCAACTGCTGGGGATTGCAAATGACTGCGGCCTTAAAACTGCGTTCGAGACAACAACTCTGCCGGTGTTCTGGAATAAAGTCATGGCAGAATACCCCGAAATTGCCACCACAGCACTTAAATCCTTATTGCCATTTTCGACAACCTATCTGTGTGAAGCGGGTTTTCTGCAGTAACAGCATCCAAAACAAAGCAACGGAATAAACTGGACATAAGCAACACACTTCGGGTGTCATTGTCTCCGATTACCCCCAGATGGAACCGTCTCATTGCAAAGACATAAGTTCAGGGTTCTCATTGATTTAACGTTCTAGTAAGTTAAAATGTTAAATCACTTTATTTATTTATTTTTTGGTGTAACTGTATTTTATTTTGAAAGCATATTTAAATAGAATAAAATTCTTTATTAAATTATTTATATTCTTTATGTGTTAAATACAATTAAATACATTTTGCTATAAATCAAAATAATCTAAAATATAAACAATCAATGTCCCCTCCAGCGGGTCGCGGTAAAATTATCAACGTTGACCGAGTCCGCAGCGAATAAAAGTGGTTCGGAGCACGCATTATGTACTTTGAAATTTCACCCTCTTCTGACCTTAGTTTTCACTGCTTTTTGCAACTAGACGTTTTTGTACTTTAACTTCCGATTTTATATTTTCACCCTTTGCTTGGTAAAAATCAGACGTTCTTTTTTTTCCTTGTTCATTTTAATTTGTAAAATTTGTTTATCATCGGTACTTTTTACTTTTCTGCTGAATCATTAATTTACTTATGACACAAGAGTGTCACTGAGATTAATATTTCCTGTTTAATATTATAATTATCTTTTTTTTTCCTTATTGAATTTAAGTGTTATTATACTGTGTTTTATTTATAACTATATTGAAGAATTATGATCACATATAAAAAAATGTGAATTTA
The DNA here is from genome assembly GCA_019973955.1 of Trichonephila inaurata madagascariensis. Classification (NCBI taxonomy): domain Eukaryota; kingdom Metazoa; phylum Arthropoda; class Arachnida; order Araneae; family Nephilidae; genus Trichonephila; species Trichonephila inaurata. Next base: position 10,548 of record BMAV01016251.1, on the reverse strand, counting down.
AAAGAAAGAAATTATTAATTTTTTGTTTTTTAAAAAAAAAGTATTTTTATTCTTTCAAAAGATTTATTCATAGGTTTTGTTTCGACTTTGAACTTCATCAGAATTTCTTTTGTATGTGAATTATTTTTTATTTTCAAAGCTACGATTTTGCCTTCTGTCAAATACCTACAATAACTTTAAGCAGTATTTTTATTCCTTCAAAGGATTAATTTATGTGTTGTTTTAACAAAGTTCTTTAGAATTTCTTTTTACTTAAATTTTTATTTTGCTTTCAAAGTTTAGATTTTGTATCCTGTAAGATATCTATAATATATTTTTGAATATATTTGGAAATCAATTCTGTTCCAATGACTGTTGATGCTTTAAATTAACTATTTTAAAACTAAGTTAACTGCATTTAATTTGTGGCTGAGAACAGAAGAGTCCGTTTCCAATGGATCAACAGGTGACTGTTCACTTCGCTGATGAGTATTTCCCGAGAACAGAAGAGTCCATTTCCAATGTGGTTGAGATCTTGGAGATCAACTGGTGACTGTTTTCTTCACTGATGAGTATTTCTGGAGAACAGAAGAGACCGTTTCCAATGTGGCTGAGATCATGAAGATCAAAGCATGGATCAACAGGCGACTGTTCTCTTCGCAAATGAATATTTCCTACCGAGAAATGGAGCCCAACGTAAAATTATCAATTCAATATCTGAACACCTAGTTCATAAATAATTTTAAAGTTGTTTCTGAAGTGTAGCTGCCCGCTACAAAGAAACTTTGGGATTGTATATCTCCTACCGGGAAATTTGATGTTTTTTATTGTTTATTTCCTACCAGGAAATTTGATATTTCAGATTGCATCCGTCTTCATGGTGCATCACATAAGTTATTCCATCTTCGAAGTAGGGAGAGAAGTCATTCCAGTGATGCCTCTCAGATGAAAAGGGAAGACCCAGGAACGACAATTCTGCTGGTTCCTCATGAAGGCCGATATCTAGAAACCAGAGGGGGAGTTTAACGAATGGTAATAGAGCGCCCTCTCCTGGCCGTATGGACAAGTAACCTGTCTGACTGCTACCTCGGTGAAGGAAGGACGTGCCAGAGTCAGCCTGCCACCTCGGTGGAGAAAGGACATGCCAATATCCGCCCTCGCAAACCCCTTAGCATTTGTAGAAAGATTAACTGCGTTTTTTTATGTATTTGTAACTGTGTGCTCAATTAGAAAGCACAATAAATTAAAATTATTTGAGCTAGCCGCCGGTGTTATTTTTGAGTACACGTTTTAAGATTTTAAAAAATCAAATCCTGAAAACGCTAATCTGAGGTAAAACTTGAATAATGACCAAAACAGCTGTTTGAATTTACTTTGCGTAATTTATCTGTAAACAAGCACAAAGAACTACTTATGGCATGGCCTACATGTTCTTCAGAAACTCTTGATACTGTGTAAATATAAATCAAAATGTTAGAAAATTCGGATTAAGAAACATTTTCATTATTTTTAAGTAGTTTGTCATATTCTTACATTAAATGTACTCTGATGTTAAAAAATGGCGAAATAAAATTAATTATAGTAAAACCGTCCCTCCATTTACCCTATACAACATGAAAAATTAGTATATACTTTTTAAATTTAATAATGACAAATTAACGAAAAAGCAATAAAAAAGGTTTAATAAGTAAAAAAAATTGAAAAAAACCCAAGCCTTTTTTTTTTTTTCAAACTAATATCTCTTAGAAATATCGTAACATGTACCCCTTTTTGGCAATATGTTTTAAAAGTTATAAGTTACATGGGTCAGTAAAAAGTTATACTTAAATTTGTATAAGTTTTTGGTCGATTTTTGTCGACCATATTTTTTGGGGGGTCAGCGTGAATTAGAGGTGCGCGGTTTCTCGAAATGAATAGACATTTTAGAATTCTTAATATGACTTTATTAAGAATTTAAATTTAAATTTCTAATATATTGAACAAACTTATATTAAGTGAGAAAAAAACCAAAAAACACGTAGCTGTAGCTAAAACAATCCCCAAAATTTTGGATAAATTTATCTAAAAAATTATATTATCCGCCTCTCAATTCAAAAAATTTTACAAATTTGGGGAAAAAATATTCTTTTCCCAATACCTTGAATTCCACGCAACGGTTCAATCCCCCTTCCGAAAGACAGTTAGGCTCGCGTGCAATAGTATGCCCCTTTTGTAGTAATGGCTAGAATATCCGTGATTCCTTGGTGGGCCCGTAAAATTCCCACTTCTACCTTTACCTAACAGAATTTTTTTAAATTGCCACCCCAACTTAAAAATTTCCCTGTTTTTTTTAAAGGCTTCTTTATTTTACCCTTATACTTTCATTTCACTTTGGATTTGGGGTTTTGGAAAAAGTTTTCCCCTTAATTTGGGCCCTGGGTTATTTTAAAGAAAAGACGCGGAGCCCGCCCAAAGCTAACTGGTATTCCCCTAACTTGAACCCAACCCCACCCAAGAGGTGTGACTGCATAAAAATTTGAAGACCCTGTAAAAACGACCCATGTTATTAAATTTCTTTTAAAATTTAAATTTTTTAAAATGACTGAAATTTTTTCTTTTTTGTTTTTTTTAAATTAAAAAGCTGTTTGATTGCTATTTTTTAAAATTTTTTCAATATTTGGGTTTTAAAGAAATGTTGAATAATTTTTAGCAATGCTTTTGAATATGGGACAATTTTCGCCAATAGTTATTAATATATTATCTTTTTTTTACAACGTGCTCCCATTAAATTGGGATTAAAAAAAATTTTTAACTTAAATTAGTTATTTCAGATGTTTTAACATCAGAACATATTTTAATTTTAAAAATGTACCCAAATTATAAAAAAATAATGTGAAAGACATTTTATATTCCTTATTTTTTAATATTTGGATTGTTTTTAAAAAGTAGCATTAATTTTTAAAAAATATGTACGTGATCAGATAAGTATTTTTTATTTTTTTTAATAACCCTAAATTTAGAAAAATTAGATGTTTTAGTCATTACTTAAATTTTTTATTTTTAATTACCGTTTTCGCGCGCGGGGTTGACTTTCTTTTAACCCTTAAAAATCGTTTTTTTTTCTCATAGGGATGGGAATATTAATTTTTTTTAATGAATGCATTTGAATTTTTTCTCCACTGATAGTAAAATTTAAAATGCTGTGGTTTTTTCTAAGTAACACATAGTTATATATATAAAAAAAAAAGAAATAAAAAATTTCGTAAATTTTTTTGGGAATTGGGGGAAAAATTAAGCATTTCTTTTTTAATTTTTGTTATAAATATACGATAAATATATATTTCATTTGTCATGTTCAAAGAATTTTTACAAAACCAAAAAAAACCCTTCCCGGGGGTTTGGGTAATGGCCAGTTTTTTTATAAAAATTTAATCACTGAAAAAAACTCATTTTTTTTTCTTGTTGTACGCGCTGAAGATATTTAATTATAACTGTGGATTTTTTATAATGAAGTAATTTGAAAAAAATGAAATCTAAACTTGGGACCCTTAGATTTTAAAAAAAGGGTTTTGTCAAAAAGTGCAGCCTAAAAACCCTATAAAATGGGCTAAAAACGCAAATTATTAAAATATAAAAATTTACACTTTTTTATTAAAAAATATAAAGGGTTCAATATTTTCATATAGTATCTATCGATTCGTTAAAAATTATTTTGAAATAAAACCCCCTTTAGTATGTCTTGAGAATTTATTTTTCAATTTGTGTGTAACCTTTTGACGGCAAATTTCTTTGAAAAATTTTACAATTTTTATATTTATTATTTTGATTAAATTTTTTGATTTCCTATTCCTTTTGGAAAGGGGCCCCCTTTACAGAAAAAAAAGTTATCGAACTTTGCGAAAAATTCGCCAAAAAAAACTTGAAAACGTATTAAGAATTCCAAAAACTCTTCCCCCCGTATTTGGTTGTTTTTGGGGGAAAACGGGGTTTTTTTCCCTCTGGTTAATTTGAATTTTTTTTTCCCTCTTTTAAAATCCGAACTTTGGAACTTAAAAATCTTTCTAGTTTAAAATACGAGTAAATAATTTCCTATAAATTGGGGCGGAGACCTGGGGGCTTTTAAAGTGAGGGAAGACACATTTTTAATGAGAACCCCCTGGTGGCAAAAAGAAGGTTAATAAAATAAAAAAAAAATTTTTTTTCATAAAAAAAAAAGACCAAACTTTTTTCTCATATTTATTTTTTACTCATTAGACAATAATAAAAAAAGAAAAAAATTAAAAAAAAAGAAATTTTCTACTTTTAGTTTTACTGAAATCCTAAAAGATTGGTTCATAATTTTTTCTTTTTATGCTCATTTCTTCAAAAAGATAAATTCCCCAAAATTTAAATTTTTCCCAAAATTTTTCATAATTTTAAATTTAGTAAATGTGGGATCTATTTTATAATTATTCATTTTATTCGTAAGGTTGGAAGTCACTTTTTTCTCACCTACTTGAAGGACTTTTGTAAATCTTGGGAAATTTTCAGTATTTTTCTCTTATGGAATATTTTTTTAAATTTTTAAAAATCATAGAGAATACCAAAAAATTTTTAAAATGTTGATATAAAGGGAAAAAATCTTGAACCGTATTGTTTTTTCCCCAGAGCCAAAACTTTATTAAAAAGTCTGTTTCATACCTGCTTTTACCCGGGCTCTAAGGTTGAGCCCTCTTCATAATCAAACATTCTTTTTTTTTGGCTACCCCTTTCATTTTTAAAATCTTTCTAAATTTTAAAAACTTTTCTTTTTCCCCCAAAAAAATTTCAGGGATGAGACAAGCAATTTTTGGAAACCCGTTTGTCGATTCTCTTTTTATCCAGCTACAAAATGTATGCAAATTTTTAAAAGTAATGAATAAATGGGCTTGGGACAGATTGTATAATTTTGCATGGTATTTTTAAAGCGTTAATAATTAATCATATAAACAAATGATACGATAAATTTTAAATAACATTTAAAACGGAATCACAATCCCCAGTGTGTTGTTCCCTTTTTTTTTTTTAAATTTTCAATCAAGCACACAACAACATCAAAACATAATGCTGCCTTAACCGCCTCGATTCTGCTTTCCCACTTTGTTTCTGATAAAGGCTTAATAGTAAACTTTAATTTCTCTTTGATAATTTTCCCGTGTTTGCTAGAACTTGAAAAAAAGCAAAAAAACTGAATAAAACCAAACAAAATTTTGCCCCTTTTCGAATTAGCTGCGTCTACCAACAAACAAAATTCCAGCTATGACAACCGCAAAGGGGTGTAAAAAAGCCCTGGGATTTTATATTCGAGTTTTAACCCACTAATTATGCCTTTCCATATTGGCAACAATGTCGTTCTCCCGTCGTTTCAGTGACAACAAAAAAATCCGATCAAGTTTTTTTCTATACATCCCTTTTATATACCACAAAAATCTTAAGTGAAATTCCCTTTGGTCTCTAGTGAGTTAAGTAAAAAAAAATATTTTTGTCTCTTTTTATCCTTAATCACTTCCGCGGGGGCTGTGGGTTTTATATATTGGATCAATTCATCTTGAATATTTGTTGTTTTTGAAAATGGTGTGTAAATTGTTTTTATTAAAGTTTTATGTGTTCCCGTAACGTAAGGAAACATATTTGGAAAATCAATTTAAAAAAAATTATGAAGTTTCCCGAATTTTAGGGGTCTTGGTCTGTTTTGAGAGATTCTCTGTGACCTCTAAAAGCCAGATTATGTTGTGACGGGCTCACGCGTCTCTTTTCTGTAACATTCTAGAAGCTAAATGCGATTATGAAATGCAAATAAGATAACTTTTAAAAGAAAAGAAGTTTCAGTAAGCAGTATGGCAGTTTAGGGAAAGTTATGTTTGAAAGATACGAGTGTGAATTGACGGCCTATCGTAAAGTTACCAAGATATTGAGCCATTATTACAAGGTGCATACCATTGCACGCACGCCCGGGTGTTTCTGTAAAGTGATTGAATCCTAGTTTGGATTAAGGTAAGACTGATTATTTGATATTAGGACTTGTAATATTATCAGAATTGAGCGTAGGCAGATAATATAATTATTTAGATACAGTGATCTAAATTACGCGATTCGGGTTAACTATCGCTGTGTGTTTGGTTTATTACGTTCTCACTTACATAAATTTATCTAAATTGTTAAAAGTTTAAGTTATATTCTTAATAAAGTCATATTAAGAATTTTAAAATGTCTATTCATTTTGAGAATTCCACACCTCTAATTCACGCTGACAATCAAAGATATGGTCACCATAGAGCGACCATATCACATTGGCGCCCGAATAAATTTAATTTAAATGACCCTGGGGTAGAAAGCTCGAGTGAGTTTGGTATTTTACCAGAAGTGTGCTTTTCCGGGTCGGTGAACGTGTCTGAATTTTTGGAAGCCATAGACAATCAAATAAAATTACTAGAAATACCTAGCGATTTAGCATGTGCTTATTTGAAAGGTCATCTCCGGGGAAGGGCCCGAGATTGGTATCAGATATTCGCATCAGTGTTAGTGCAGGATACCGACACGGATTTCGCGCAGCTAAAAGCAGAACTATCATTCCCCGTTATAAGGAATAAGAAAGATTTGGAAACGAGGTTGTATGCCTCCCAGCAAGGAAGTAATCAGGAACCAACAGATTTTGCTTACGATTTATTGAAACTGCACCAGAAATTAGAACTAAGGGTGTCGCAGGCGAACTTGGTAGATCACATTTTTGCTAGATTCGAACCACAAGTTCAGAACTATGTGGAGGTCCAAAATCCACAAAACACGGTACATTTTTTGGAAATTTTAGCTAAATTTGAAGAGAGGTATTCTTGCAAATCAACACGGGGTTCGCAGAATAGTGATAATGTGGAAAGACAGAGTCAAAACGTGCATAGGATGTCTAATTTTGATGATAATCGCAGAAACTGGAGAAATTCAGAAGTTGGGCGCATACCAAATAATGGCAGAAATGATTATAGAGGTAACAATGAGAATGACCGTCAAGGTAATAAGTGGTTTGAGAGTAGGAATAGATTTCAGAACGATGACCGCAGATTCAAAGAAAGGGGATACCAATTTCGAAAGGAAGATCGAAAGGATAATTTTAATAGAAGGGACCGCAGAAATAGGGGTTCGAGTGAGAAATTCAGTCGAGGCTATAGGATGCAAAGGGGACGACTGAATGTTTTGAAAGTTAATGAAGTTCAAAGGTGGCTCTAGGGCCGGACAAACCGGACCCCTGCCCGGGGCGACAAATTTTAAGGGTGGCATTTGGATTAAATTTGAAAAAATATATATTTTTGTTGCTGTTGTTGCAGAAAATTTGATATATTTCCTGAAATATTATTAGGTGTGAATTTGGTATTTTATTTAATGTATTTTATTTCCTTTTATTGTACTCTGTATTTTTAATGTCAGTTATCTTTTATGTTGAAACTTGAAGGTTTCGAGGCAGGAATATATCTCAAATAATGAAAATTAATATTTTTACACATCTTTCACTAGTATCTGTCTCCCCATCCTGGAGGGGGGGTCACAATGGACATTCTTTTCACCCATACGATGTTTGGTGTCAGATATCCAAAAGGGGACAGGGGTAATAAGTTTTTGGTGGAGCGCCACGAAAGAAGTTTTGTTTCAGTTTTGGGTATAGTTACTATAAGATGAAATACAAACGCTTGTGTTTCTCACCATTAGTAAGCTTATTTTCGAAGAAATTTGCCTGCTGGAATGGGCAATTTCTTCTCTTATATTTTACTCGCTTGAAATAATAACAGATAATTTTGTCCTTAATTTGGAATTAATTTGTATTTTTTAAGACTTATATAATCATGCTGCCTTTTTGTTCGTTTCACAAGTTTTATAGGCGTGTATCCATGTGAATTTTTTTTTTTAAATTATAATTTTTTGCTTTGAAAAGAGGGGCAGCATTTTCCATTTTTGTCCGGGGCGGCAAAATTGCTAAAGCCGACCCTGTTCCAAGTAATCAAAGAACTCGGCAATGGATATACCGATTAAACTTTCTGGGATATGTATATCTCCAGTGGAACTTCCATATGTTCCTATTTTATTAAATGACACATTTTTGAAAGCGTTATGGGACACTGGAGCAGATAAATCATTTATATCTGAGGAAATATATAAAAAATATTTTTTTTATAAGCAAGTAAAAAAATTGCGAGCTCAGGTGATCACAGCACAAGGAGCGAAATCTCAAAATATAGAAATTGTAGAATTAAATATTCGAATTAAGGAAATTGAAAACCTTGGTTGTTTCATGTGTTGACAGATTTGGAATACTCATGTATTCTTGGGGTAGATTTCATAAGTGGATCAAAGATTCTGTAGACTTTGATCGAAAATCGATAAAAATTCCCGATTCGGAAATAGAGAAGGGGGTTAAAACAATTGAGGAAGAAAATGAAGAAATAGATCTGTCTAAGACAAAATTGGAGGATAAGCAAAAACAGGAGTTGCAAAATTTGTTTAGTAGTTTTAAGGGATTGTTCTCAGACAAACCAGGTCTTACTCATGTTTTATACCATGAAATTGATACGGGAGATAAACCACCGGTGGTTTCCAGGCACCCAAGGAGCGAAGGGGTGACTTACCGGAGGAGGGGTGTGAGCCTAGTTTCTCTTTACTCTGGTGGGAACATGGGGAGGAAAAGCGCTTTGAAGGGAGAGGGAAAGAGAATTCCTCTAGATGCGTTTGGAGGAAACAGACGGCTATGAGCGTGCGCGATAATATTTAAGCTTTTTTATGCATCCTTGTAAATACTTAATAAATGTTTTATTTAAATTAAGAAACACTCATAGCCACATCATTTATTTCGCACTTAGTTTACAGTTTGTGAATGAGTTGTGAATTTGAGTATTGAACAGCCTCTAAGGCGCTCGGGAACTCAGGAAGAAAGCTCCCCCAATACGGGCCCTTAAAGGCCCAGCCAAAATTGCTTATAGTGACACAGACAAGAGCGAGAGTATTGCAGACTCGCTACAAAACCAATTTAAATTGAATTATATTACAAATGACACGGATAGGGCAATAACACATGTCCTTCACACCTATCTTGAAAATGAAAATAACTTTACTAACATTCCTCCCACCCCATCCCCCTTCATTGCGAAATCATCGACTACATCAAGAATACTAATGTCAAAAACGCAACGGGGATGGATTGCATCTCTAATCGAATGCTAAAACATCTCCCACTGATTCCTATTTTTCAGCTAACGAATATTATTGACAATATTATCAAGCTCGGATACTTCCCACTTCAATGGAAAACCGCAACAGTCATCCCTATTCTAAAACGAGGAAAAGACCCGACGCGAGCGGACAGTTTTCGTCCAATCGCACTCTTATCAATTCTCGGCAAAGTAGCCGAAAAATCACATTAAAAAGACTTTATTCTCATATGAATGAACTGAATCTAATAATTCTGGAGCAACATGGGTTCCGACCCAATCTTTCGACTTCCCACCAACTCTTTAGGGTGGTGGAAGCGGTAAAATCCGGTTTTAGAAAGAAAAAATAGACTGGTGCGGTTTTCCTAGATATTCAAAAGCCCTTCGTCCGAGTTTGGCGGAAGGTCTCATCTACAAGTTGATCAAGTACGACTTCCCCTACCCCATGATCAAACTAATCTCCTCTTACCTAACTGACAAAAATTTCTCAGTCAGAATTAACTCTACCTACTCTAGCCACAGACCCATGGAAGCGGGAGTGGCCCATGGGACTCTCATTTCCCCCCTCCTCTTTAACATTTACTTGAACGACATCCCGACTCACGACAACACAATTTTATGCATGTTTGCTGACGACACAGCAATTTTGGCGGCTCATACTGAACCCAAACTCATTGCCAGAGCTCTCAATAGGCATCTCATAGACTTAGAAGACTGGTTCTGAAAATGGAAAATTGCACTTAATGTTGCAAAAACGGAAGCAGTCTTCTTTACTATGAAAAGCCAGCTGACACACCCATCAATTTTCTTACACAATGAACAAATCCCTTGGTCTCAGCACACCAAATACCTTGGTGTAACGTTAGATAATAAACTCACTTTCAAACAATATATCACACGCATACGTGAGAACTTTATCAAAAAAGCTCACACGTTTGCCTACAAATAATAGAAGATCTAAATTAAGTAGATCTAACAAACTGCTATATTCATACTCTACTTCTAAGACCAATAATATGCTACGCCTGTCCAGTCTGGGATATGCAGCTAAAATACACATCCAGAAATTAGAATGAATCCAAAACATAACACTAAGACAGATGTTATGTGCCAGCTGGTACATGAGAAACTCTGCACTCAGGAAATTCATTAGATTCAAAAGAATCAGATAATGAATGCAAAAAATTAGCGAAAAAATTCCTTAATAAAATAGACAGTTTCGACAACACCTCGATTTAAAAATCGAGTAGTACACACCTTCACGATTCATACACAGACCACGAACCATACTATTAGATTAAAAAATTCACATATTGCTACATCATTCTGTAAATAACATCACTTTTCAAAATTCGAGAACTTCCAAAAATCACAACGACCA
>BMAV01016250.1:0-46584 GCA_019973955.1 Trichonephila inaurata madagascariensis | reverse complement strand
TGCTGGCAACAAACCGGCCACTTCCGATGTAGTAACGAACTAAGTGTTAGTCCATTAAAATAGCAATCATTGAGAATTTATTTCAGAACACGAAAATGCAAATTTCTTAGAAATTTCATTCTCACAGCTTGAACAAAGGCTCGTTTTTTTTCACCAAAAAGAAAATATATCAGGTTTTGTTCAGGTTTTCTGAACAAAATAATTATTATTCATCCTCAACACAGCCCAGTTTTCCGAAAAATTTAATACATAAAAATTCAAAACATGTATTTTTAAAAATATAAACAAGATATTTAAAATAAAATAAAAAAATTTTTAAAAATTTTGGGTTTTAAAAAAAGTAGTCAAAAAATGTGGTATGGAATATGGATTAAATTTTTTAAAAATTATCTAATACTTTAAGCAAAATTTCCCTCCGAATTTTGAAAAATTTTACTATTTTGGGGTTATTTAGCGACATTTAAAAGTGAGAGTTCCCGGTGAAAAATTAGCGGTGGACACAAGGGGGTCCTAGAATGGCCCCCCAAAGTTTTTTGTTTTTTTCTGATTGATTAAATTTAATATATGGTGGTAAAATTTAATTAAAATTTTTATTAATGACTAATTTTATTAATTAATGCAAATTATTTATTCAATAATTAATTTTTCTTTTTTTTGTTCGAAAATCGCAAAATAAAAAGGGGCATGATACGAATGGTGGACTTTAAACCCTGGCCCCCAACCTTAAAAAACTTCTGGGTACTGATGCAGCATAACACCTCAGTGAGTTGATATTGCTTTTTTTTGCCAGTTTATTCTTCTTTCCGAGAAGTTCCCAGTATAGGGAAAATTTAAACTGAAGTTTTTTAAAAAGGTTGAAAGTCGTGGTTTGGTCGGATTTTTTTTTTAAAAAATAATTAATCAATAATCACGCAATTTTTTATTTTAAAAATGAACAAGAAGAAATTTCTCTAAATTATGAATTTTTTTGGCAGTTTATAAGACCATATTTATAAAGTTTATTTTGCAATTTATATGATGCAAATGAAAAAAAAAACATTTTTCACGATCATTTTATACTCATTTAAAAATATTTCGTTTAAAACATAAAAAGCAAAATTTTTCATATATTAAAATTTTACTTGGCATCTTTTGAAGTTGATTTAATAAAAAAAAATTAAGTTTAGAAATTACTTTAATAGCATCTAAATATCATGATTCACAAGGGGATTGAATCTCACTTTTTTTTGATCTATTGAAACGTTATTATAAAGATAATAATAATATTTTCGAATTATTGTCAAAAACTTACCCTAGAGAAAAATTAAAGGTAACAAATAAACTTATAACACACTTACCCCTTGATGCACATGGTTTTTTTTGTATTTTTTATAAAATACTAGGATGGCCCGGCATTGCACGGCTTTCTTATTTTTATTTTTTCCTTTCCTTAAAAATCAGCCTTCTAATCCTTTTTCAAAATGTTTCCCACCGGGTTAGTGATAAACAATAATGTTTACTAGCATTTTAATAATTTTATCCAATTTTTGGGGAGTTTTCCAATCCCAAAAGAAATTTTAAAACAATTAAGAAAGGAAATTTTTCCCAGGAAAGAATCTTTTTAGATCGTCCACATAATGGAAAAAAAAGTAACTGATATTCCCAAAATTTTTTTTCCCAAAAAGAAAAAAAAGGACAATAAAAGGGAAAAAAAAAAAACTCCCTTAAAAAGCGTAGCAGCGTCTCCTTTGAGTATGGCACAGCTTCGGGTTTAAGAAATTTTGCGATGGGAAAATATGGAAAAATTTAACGATATGACTAGAAAACACCACACAAAACGCGCGGATTCCAATACAATTTAGTTCATTTTGGTCGAAATATATGACTAAATTAGCAAATTTTTGTTTAGTATTAATTTACAAATTTTACGTATTAAAAATTGATTTTGATTTCCACGATTTTCTAAAGAAATCTTCCGTTAAATCAGGATATTTTAAACTCAAGGGGGAAAACCCAAGGCCTACTGTGCCCATTTGAATTTCTGACCTTGGGGGCTGGGGGGCATGAGCAGATGTTCCAATCAGGTGATCAGACGCGCGGAACCCCTATTTTGCTCAAAACAAGGGATCATTTATTGCCCACGGGAAGGGGGTGAAAGGCTGAGTCGACCATGCCTAGCTCGGGGTTTGAACACCGGACCTGGGTGTGAAATGTAGTACGCTACCACTCCCACGGGGGGAAATCGGGGTATACGTTATTATTTTGCCAAATGTCGAGGACAAGTGTTTTTCAGATTTTATAAATAGTCCTCAGAGAGACTAAAAGAGATTTTTTATTCATCGCAATAAAGCTACAAAACAATATGTGCAAATACATGGAGTTTCATCCATTTTCCTCAATGGCATTAATTTATTTATTTCGAATTATCGTTTTAATCGTTGTAAACATTGTTCTTTACAACCGAAACTTGTAAAAAAGTACAAATATTGGATATAGACAGAAAGAACTTTTTTAAAATTGAAAAGCTAAACGTCATTGCTAAACAATTTATTATAGGAGAATCATTTATACTGAAACAATATGCAATCGGATCCCGTTAAAACACGGTTCAGTAACATACGATTCTGCTTAGCACGTGGTTTTATCATGGCTCTCCCTAAAGAGTAATTGCTTTTGATATCACTTCTGTTCGGTAAAGAGAAAAGGCATTAATAATTATTTTTTTTCCTTTCAATTATATGTATGCATGTCACAACTTTCCGAAAAATGAAATGTTTCACTTTGCATCTTTTTTTATTGGTTCAACCATTTCATGAATGGCTATATTTTAAGAGCTATAAAGATATTTTGTGGTTATATAAGTAATCTCAGAAGTAATTTAAAACAATACCGGATGAGGGTAAACATAATTAAAAGATTTATACCATCTAGGAAAAATTAACTGTTATTACGTGACGGTTAAAAAAGGATAGATTTCGTCAGTTTGTTGATAACATTGATAGTGATAAAGGAATGGCTAAAAATTTTGGAACTATTGCTTAATTTACTCGTATATAGCTATGATTAGGGAAATTTCCAGTTTTCAGCCGAAAAGGATATTGCGTTTGCAGCCCGGGAAAAAAATGATCTTCAATCACATTTGAAGAGTAATCTTGGGTGACAATAATAAAATACCCTTATAAAAAATCCATCTTATTCTGAGATTATTATTTGACAAAAAAAACAAAAAAAGTTCCAAAGAAGTTTTCCTTGAACCTAATTAAGGAGATGCAAGGGGGAGACAAACATTTGACAGCGACTGTCCCTTTTCCGATTCCCTTTCGGGAGAAATTATTTTTAAAAATTTGTTTTTGCTTTTTTCAATCCTAATGTTGATTTCTGAATCTGTGTCGCGATGGTTTTTTTTTTCTTTTAAAAAGTAAACCCTGTTGTATGGCTACAGATTTCCCAGCATAAATTATGATCTATTAAAAAGGAGTGCTTGTTATTTTTGTGACCTTTTCGGGCTTTTTGGAAAAAATGATCAATTACAGAACAACGTTATAACCCCGCGGTTCACTTAATTGGGGTTTTTTGTAACCATGGACGTGGACTAAAAAGTGTTGACGGGGCCAGGACTTTAATTATTATTTTACAAAAAAAAAAAATTATTTTTTTAAGATTTTATAAAAAAAAAAAAACAGTAGTTATAAAATTTAAACTTTCGTTCTAAGAAAACGTTATAATGATAAAAAAATAAGAATTTGGAAAATAAACGGGAAGAAAACTTTTCCCCCTTTAAAAATTTCTCATTGTATTCTTCTTTGACAATTTTTTTTTAATTGTTAGTTTAGATTTAAATTTGAAGTTTTTTTTTTTTGGGGGGGGGAAAGGGGGGGGGAACATTTTAAAAAAAATCAGCATCAAACCCATTCGACTCTTTTCCCTAACCTTTTAAAAAATTTTTGGAAAAGAATTATCAATCAATACGAAAAATTGTTTTAAGTACTTGATTATTGATTTTTTATTTTTAACTTTTTTTTTCCCAATAACTAACATAGACACTACCCATTTTTTCATGTTAAAAAAAAGCCCCAACAATTTATTTTGAATTGATGCAAATTTTTAAATTTATCGAAAAAGGGGCATCTCTTTAATAGCGCGAAACCCCCCTCACATTTTATAACGAACGGGAGGGGGGAAAATTTTAAAAACTTTTATTTTGAAATTTTGGGAACCCAAATTTAAAGTAAAAGGGGGGTATTTATGCTTCAAATAAGCACTGGCAATCAGTGTTCCCCGGGGGGGTTTTTTTTACATTAAAAAACAAGATCGCGGGAAAAAGACGACACCCCAAAGGAAGTAAAATTTTTTTATTTCAAAAATTCCGCCATTTGCCCCGGGGAACGACATATTTAAAATTTAAAGAAAATTGCCGATTCGGCATGATGCCAGAAAATTTTTAAAAACTGCCGATGTAGAAGCAGACTAAAAAATCACTTTTTTATTTTGCCTCAAATGTGAGCCCCCGGTTTTTATTACATCAGCGAAACATATACCCCCTTTTAAATTAAACTTAATTAACGTCGTCGTAGAACTACGCAAAAATTTTTAAAAAATTTTTTTAAAATTAGCTTTTTAAAAGACATAACCCAATGTGTTTAAAAAGGAAACCCAACTCTACAGGAAAAATTCTAAATTTATTACCCACAATTTTTCAAAAAAGGTAAAAGGCTTTTGGGAAAGAGGGGAAGCGTGAAAAAAGATAATGTCCCTTTTGCGAAAAAAATACAAATAATAAAAAAGGGAAAATTTAAAACAAAACATGTATACCAAAATAAATGAAGGGGGGAAAAATTGGGAAAATTTTTATTTCTTCCATTATTTTTAAATTTTTTTTCCGGGGTTCCATGTCAAAACCCCTTTCCCCCTTTTTAATATTTTTTTTACAATCAATTTACAATCCAAAATGAAAAAACAGATTGTGAATTCCGATATGAATTTGGGAAAACCCAGAAAAAAATACGGGTCTTCCCTTTACTTCCCGGGCCGGTTAAAATTCACACTAACACTCGCAAATTTGTATTTTTTAATAAGTTTACAATCAAAAAAAGGTTTTAAAAATTCAATCTATATAAAAAATTTTGGGGTTTTTGGGACCAATGCCACCCCGCCGACGGGAAATCAGATCGAGGCCCGCAAAAAATTTATCCGGGGGAAAGGGGCTAAAAATTTTTCGCCTTCGTTAGCCTTTTCTTTTTAGCACCATGCGGGGGAAAGTACGATTTTTCTCGGTTCCACCCCAAATTTTGAGGGGGAACATCCTGGGGGGGGCCAGGGGGCCCCCCACCTCTTCCCCTTCCAAACCACACGAGAAAACCCTTTTGGGGTCGACGGTTTTTTAAGGGGTCCCTTTTATGCCGCCAAAAGGGACTATACATTTTCAAATCATCCATTTCTTCTCGGGATTCAAAACCCCCTCCCTTTCGGCACCCGGGCAGCGTTCCCAACCACTATACTACTGCACATAATGTTAGAAAAAAGAAATTTAAAATTTTATAAAAAAGGGTTTAATCTATATGATTTATATCTGGATGCGTTATACGTTAATATTATTTTGTTGTATTTATTTTAATTTAAAAAGTTTTTTAATTTTTTTCCGGGGAACGCCGTTTAAAATAATTTTAAAGGAAATTGGCGAAATTTAAAAACAAATTGGATTTTTTTGGAGACCAAAAAATTTTTTTTTTAAAATTAATTGGGGAAAAATTTTATTTTAAAAGAAAATTTTTAAAAAGCCGGGGGATTTTTTGAAAAACCTCAAAAATTAAAAGGGAGTGTTCCAAAACTTAGTTAAAAAAATTTTATATTAAGAGTTTTAGGGAAAAGCTTACTTTTAAGAAAATTTTTCAATTACCACTTAATGTTGTGTTTTGGTTTTCCCAGAAACCATATTTTAAGTTCAAAAAGGTGTTAAAAATTTTTTTTGGGATTTAATTTTTAAATTTTAATTTTTTTATTCTTTTTTATTTAAAATTTTTTTTCGAAAGTGAATTTTCCCATTTAAGAACTGGCTTGGGGTTTGGGACTAAGCAAATTTCCAAAACCCTTTTCGTTCACAAAATGGGAACTTTACCGCAAAATTTAAAAAACCACTTGAAATTCAAAATTTTTTAAAAAAATCCCTTCAAAACAAAAATATAAAAAAAAATGGGTTTTAAAAAATAATTGATTGTTTTATTAAAGGGGTTTGGTTTTTGGCCGACCCCCTTAAGGGGTTTGAATCGGTCTTGCGAAAACAACATTTTGGAATTTTTAGGAAAATGAAGTTTGGATCAAAGGTTTAAACCGGGGGATTTTTAAAATTTTTTTGTTTTATCTTTTTCGCAAAAGAATTTCCAAACTTAAGAATTTTGTTTGGGGGAAAAAATTCCCAATTCCCCCCCCGTTACGGGGAACCCAAAAAAAAATTTGCAAAGGGGGAAGACCGAAAACCAAAAAAAAGTTAAATTACAAAATTTGGGGAAAAAATTTAAAACAAAAACTTCCCCCAAAAAAAACGGGGAAAGGTTTAAAAATAATTTATTTAATATTTATTAACCCCGGGGGGTTTTTAAAGCCGAAAAGGGAAGGAGGACAAAAAACAAACTAGTGGGCCCCCGGGAAAAATTGGGAATTTTATTTCCCGTTTTCCCCAGACATGACATTTGAAAAATTTAAAATTTTTCGAAATTGTCCCCAAAGATTTTCAGTCGCAAAAAAACTTTACATTTCCAAAAACGGCGGCAATAAATCAATTGTAGTGCATCCGAAATTCGTCTCTATTGACTCGGAGGGGGAAAAAAAAAGGACTTACCCATCAAGATACAATTAAAAAAAAGTGAACAGTCGACTGACAAGGGAAATTTAGAAATGGGAACTCAAAAAGTCAATTTGATGACCAGTAAAATAACATCGAAAAATCTTTTTTTAGATTTTTGAAAATATTAAAATAAAATTTTCTAAAACATTCACCCAATTCTTTTTATTCTAAGTTTTTTCTAAGCATGGTATTAACTTAAATTGATTTAAAAGCGTGGCGCAACGGAGAAATTTAACCCCCCTCAAATTTGGTTTTCCCCCTGGAATTTTGCAAAGGGAGGGCATTTGTTGGCAGTCAGATTTTGGGGCCCCCTAGAACCTTGACCCCCGAGATGGGGGTTGCGGATAAAATTACACCACTGTTTAAAGTGACTTTTTTTTTCACTTCCCCACATTGAAAAATAAACAAAATTTAAGCTCTTTATAAAAAAAGATAACACTTGGATTTCAAATTTGGTGCACTATGAGGTCAACGAAATTTGGGAATTTGCAAACCATCAATCAAAGGCTCGTTGCCCCCCAATGAAAATAATTTTTTTCCCCTCAATGCATATTTTTTAAACCCTGAAGATAAAACTAATAAGCAAAATTACATGAAATTGTGAAGAATTTAAAGTGAATGTCGGGGATATTAAAAAATTGCTTTTTATAAAGATTTAAAAAAATTACCCCAAAAGAACATGAATATTTTCACTGTAATTCCTCGAAAAAATTGAAAAAAATTTTTTACATGATTTCAAACAAAATTTTAAAAAAAAATTTATTTCAAATATACGGGAACCTTTTATTTAAGATAAAAAAAAAAACCCCGAGACCCTAAATTAATTGAAAATTTTTTTAAAATTTAATTTGAGATTGGGTTTTTAAAAAAATTAGATTTTAAAAATTTAAAAAATCTGAATTATAGTTTTAAATTGGCAAACATTTAATCTGTTTAGGTTTAAAAAAATTAAAAATTTCGTTTAGTAACCAATACAAATAATTTGATTATCCCCTTCTTTTACCATTTCTATAAGTTATTCTACTTTAATAATTATTGTTTAGTATAATGTTGTTTAAAAAAATATAAAAAAGCAATCTTAAAAATAACCTCAGTTCATTTCAAAACTATTCAGATAATTTTAGTTTTAAAAAAGGAATATTTCTGTTAATATCTATAAAAAAATAAATACATAAAATTTCATTTGTTCTAAAATCTTTAAGTGAATCATAAATGAAATTTTTAAAAGATTATTCTCTAAGCATAACTTCTTTGAATAATTCAACATTGCAATTAAACAAATACATCTAAATTTAGTTAATTTAATTACAATAAAAAGTTTTAAAAACTACTCTGATAGGCACGAATCAGAAATTTTCGATTTTTGTTTTCTTAGTAACAAAATATGTCTATTTCTATAGAATGTTAAAATTTCCTCCAATTTTAATTTCCAAAACTATTTCATATTCATATATGAATTGAATTTGAAATTCTTTCATCTAAATTCTATAATGATCAATTATTAGAATAATAATTCAAGAAACTACAAGAAAATTAGTGGATTGTATAAATCAAAAAATTTTTAGTATAAAATAGTGTTTGGAAATTTTTTCCCCCATATTTCAAAAAACAGTTTTTTTTTTTTAAAATCTGTGTCAATTTTTCTTGATTTCGAATATAACCATTTTTATAAATAGTCCACAGAAAGGAGAAAATTTGCTTTCAATATTTTATAACGAAATTTCAGTATAAAAGCCACAAGAAAGTGGGTAGAAGCATGTACAAAAATCCTCAATAGCCACATGTTTTTCAAGAAAACTCCACATCTTTACATGAAAGAATAAAATGCGAATTGCCTTTTAAATCATTTTCAATTACATTAAGCAGTACTTGATTAGATTAAATTGCTGTGGGCTGAGAATTACAAAAACTAAGTTCTTATAATGCTACAAATATATTTTTATATAAATAAGCAACACTCATAACAAATAATATATGTATTTAAAAAATGCATAAAATCATCTCTTTACATTACAATCATAACTTTTATACACTTTTAATTGACATGGAGACATTTAAAATGCATGTACTAACTCAATTAAATGATTAAACAATATCAATCAATTTTTAAATATAATTAACATACCACTTATCAATACAAATTGAAATTGGATAAAAAATAAATTTCAGTGGCATAAATATAAAAATGATGAAAATCAAAATAAATGTAATAACTCACCAACAGAAGTGCTTGTGTATGCTTGTGTTGTAGATAAAGATGAACTTCTAATTGTGGTGGATGATTGGGTTGTACTGGGAAGAGGTTTGGAAGTTGTAAGAGGCCTGATTTGATTCTTTCGTGTTGTGGTAGACACAAGTGTAGGAGCAGGCTTTGTTATAGGAAGATCTATTAAAAATTTTTAGTAAACTTTAAAAACAGACTTGAATCTTGAAAAATAATGATTTCATAATATATAAATATCAATCCTATCATAAGAATAATAGACTATAAAGTAGTATTTCATAACTTTTTTTAAGCATTACCTAATCTTTTTTAAAATTTTGATTCCTTCTATGTAATACATACATAGTTTTTAATATTAAAAAACGAATTATTCACAGAATGAAGCATAAGCAATAACTTTTTCAGGACACAGAGCATAAGTTTTAGAAAATCACCCAAAAAATGTTAAGAAAAAACAGTAAACAAAAATTCAAAACATATAATAGCAAACTGAAAAAAATCAAGAAATAGTTTTTAAGAATGAATTTTCTACAGCATAAATTAATTATTAATAATTATTATTTAATAATTTTAGGTACAATATACAAGGTTACTTCTAGGTGAATGAACTAAATTTAATGAGATTCTTAAATTTGATGCTTGCTTTAGAGTGGTTTTATATTATGTGTGCTTTTCAGATTGCCCCCGTAACAATCAAATTTCTCATTTGTGAGACATAGGGCTCATATAACAAAACACCAAAATAGACATACATTTGATTCATTTTTTAATCATTAAAAAATTCTACAGTTTTCACTCAGTATATCATATGCTAGCAGACAATTAGATGAGAGGGGAAGGCCTTTCAAAACATGAGAATGAGATTAATGAACTATAAAAACTGATATACTGTAATTAAAAAAACTTTACTTTAAATGAATATAACTAAAATT
This sequence comes from Trichonephila inaurata madagascariensis, assembly GCA_019973955.1. NCBI lineage: Eukaryota > Metazoa > Arthropoda > Arachnida > Araneae > Nephilidae > Trichonephila > Trichonephila inaurata. The sequence continues at coordinate 36,608 of BMAV01016250.1, read as the reverse complement.
GCTAGCAACAATTATGAAGTTGTATTCAATGAAACTTCTACAGCTTAATTAAAGAGCAACTGGTCATGTGAAAACATTTTCCACAAATAATTATGCAGATATCTCACCTAAAGAAAGACAGTTGAGTCCATTGTCAGACAATACCATGCCATTAGGGCAGGCACAGGTATATTTAGCTGATCCTTCTGAAATATGAGGTGCAGGAAGACACAAGTGAGAGCAACCACCATTCATGTCACCACAGTGATTAGGACCTTACAGAGAAAAGATTTTCAAAATCCTTGATTATTTGACTATTATTCTAAAAATTGATTTGCAAGACTTTAAAGAAGATAAATTTGTAAAAAAATAAGGAATAAACTAATGTCTTTGTATAAATGAGTACTAATATGAACAAACAGTGATTATATATAACATTGATAATTTTTTTTTAATCCTTGGGTTTTTATAAATAGTAATAACGAAAAATTTATTAGATACTACTTAAGTGGATAAACGGTTTAACTAAAAATTTATAACAGGTCAAAAGTCTTCAAATATAATGTAAATAACACTCAAAATGTACATAATGAATTCTTTTACCTATTATTTATTTGTTAGTGTTTTCAAAAACATATTGAAAATGAGTATAAAAATATTTTTGAATTGTATATTCATTGCATGAACAGATATTCACCTGGTTCCATAAGCATTTGCTTAGATATTTAATTGCAATACTTGATGAAATAACATGAATGCATACTACACATAGTTCAAGTAGATAAATGTTAATCATTGGAGAATAATCCATTCACTATGCTCTTCATTTGAAATCAATTTCACTGAATTGGTTTGTACTGAAGAGTAATGAAATACAAAGTTATCATTAGATCTTAGAAACCTTTTTGAGTATATACATCTGTCAATAAATTGTGAGAATACCAATTATCATTGTGCATTTCACATGATTATTAAATGTTTCCTTTCACTTTTTAACAATTTGTTTCTTTAACCAAATGTGAAAAAAGAAAAGCAGTAAAAAAAGCTTTCTTAAAACATTGAATTAGAATATAAGATTTTCTACAAAATTTCAATGGATAAAAAATTTACCTTTAGGTTGTTTGTAGCTGTGATAGACTCGCATTCCCATTGGAGAGGATATTCCAGTGGCAACAGAGCGAAGATTCTTTCCAGTGAATTTATCTACTTTTAATATTGATTCAGATTCCCAATCAGTCCAATACAACCAATCCTGGAAAAAAAACCTTGTATTGAATCTCCTTCTCATAAGAATTTCTTATTACACTCTACAACTGAAAAAGCTACAGTTAGTTGAATAAAAATCATTAATATTATAACTTCTCCTATAATATCAAATTTAAAATGTGAAAGAGAAAATTAACTATAGAAATGGAAAAGTAAAGAAAATGGATTATCCGATTCTGGAAAATTAAATTAAAAGCTCTTTCTCTCTATATATATACCTCTTTATTTGTTTATAGGATTCTGTCTCATTAATTAGTTTTTCACATAAATTAATTTACCTCATATTTTTTCCTACACTTTAAAAAAATTTCAAATAGACTACTTGCAAAATGTTTAATTTATGTATTAATGATAACAGTTACTACTCATAGTAATTTGAAAAATATATTTCAAATGTTTTAGAGCTTAGTCTTTATAAAAGATGTTTTTGATATTTTTCATTAATTTTTTTTAAGAGCTTCAGGATTATCTGATGTCAAAAGGATTATCACAAATGTTATCTGATGTATACATTATGCATCATTGTTCTCTTGAGTTATTAAAAAGCAATGCAATTGAAAATTTAATAAAAGTAATATAAAATTATTAACTACCTCTTCAAAAAATTATTAAAATTAAATAAAGTAACTAAAAAGTGTTTTTGTAAAATGATAAACTCACTTCAAAAACATCTAATGAGAAAGGATGCTTGACTTCAGTAGGAGATGACAAAACAACATGCTGATCTGAACCATCAAAATTAGCACAACTGATGATATGAAGCTTTGCATCAGCCCAAAAAATTTTACGAGACACCAAATCTGTAAAACATATAAATACTTATAACAAATGCCACATACAAATTAGCACTTATGCCATCAGTACATAAGCTCACGAGTATTTTTCAACAATACAATCAAAACCACTTAGTGTAAAACACAGGTCTAAATGTTCAGCTGTCATATAGGTTCAAAAAAGTCATGAAGAGTATAATCTGGGGAGTTGGCAACATCAATATCAGATCTCAGACAATGATTTATCAACAGCCTAAATTGTACAACAGCAGCTTTTTTTAGGGCATCAAGAACATGTTATGTTCATGTTAAGATCCTCTAGTTCTTGTTTTTAGATGTCTTTGCTGCTTCTGATTTCAGATAGTGTTTGAAAGTCATATTTGTCAAAAACTTTGAAGAATGAAATGATAATGCCCTTATGGGTAATGTATATAATATAAGTCAACATAAAGTACATTAATCTCTCTATCTACTTTGGTAATTGGTTCCATAAAAAAAAGATTATAAATGAAACAAAGAAAAGTCAATGAAGATAAGAACCCATTCTACATTTTCAAATATGTAAAAGAAAAGAAATTTTAATAGATACTTCAATAACTCAGTGGCAATAAAAAAAAAACTTTTTGGTATAATTATTATATGCATATCAATAATTTATGTTATGTATTTGAAATTATTCTTTCATTGTCTGGAAATCTACCAGTGTTGCTGAAGTTGATGATTGATTTGACAATTTTTTTATTGTGTCATGTTCTCAAAATGCAATCACAAATATATTTACTCCATTACAATAAAAATGCAGAATTCTCAATCTTGTATTCTCCCAAAAGATATCATGATGGTATTTGGAATCTAGTACATCAGAAGTGAATCCATGTGTAAATGGTGGGATAATATATTTCATATATATTAGGAACCTTCCTCAAAAATAATATAATAAATATTAAATGGAATTTTTATTTTGTGTTCTAAATTTGTGCTCAAATTATATAAATTCTAACACTGATATTTAAAAACATTCCTTAATTTTATTATTAGGTATCTTTATAATTAGGTCTCAATTTTAAAACAGGGTATAAATCAATTTTGTGAAATTTTTAAAACATATAATATTTGTCATAAATAAACAGAAAATTTCAAAAGTTAGAGAAATGAATACATTAACATAAATTACAAGAACTTTAAAAACAAATATACACAGATAAAGAAACATTTTTATGATATAAAATACACACCTAATGCAAGACCATTTGGCCACTGAATATTCTTCGAAACAATAACACTTCGGTGTGTTCCATCCATGCCAGCACGTTCAATTTTTACAACTCCCCAATCAGCCCAAAACATCCACCTACAAAGCAAATTTGAATTTAATATCTGATTATATTAATTTATGATAGCTCATGCAAGTTTTTAGGAAGATTTCTTTTAATTTGCTGTTTCTCATTATGCTGTATTTATCCATATGAATTGATCTAGTCAATGCAAGATTTAGTTTCATTATAATATTGAAATACAAGTTATAATATTGAAGTTATGCTTTCCATAATGTACTTTATTCATATTTGTATTTTTATACAACAATAAATTTTTAATGGTTTTTTTTATTATTTTTTTTCCTATTTTTGCTTTTATTGAATCCTTTTTTGAGTAAATGCATGGTTCTTCTTTTCTATTGTTTCATAATACCTCAATGAATAACTTCCGCAATTCTCAATGAAATTTATAAGGTTTTTTGCCAGTAAATAATACTCATGTTAGCCAGCTACATGAGTACACTTTGTATTAATTTATTTCTCTCTAAATAATATTAGCAGTTTAAATGATGCTTCACATTGTTCACCTTCAAAAAATTTCACTTACCCTTCCAGAGGATTTACCACAATAGCTCGTGGCTCATCAAGATTTTTCACAAACAGTGTCCTCCTTACATCTCCATTTAACTGAGCAACATTGATGGAATCGATGCCAGTATCTGTCCAGTACACATTGTCATGAATCCAGTCTATGGCAATACCATCAGGGGTCACAACTAAACTGCTAGCAACTTCGGTAATTGGCTCACCTGTCCTTAAAGGTGCACTTAAGGGGGGAAAAAATTTCTCTGCATGAATAACAAATAATTACGGATTAAAATATTAAATCAGTTAAAGCAAAATTTATCAAAGAATAAGATTTCATATAGCATTTTCCATCAAAATCTAAATACTATTTTGTTAAAATTGATCATACTTCTATTTAGCATTTGGAGCATGTTGGTTAAGTTCTTCTAAAATGTCTTAGATTTGAAAATGGATTGTTTTCTATTACTTATTTTTTTTTAAAAAATCTTTATTTCATTTATTTTTTTTCTTGTACTTTTCTATTAATGTGAAGCATTCATTGCCAAACTGCAAAGGTTTTCCAAATCACACTAATCAAGGTTTTTGCATAGCAATTAAGAATGTAGACCAGAAAACACTCTATATAAACCATACAACCCTATGTGACAGAAGAACACAAGTCCAAAGCCCCTCTGTTTCCACAAATTTAACTCCCTCCCCCCTCACTGCAAGACAAAATAATTACAGTATTTCTTCTACATGTAGCTATTCCAATCTTCAATAGTATTATGGTTGATTTGCATATGTAATTCACAAAATTCAATTGGTCAATTTCTGGCATTACATGTAATTGCATCTAATGGCATCGAGGAAAACTAATGTACACATTTTAACAAGGCATGTCTTTGTTCCAATTATTTTTCCCCTGGTATGAATATATATCACAATGCTACATTAGTGTTTGGTTGAAGTCAAAACTCAATTTTGTTGGTGATTTTGTCCAATATATGAGAAATTATTTTATTATCAAATAATTTGACAACAGCCTTTTAGCAATTGGCAATTATAAAATTGTGTAATCTATTAAACTAGTCACTTTATTCACAAAAAGTGTTGAAATAATTGAAAAATCAAAATATCATCATATTTGGCAGCTTCTTTGGAATTTTCTTCTTATCTATGTATTATGTTTTAGTGATTCTGCACGAACAGAAAAATGCCTTTTTCTCAAGATTTCTGTCCTTTTTTATCAAATTTCTGTTGGTATGATGCATAAATCTTCCTTAAAAAAGTGATGCATATAATTTTAAAAAATGAAAAAAAAGTTGTAACTATATAATTATTATGGAACAATTTTAAAGACAGAAAAAAAAATATAATAAGAGGAAAACATGAAAACTTAAAAACTAGTCATGTTTAGCACTAAGGAAATATGCAAAATAAAATAACAGAAAAAAAAAGTTACTTAACATTTAATAATACACTTAATGGTACATACATTTAATGGTTTGGAAAGAAAAAATTTTAAATTATAAAAAAATAAATAAAACATACATCAAACAATAATGCTAGGTAGATGGATGGATAAATTGAACAAATTTTTACATATTCTGATACAAATATACAGAAGGAAATAATTTCTACTACAAAGATGATTTACCTGTATACTCTGCCTTCCAAAACATCTGTCCAAACAATAGTTTTCTTGCCATAATCATAATCAATAGCCACTGCACTGCGAAGTCCACTAGCCACTAATGTATACTCTGATGTTTCCAGATTGATTTTACGTAAATCCCGACGATTTGAAAATAGCAATGCAGTATGGCCCTCTAAAAGTATGAAATGTTATGGATCAAAGTTTAATAATGAAAAAAACACATTTCCTATTTCATCTAACTAACAGTAAATTATGAATTTCTACCAGTCCATTTCATTCATAAATACTTACGCTGAGCTTTGCATCTACGATGATTGGAAGGCTCAATGCTATAGCCCTCAAGACAAGAGCATTTGAAACTGCCTTTAGTGTTATTACACAACTGAGAACAAGTGCCATAGATTTCACATTCATTAATATCTACAAAAGAAAAAAAACACTTATAGAAAAATAATAAGTAACATTTACAAGAAGATTACTTGAATTCAGAATGATCGGAATATTTTACTTAAATAAAGTAACTTTTTAGATAAATTACTGTCATTTTTCTTAACACTTTGTCAAAAGCTTTATAAATACTTATGTTTCTTTTTTTTTATTCCATATCACAGTGAAAAAAAAAAGACATATTAAATAGTTGAAAATCAAATTTTAGAGAATGTATAAGGTATATGTTTTAGGTTATATCACATATATTTTTGAATCTTTCCTTAAGAGTTATGATTCACAATTAAAAACTACACAGACTCTTTAAATCAAGTCTTGAAAATTAAAAAAGACGTAACAATAAAATTATAAAAGTCACACATATTTTAACAGTTAAAAAAAACAGAGAATAAATAGAAACATATTAGAAACAATTCATGCATAAGGTCATAACTCAATCATGATACTTATCAATTTATTATGAACATTGCAATTTCAAGGTAATTGAAAGTTGACAATAATATATTACCTTCACAAGTTTGATTGTCCAACAGTTGGTAACCACTGAAACAATCACAATGATAGCCAACTACATCATTGACACATTTCTGAGAGCAACCTCCATTGTTTACATTGCATTCATTGACAACTAAGGAATGAAAAAACATCAATGACTCGTAAAAATAATATAAGCAGCATAATTTTTATTTTATTTTTTTTTAATTTAAAAATTTGGGGGTAAATGAGACATTTAACTATAAATGTGTAAGGACAACATTTTGGTATTCAAAATAAAATGTGCAAATATTGAAAACAATTTAATACCAAATTCATGGTATGAACTTTAAAAAAGCAGTTAAGATATTCATCTAAAAGTTTAATTATTACTCGTATAATTTTAGATCCGATATTTACTTACAGCCAAGAGCGTAGCTACCACTGTATCAATAATACAGGACCCCCAAGCTACAGGGGCCCCAACATGTGTAACTATAGTCCCACTATAACAGGACTCCCATATCTAAAAAAGGGCCCCAAAGGAATTTTGATACAGGGCCCCTTCAGAGCTAGCTACACCAGTGCTTACAGCAATTAATTTTTAATTATATATGTTTTGTAATACTTTTAAACATTCTCACAAGCCAAAAATAGTTCACAAAGAAAACAACCAAATTATTGAATTCAATATCAAGACATTAAGAATAAAATGTAAAATAATTAATGAAAAAAAAAGAATGTAAAAAATTCAGTAATTCCAAAAATATATATCTTAAACTTACAGCATTTTCCATGAGGTTCATCCTCCCAGTTGCCACAGTCATTTTTTCCATTGCAGACTAGCTCCTTTGCAATGCAGTGTTTTCCTCCACAGTTAAATTCTTTGTCTGAATCACATTCCTCTGATATTATAGCTTTAAAGGAGAAAAAAATATGTAAAATAATGGAAGAGAATATATTACAATTTTTTTACATATGTGAAATATAAATTCTCTTCCTCTTTCTGAAACTGTTAACTTCATCATATATACACCTTTATATATATAAACCAATTTGGTTTATTTGATAATTAACAGATAAATAGTTTCATATTTTAAGCAGAATATAAAAATGTTTTCAGGACAAATTTCAAATTTATAGAAAAATAATTTAAGTTTAGAATTATTTTTTTTTTATTGTTTTATAAAATGTTGCTTGAAAAGTATTATGATATCTTAACTATTAAAAATACACACAAGTTTTCAATAAAATTTGATGAAGCATTACATACATGGACAATTCATTTCATCAGAACCATCTGAGCAGTCATGATTTCCATTACACTGTAAAGTTCCAGCAATGCAACGGTTATTATTACACCTGAATTGGTCACTACGACAGGAAGCAGTGCCTAAATAAAATCAGAATATTATAACACATATTAATTAAAAAATTTTAAACATTTTGATCTAAATGTTCTAATTTTTTTCTTCAAAACTTATAAAAACTTTTAAAGATGTAAATATTTATAAATGGGCTAAACATGTAAAAGGTTATTTTTATGAAATAAGTACCAAAATTTTAATTCTAATTTATCCAAAATTTTTCTATTAAAAAATTTCTAACACTTTAAAACCACAAAAATCAAAACTATTTTCTGTATTAAATGAAACCTTAAAAATTTAATAGAGCATACAAATAGTGAAATAAGTTTTAATTAGATATACAATTACTTAAATATTCAAAAGGTACATATTGCATGTACAATAGGATCATACACTTTGCTTCAATGAAAATGAACTTTTCCATACATTCTTTAAAAAAGTTTTAAATATTTAATTTTTCAAAAAAGTTTGACTTTTTAAGGCTCTGTAGTTTTAAAGAATAAATTAATGAAGTTGCAATTTTAAAAAAATTATACAGTATTTACTTTAAAAACTAAAATTAAGGAAGCAGTGCATTTTTACAAAAATCAAAATATTCATATAATTATACTATAAAATTTGATTGGTAAGAAAATCTAAATTATTACCTAATATCAATAAAAAAAATCACATTGTTAACAAATAGTTTTAGGAGTACTCACAATTTTGTTCATCAGATCTGTCAGGGCAATCTGCATCACCATCACATACCCAATCCAAGTGAATACAATCTCTTGACTTGCACATGAACTCTGTAGAACTGCAAGACGAGCGTAGTGTCTGTTTAGGACAGGTGGCTTCATCAGATCCATCCAAGCAATCTACATCACCATCACAACGCCAGCGATCAGGAATGCATTTGCCATTCACACACATGAATTCTGATGCAGAGCAAGTCACATTTGCTACAAGATGATACAAATATGTTTATTAGTTAAACTAATGACTGTATTTTCTTACAAGACATCTTTCCATAAATGTTAAAAAAATTGTAAATTTAATTCACTAATTCAAAGAATCGTTTGCCTAAAAAAGTATATATATCAAATAATAAATTATCACTTATTAAATAAGATTATTTAGTATGTGATAATGAGAAATTTTCATTTAAAGAAACTTCATTATTAAATATTTTATTTTTTAAGTAATATTTCTCAACCAATGCTCCCACTAAATTAATTGGTCTTATGAATTAGCCTCACTACAGCAAAATTTGTGCCACCCAAATCGCACCTTGATACCAAAACAACAAAGATTCTTATGTGCTTCATTTGAAGAAAAACGATATTCTTGTGGTACAATTTTGGCTGTGGTGATGCTAATACGTAAGTACCAACTAATCTTAATACACCTCATAATTTTTTTAATCTAATTCATACCAATCACATACAAACTTGTCTCCCCCCACCACCACACACACACACTAATAATGAAGCATTTAGCTTTTAAAGCATTTCATGAAAATTTAAGTTTATAAAATCTTAGTCCGCATAAATTTTAACTAAATAGAAATTATATGAAAATTTTATTCATACAGTTCTCTACATATCATTTATAAAACTGACTTAAATACAACCTTGAATAATTCAACATGCCTTAAAATTTTTACCCTAAACCTTGAAAAATTTTACAAAATATTCTTTAATTTTAAAATATTTAAAATGCATCATCAGTTTTACTAGAAAAAAAGCAAGCAATAACGTATAATTCATAAACAGAAAATTAATAATTAAAGAGTAACAAATCAAAAGAACATATACATTGAAAAAGATATTACATCGCAAATTAAAGCAAATTGTGAAGAAATGAAAGAAATCAATTTCTCCAAGACAGGCCATAAGGCAGAAGGAATTATTTATATTTTCAAGAATTATACAAAAGTTCCCTTGTTTCTTTATAAAATGTGTGATGTAACAGGATTAGAAGAAAAGAAAAAAAAACCACTTAGCACTTACGGCAGTTTTTCTCATCACTAAAATCACCACAGTCATTGTCTTGATCACAAACCCATCGCTTTGTGATGCATTTGTTATTATCACAAGTGAATTCTTCTTCTGTACAAGTTATCTGATCTAAAAATTTTTGAAAAACAAATAGTATATTAATGTAACTAGAGTAGCTCAATAACAATATTCTTCTACGTAAGAAATCCTATCTCTATCTGAAGAACAATATTTTAATTAATGTCAATGATTTTAAAATAGCTATTATATAAAGATAACATTTTTAAGCTTGTATCGATATGTATATTAAATATTTCAATAATTCAAAGAAACATAGAATAGAATTAAATTATTGTATTTACTCAAATTTAAGCAGTGCTTTTTTTCCAATGTTAAAGATATTCAAAATTGGGAATGGCTTAGAATCACAAAGGCAGAAAAATTTCTTGGATGAGGGAAATTTAACATAATACTGATTGTTAGAGGAATTAATTGCAGTATGTATTTCAAAGTTTTTAATACTGGTAAAACAAACATTTATTTATTAGTTCTCATATCAATTTTTTAAATATTTGGTATCTTTCTCGATAAAACATTTTACACTGCTTTTCATTTTTTCACAAAATTGTGTTGAGAATTAGGGGTGCAGCAATACAGGCTTAGATTCAAATAAATAAGTTAAATCTAAAATTTGAAATAAAATTAAATTTAATGTAAAATATCATATTTTACTATAATATGAAATTTAAACATTCTACATTTTCCAATATAATATAATAAATTTTATATATTTATGATAATACAAACTACAATTTCAAAAATATTAAAATTTCTCACAAAATAATAATTAATAATCCATAACATGCATAAAAGTATGTTATTTACATTGCATTTTTGAAAAATTTGCCTATATTAAAATGAATGCTAATATTATTAGTAAAATTGTAGTTCCTGAATATTATATAACTTTATACTTAAAACTTTAATAATTACATCAAAGTAATAAATGAGATCATCATCAATAAATTTACAGTTTGAAAATGTACATAAGCCAAGATGTACCAAAAAATTTAGTTGATATTAATACATACATATATGAAAATATTGTGTATACATCCAACTCTTTTTTTAACATATCAAATATGTACCTCAGAAATTCATGTAAAAAAAGACAAGTGCTTCCTATAGTAAAATCAGGGATGCATTTAATGTTATTAGAAAACTCATGTAAGATGGAAACAACTATATTTAATTTATAAACCATGTAAAAATATGCTGAAAACTGTAAAAGTTCTGACATATATATGAATGATAAGCAATCTTATTGAACAGTAAAACTTAAATTACATTGGTACATAATTTTTTGGATAAAATTAAGCAGTTCTAGCAAAAAACTGTCACCGTAAAATCAAGAATAAAAAAGCTAAGAAAGAAGAGATTTTTAACTTAACTTCAAAAGAAATGGCTTACTTTTTACAAATTTTTGAAACTTTTGATATTTTGTAAAGTGTGTCCGTAAGACAAAAATTTTATTATCTATTTAAGGCTTATCCAAAAATTTGTATATAAAAGTACCTATTTTCAATTTTCATTGTCAGAAATATTCAAATATAACTGATAGCATTATGTATGGCTGATAACTTTAAATGTTAATGTTATACAAAATTGTGTAACAGTTATCCAATGAGAGGATTCCCTTATGACCAGGGGCATAGCTACTGCCGTATCAATGATACGGGGGCCCCAAAAGCTTCAGGACCCCAAAATGTGCAAGCAAAATATCATAAAATATTAAGAATCCCCCACACACACAAAGAGCCAACTATGAATTTTGATACAGGGCCCACTCAGGACTAACTACATCAGTGCTTATGACTCATGATTATGTGCATAATTATAAGACATTGACAAGAAAATCATGTCAGATCAATAAATTTTCAAAAATAAGATGCCTTTTGTTAAATCATGCAATTTTAAATTCATCTAAAAAAGCATACAATAAAAAATTTAAGTGGATACTAAAATATACATATATTTATAAACAAAATTTTATTAGCTACATAATAAAGGGAATATACTCACGACATTCATCCTTTTCATCCAATCCATCTGCACAATCTTCTTGACCATCACATCTCCAAGTAATAGGAATGCATAATCCAGACGTTGATCCACAACTGAATTGGTCTGGAGCACATGTCTTATTTTCTAAAGAAAAACAGAATAATAAAAATGTGTACACCTAAAGATCATATCAGTGACAGGGTGTTTGTTATATTCTCATGATAAAATAAAGAACTTCAACAAAAAGTAATTAAATAGTCAATATAATTATACTTGTAAAGAAAAGAATGATAAATGTTAATTACTTTCGAAAATGTTAAATTTTTCTATTTGATATAAGCTTCTAAGCAATGGACAATTTTAATATTCTAAAGAAGAAACACATTTTGACTTAATTGCAGCATACAGTTCAGCATCTTTCAAATAATCATTTTAATTCATTCTACAACTAATGGTGAAGATAATTTTGGTACTTACATATTATGGCAACAATCTCGCCAACTCTATTAATAACTTACCAGGTTGACAACCCTGATTTCCTATGTGGCATATGCGCTGAATTGGCAACCAGATGCTTCGTTTTTTATAATGTCACTAATAGGTTGCAATAATATGTAAGTACCCTAATTTTCAGTGAAAAAGTGACTACAGATTACAGTGTTTCAATATTAATGTTCTGTGTTAAAATGTAATACACAAAAATAAAAAGAATATATAAATAATTAAAGTATAAAAGTGACTTTTATATGGTAAATAAAAGCAACTCTCTCCTTTAATATTACTATCAAATTGGTTTTGCTTACAAAATTCATCAAGTATTTTGGTAAAAAATTGTTAGCATTAAGATGGAAGATGAGGGGAAAAAAAGACTGTTCATTGAACTAATTAAAAATAATACATACGGCACTGTCTTGGATGTTCATCTGACTTATCACCACAATCATCTTCATTATCACACAACCATCTGACAGGAACACATTTAGAATTCTGACATTTAAATTCTGTTTCCGAGCATGTTCGAAGTTCTGCAAAAAAACAAAAAGAGAATTCCCTTTTGATTGAATTATTGAAAAATAAAAGACAGAATACAGTTTAAGAGTTAATTCCTTACGATAATTTTATAATCCTTCTCTAATTTTTTTTATTATGCTATAAGTTGATAATAATTTCCTAAGAACGGAACATGAAAACAAACAGTACACGTTGCGTCGCCTTGGTAACATTATGGTTCACAGTTAAAAGCCAAATTTGTTAGGATTTTTATATAACTGATTTCGTTTACATGAAATTCTAAGGTACTGTATTCTCTCATACTATGGTGAAAAACTTCTGTTACTAAGCGCATTTTTTATAATAGTAAAGCCAACAAGCAAATGAATAACGAATAAAACAATTATTTTCTTGCTTCGTATTCAGGGAGTTCTAGCTTATGATTGAAATTTCAGATTTAAAATAAACTCTAATGTTATGAATTTCGTAATCTGAGTTTATTAAAAAAAAAAAAACTTTATTTTAAACCGCGTGTTCATTAAGAGAGGCATTTCTCTCTTTCCTTGTTTGGCGTGGTGTATAAGTTTGGCAAGAGGGTGCCAGATCAAGTTTTTCCTCGTCACTTGACGGTAACTCAAAATTGCGAGGTCCATCGCCAATAGTCCTCGGAATGCTTCAGTGAGTGAATATTAACGACGCACTATTCAGCTACTAGAGAGCTTTTGGCGAATGATCTCGTAAGCTTGATCCATGGTCGAGTGACAAGGATGACACCTGAGCTGGTACCACATTTCCTAACTTCCACACCACACCAACGGGAGGACGTTCGAGCTCTCCACAGATTCAAAGTGCATCGCTTCCTAACACGGCGGGGCGGGTCTTTAGTGGTATTGGTATTGTAAAATTACACCAAGACAGAAATTATAATTGGTTTGATATTTTGAATTTGATTTGTGTGTTGCTTCTTAAAATTATTTTACTGCAGGCATCATAAACAAGGGAAGTGGGAAATTTTAAAGTTTGTTTTAATATAAATAAATAAATCTTTTAGTCTCAATAACCGATAGCTTGATTATGTAATTATAACGTAGTGTTGCAAAAGCTTTCCTTCAATCTATCAAAATCCAAAAAGGCGAAGGTCATATACGCGTTATATCGAAACAAATACTACTACGCAGCAAAAATTATATTTATGCAATCATTCATTCGTTCGAATAATAAAATAAATGTTTGGTGACCTAATGATCAGTAGAGTGTAAGCTACGTAGTCAAAAGGTCACTTCTCATTAAACAACACTGTTGTGTATACAAATCTCATCATCCTTCCTTATTGTGACGTCATGCAAATCCTTAAGGGCTGATTTAATGGTAGTTACGAATGATAATATATTTCCAAAAGGATTTATCTAATGTTGAGCACTGTAAACATTGAACAGCCTTCAGTCTTAAGAATAAGGTCAGAACGATGCTAAAATTGGCATGGGAAAGTTAGGTCTATGTCCGATATTTTGAACTGAAAGGAAATAAATACAAGTAAGTTGTAAGTAAGCAAACTAAGGCTTATAAATCTGGCAACGCCTTCAGTAGTAACTTCCATGTGTGTGTGCTCTGTTTATGTTAAATGTGATAAGACTTAGTTCGTAGTAAGAACTTACATTTTGAAAAGATCTTTTGTTGTTGTTATGTAATGCGGAAAATCAATTACGCATTTCATATGCGAAAAGGTGTCAATCTGTTTTCGATAACAAGTTTGCGTGTTTACGAGTTTTATCTTTAAGATTGTTTCATTTAATGTGTAACGTAGAGAGTAACCCCTTATTCCTTTAAACTACTCAAATGAGTTGATGATAAAACGAAATTGAAAAATTAGAATTATAGAGTGGGGGAAAAGCATCAGACAAAATTGATGGTGCACATATTTCCTATAAGATTTTAATTATTTGTTGTTTATTAATTACAATATTTCTTTAACACAACAAGGAAAGAATCTTGATAGATTTAATGCTCAATTTAAATGTATATGTTACCGAAAAAGCGTGAAATCCGTTATTTCATACAATAACAAGGTATTTCATGAAATAACTATATCAGTCGGTTAAAGTATATAAAATTATTGAATTCTATGATTTAACTAGGTATTCTATAGAATTATGATTACTTGATAGTTTAAGTAAGAAATACGACACACTCGAAAGTTCTTTGAACCGGTTCTAGCTGCTTTGGGAAGAATTTTTCCCATTAGATGGAATAAAACAATTGTACTCTAGATCAACGGTCGCCAAACTTTTTGACCTCACTCTGACCAGTAAATTCATAATTTAAATCCCGTGGACCACTAATAGGATTTTTTAAGGGTTAAATATATTTATAAGAAAAAAATTGTGATCTAAGGTCACTTAAAATGTACCTAGTTAATAAAACGAAACTGCTAATTGTAACCAAATTATCTAAGCTTTATTAATAAACCATAATATAAATTAAACAAAAACTCTGTAAAAACAAAACAATTAAAAAAATGGTTTAAGTATAGCAAACTTTTAGCATTATACATTCCTATGAAATGGCGTTATTCTATGAAGTAGCGTTTTTATAACTTTTCATGTATTGTAATGAATTGAATTATGTTTCAATGCATCTTTTAAAATATAATTTAACGGGATGAGTAAATATATTCCACATTTTTCTGGGGACTAGCGAAATTTTCTCGCGGACTTCTAGTAATCCACGAACCACCACTTTGGCGACCTCTGCTCTTGGTATCAGTTCAGTATTATATATGTTAACGAAATATATATATATATATAACTTCCATTGAAGAAGTTCCAAATAGTGACCCAGCGCTTCGATCTATTGCAACAGCTCAAAGTTACGGTACTAGACAAGGATTTAAAAAGTGCTCGTATAAAAAAAAGTGCAAAACTAAACAGTGTGCTTGTTTCAAAAATAAAAATGATAAGTAAAAGATAAATAAAAGTGTCATCACAGGAATCCTTGCTCTAATAAATAACGAAAAGTAAAATAAAGGTATTATCGCATAAAATTTTAATTAATATTCTCTTACATTTTTGTTTTAAAAAGTTTATACAATGTTTTTATGAAGCAACAGTTATTCTTCCCAGCATGTATTTTTGTTGATAATATTTAAATATTGTCTATTTTTGCAACATATTCCTTTTCCCCCTTTTCTGTTTAACTAATAGCAATACGAGTAATATAATAAATTATATCATAACTGCTTTCCCTTATTTATCTATTACTCGTCCGCAAAAGGGATAAAATGTATTTTTCGAGAGATTTTAGCTATTTATGATCAATTAATTTATAAAAAATCTTTGAAATTGTTTGTTTTTCACTTTAATGGTTTATCCTTAGTTATGTCATAGAATAAACTAGGTAAAGTATGATATTGTTCATCTATTATATACTTTAAGGTATCCGACTACGTTCAGAACCGTGATTTTACAAAAGCGTATAAATGGATAACATTTATGATATTTAGAGCCACTTAGATTAGAAAATGTATATAAAATTGTTTTAAGAATAGTATTACAATAAAAAAACTATTTAAATACAATATTTTGACAAAAAATGAATATAGAATGACCAATTTTCAAAATATTCTCCTTTTGTGAAAAATGCTTCTATTATAATAATATTTTGTCTGTATATAGCTCAGACCTCTGTACAGAGGCTCAACTAGAATTTTTGAAATATATAACTTAGAAGTGGGTTTATCTATGTTTTACGACAACAGAGGGGAGAAATTTTAAGAAAAAAAACGCCTATAATTATTTCAATGGGTTGTAACTGAAAATAATGTGAATTTTTCAAAACTCATAGTTGAGCCTCTGTACACAGATCTCAGCTATATATAGGCAAAATATTAATATAATAGAAGCATTTTCCACAAAAGGAGAACATTTTGAAAAAAGATTATTCTAAGTCAATTTTTTGCCGAAATATTGTATTTAAATAAATTTTTTTTCTCAAAGTGTTCTTAAAACAATTTTATATATGTATTCTGATCTGTGACACTAAATATGAGGAAAATTATCCATTTATGCGCCTTTTTAAAATCACGATTCCGAACGTAGTCGGATGCCTTAACTAACTTGTCTAGTTAATTTATGAAATACCTGTGGTTATTCTATGAAATAACTGAATTATACACTTTACCGGTAACACATACATCAGAGGTGGGGAGAACCTTTTTATTATTAGAAGCTTCATATTTGGCATTAATGAAGGATGGCACCTTAACTTTTTATATTCATTTAACAAACATAAACATAAATAATTCATGATCATTATGTGTAAAATAGGGTTCATTTTCAATTATTTTTTTTAGTAGGGAAAATATACCTCACACAATAAACGCACCATTTTACCCTTCACAGAAGTGAAAAAGCCCTCGTGTAGCTGAACAGTGCGACGTTAATATTCAATCAATCAATCAATCATTCACAGAAGTGAAAAAAAATCCGATTACCACTTTACATTATATGTCCTGTTTTCTTCATTTTGTATTCTTTTGTTACAATTTGTCATTATGGGTAAGAAAATATTAAATTTTATTTTACGAAAAATATTTTAGGTAACATTGTGTTTTAGAGAAACCACAGAATATAAGTACAACAAATACAACTGTATGATTACTAGCATAGTACACAAGAATAACACATGTCACAATCGTCTTTTTAAGAATATTAATAGTAAGAAACTAGAGTTACTGTGTAGAGATCAGGTAATGTTGTAGTTCTGAACTGTAGATGAATATATAATTCATTGAAAATATATAATTGGTTACAGTGGCGCACACAAGGGGGGAGGAGGTCCGGACCCTCCCCAAAGCCCTTGATTTTTTTCCCGATTAATTATAATTGTAAGTATACAGTACGTAAAATTTAATTATTTGTTATTAATGATCAATTTTATTAATTAATGCTAATTATTTATTCAATAATTAGTTTTTTACTGTGTTTTGTTCCCGAAAATCGACAAAATCAAAAGAAGCATGATACAAGACGTGAACTTTCGACCCCGGAACCCCCCTTGAAAAATTCCTGCGTGCGCTACTGATTGGTTATAATCAACAATAACCACTGAAATTTACATTTATACCGTTCTTTCTTTATATAATTAAATGCATTTTCAAATTATTGTTATCTAAATAAGTGAATATTTATTAATACAAAACGAAACTTCTATAAAGGACATACAAATCATTATTCATATGTAACAAAAAATGCAAAATGAAAAAATATCTTTATCACCAGGGCTGGTCCTAGCAAGTCTGCAGCGCATACACCGCACAAGGCGGCCTTGACAAGGAGCGCCCGCAGGCCGCATATAGCTCTATCAGTCAAAAAAAATTTTTTTTACCTGTTTCTCAAAATAAAACAATAAATCGAATATATATGCTGAATTTTAAATGGAGTTATTGAAAAATCAAAACAGTCCTGATTTCCCGATAGTACGGCTTAGTTAAGAAAAATAGAATGTTAGTGCTCACAGTGCGTTCGTCCATTGTCCATTAATGTCTAGTCGTTACACACATCCTTCAGCTGATTGCGAAATTTGTGTTAGAGCTGGCAATAACGCAACAGAGAAAAGGTTTTCTTGCATATCAGTGGCAGCAGTGGCGTACTGTTGATTGATGTTTTTTTTTTAACAAAGTCGTCTCATAAATGATTTTTGCGAAAACTGCTTTACGAAAATATCTAATATGATTAATATTACTTAAGGTATAGCAGTGTTTCAATTCAATATACATTTGAAGAAATTAAAAGGTTTCATTTTAATAATAGTCATAAAAATTTTAGAAAACAAATTAGAGGAAAGAAGTGATTGTGTCTGTTTGCCTTTTTATGAATGTTTTACTTTTATACAGGTAGATGAGTTTATAATGCCAACGTTATTAATCAAAATATGAAAATTTCTCTAGAGGGGCATCACATTAGGTTTTTTCACGCGGGTGGCTGTCTCCAACCCCCGGATTTGGATCAAATACTACCGGTCCGCACAAAAAACATTAAATTATTTCCCTTTTATTTACTGTGGTATATTCTTCTTGGGTTTGGGCTACTTTTATGAAAATCACTTTATATTCATTTTTTGGTGTTGTTGGTACCTTGTACACCCCCACTATTGTCGCTTGTCACGCCTCCAACGATTTATTACTTCTACGAGTTTCCTCATCCAGAGCGGACGTACTCTCCCAGTCGTCCCGTCGTAGAAAGTGTTCCTTTGCATTTAAGTGCCTATTTGTCTAATTTTACTTTACTCTTAAATTCATTGTTAAATTGTTATGGCTATTTACCTATGTTAATCATAATAAATATTTGTTATGGATTAAGGTTTTATTTCTCTCTCTTGAGTATTATCGAAGTTAATTTTACTGTCGGCATCCCGCCGCATTTAGGCCTACCACCCCCTATTTTCAGGTGTAGCTATATTTTATTCTGAAGTCACTATTAAATACAATTAAATTAAAATTATTAACAGTCTAAAATATAAACAATCAATGTCCTCCCCCTCAGCGGACCGCGGTAAAATTAACAAACGTTGACCGGTCCGCGACGATAAAAAGGTTGGGGAACACTGCTGTATATCACAAAGTATGTTTTCATGCTTCAGTTGTATGTGCAAGAAAGAAAATATGTAGCAATTTCGTTTTTAATCTTGTGAACTTGACTATAGCACTCAGTGGCGCACACAGACCTGTCTTACGAGGAGAGAAGGGGGTTGCATTCTAAGAAACACATAAATATAAGTGCTAATTAAAAAAATCTATGGTAAAAGTTAAAATTTATCAGTTTATGGGGGGTTTGCATTACGATATACCAACATAAATGTGTAAGATTGATTTCCTAAGGGAACTTTTCGAGTTTCCTATCATTTTAACCTTTTAACTGTCATGCCCGAGATAATCTCAAGCACAGCACTGGTGTTCGAAAATGTCACGCCCGAGTATTACTCGGGGTAATTTTTTTTGTGCATCGTACTGTTTTATCGGGAGACGTTTATTTCGGCTTCATCTCTTTGTCAAACTCGACTGATTTTCGGGTAAAGTTAATGTGCGCTCATTTCAATAGATGGCAGCACTTTACTGAAGACTTCAAAGGTTAGAGGTTAGAAGTTCTTTGGTTCAAAAAAATTTGACAATTTGTGTACCCAAATCATCAAAATAACTTGACAGTTAAAGGGTTAAAAATATTTAACTGCAATTTTTCCTTCGTAGCTTCGTTTTGGGTTGTACAAACGCTTTCACAAGTGATTACTAAGCATCTATCTCTTCGAGTGAAATAAATAAACAAGTATATTTTTTCACCTTAAAAATGCAATATTTCACTGTTTTTTGCCAACTTCAAAAATGAAAGAAATCATATATAATCGATGGTAATCGGTTTTAAGTACTGTCGTAGCCAGTACTGAGTGGACCCTGTATCAAAATTCTTTGCGAGTCCTTTTTCAAAAAATAAATAAAAATGATCACTTTAATAAAACATTCGAAAGTGTCAAAATATTACACATGTTGGGGCCCCTTAGCTTGAGGGCCCCGTATCATAGATACGGCGATAGCTACGCCCCTAGTTTTAAGAATATACGGTTGAAAATTTAATGCAGGTAATCATAATTGATGTCGGCATTGCACTTCATTTCACCTTCAAATAATTAAGAAAAATAATAATAAAAAAAGAAAAAGAAAAGCTATTTTCTCTGCCAGATATTTAGATTTAAAAACACAGTCCTAAATTTAACCGGCTACTCTTTAATGAAAATTTAATTTTTTTAATTAAAAAAATATATTTTAGTTTTAAAAAACTTAATGATTTCTTTAATTTTATGATACATGTTTTCAAGCAGACATAGCAATTATAACTTCAGATTTTCGCTAATATTCGAGTTGAACTAACTGTAAATCAGCAGCAATAATAAAAATATCCTACAACTTAATATAAAATCAATTTAGTCAGAATTGAATTCGAAGCTCGTTAAATAACTCGGTAACATAAGAATTATTTGTAATTATAAAATCATCTGACTTCATTTCCTGATCATTAAAAAGATTTTAAAAATATCATAACTCAAAAGTAAGTTTCAATCATAAACCATTAAGGAGATATGCAAAAAATCAACTGTCCAAAGGGCAAACAAGGAAAATAATTGGAAAAAAAATTCTAATAGCTATGATGAGGGTTTATTTTAAGTTTCTATCAAGGTCAAGAGGTTATTTTGGAGAGATTCAAGGCAACTCAAGGTTGCTCTGGTGATAATGTTTAGCATAACATTAAACAATACATTTCCCAAATTCTTCAGATAGTAAAAGGGATTCCATTTTCATTTTATAAATTCTCCAAGCGATAAGAAAGTTTCTTTTAGTTCTAGTAAAATAGAGTTATATTTACATAATAAAACATACGGAGTTATATTTACATAACAGAATGAAATAATTAACATATTAAACAAATGTTAATTATTTCAATTGCACTGTAAGACGGCAAGATCTCAATCAGCTATTTGAATTCTTACCCAACCAGCTTTTTATAATCTTATGAATTAATTTAATTTATTTAAAAAGGTGTGTAAAATAGCTTGTGTTACACACACTTAAAATACACATAATTTTACACAATTCTTATAGTTCTACATTCATGTGTTTATTATCCAACCCAATATTGGCAAGTATTTTAAACTACTTCTGTTAAAGCATGGGTCTGATATACTCCCAACCTTTTTTCATACAATTTTTTTTTTTTTTGCACGATTTTGTGAAATTACACAGTTCAAGAAAGAGCCGTTTTTCTTTTTTTTCTATCTGGCTGATTCACTCTGTTAGGATCGCTATTATGCGAATTGATGAAGACAAATTCATCCTTTAACAATTTCAGATTTACCTTGTGAGGATCTTTGAAGTGGTGGTGTAAGGCTGGAGGTCATTATAAGCACTGGTGCATTGTTTTGGTGTAACCTGTCTTTAACCCTTTCGAGGGCCATTTATTTCTCTTTTGAATTTCTTGCAGTTTTTTATGTTTTATTAACAATTTAACAAATATATGGAAACATATTTTCTTTTGCCAAATTTTATGTTTACATTTAAGTTTTAGAGTTGGGAAAAATACTTTCCAAGGAACCATTATTCGTCATTAAGAAAATTAAATTTAATGGTAATTATTTGCCATGTGAAAAGATGAGAAGCACGTTGCAGTGCACAAGGGGACATCATATTCTGTGCACATGTAGCAGGCCCTTTTTTCTTGTACCTTTCTGCTACATTTCCCACATCGTCTATAGTTGGACACAATCTTTGGCATATGATTTACCACACTGTCTAAGTACACATCGTCCCGAACTACACACTTCTTTGCTTTGAAGCTAGCAACGCGTCCTTTCCTTTTTCTTGAGGAGTATCCGAATATTAGCTGACGAGCTAATGCAGCTGGGCTAAACTGTTTTTTTGGTTCACTTGCCACAGTATGAAACTATTTATGATGACAAGATCAATAAGAAAATAAAAGATTAGTATGGTAATTAGTCTTCTTATCGTTATAATTGCAAGGCCAATATATTTTAATAGGTTTTGCGCTTCCCACAGGTGTATTGCGTAAGATTATGTAGATGGGAAATAATGCTCCCAAGGCCCACGTAACGGTTAAAGGCTTAACCAAATGTAGAACACGCTATGATCAGGGACGGATTAAAATTTCTTGAGACCTTAGGTCTCTATGTAAAAGCCGGTTCCACAGGCGATCATTTCGAGAAGACGATAATTTGAGAAGTTGTCAAATACTTATACAAACGGTAACCCATCACAAAATAATGTGCGTGACTCACAAGAAATATCACAAACTTAGGCATAAACCGACTCCCTCATTTCGACTGAATAATGGTGCATGGCGATAGGCTTATGCTTGGACACGACAAATTAAAGCAGTTCTGCCACAGTTGCCATATAGTTCAAAATTTCCAGTTCCTTAGAAAATATGTCCCGGAATAACATTTGACGATTAAAATTACTTGGATCATGATCTTATCCAGGCCAAGTCCCAAACGAGACGAGCCCTCCTGCCAAGGGTGAAAGTAAATTATTGCAGTGTTCGAAATTTCTAATATTTATATAAATACTGCAATTTTATTAAGGTCGCAATACATTATTTTAAAACAAATTAACACGACGAAATTTACCGTTGTATGAATGGCTTTTCAATTTCCTAGACAAGTTTCCCCAACTTCTTGTTTCCCACATCTCCTTATGAATTCCCTTTTTCCCATAAATTTATGTGGGAATTTCCATCTTCCTATAAGTTTCAATTTCAACTTTCATGGGTATTTCCGAGAAAATTAATAAATTTTCGAGATTTAACACACACAGGCACACACACACACAGGCACGCGCACATAGGCACGCGCACAGGCCTTGATAGCAGCCAGGCCAAGCTAATGGAGGTATACTCCCAAAAAGTAATGTCCGGTGGTTAGAGGTGAAACTATTTTAGTTTTAGAACTAGTTTAGTTTACATACTATTTTAATTTTAGAACATACTGAGAGAGAAAAAATTAACTTTAAGGTCACTCTCAAAATCTTTCAAAATTTCTTGAGGTATCTTTAAAAAAAATGGTGTGGGGGGGCATGATTGCTCATCTCCGTATCTAAATAGTTATCTCATGTAAACAAGTCAAAAATTCCGAAGACTCTTAACCCCATCTGCCGATAAATTAAGATTCTCAACCTTTAAAGGTCGCATTTTGACATCTGAATTCTTTTCTTGGTTTTTAAACCCTTCGGATGCTTTGATTTCCCAGAGTATTTCAATCTCAAGTATTTTTTTTTTTCCCTTTCAAAGTTTTGTCCGTAAACATGATAAAGCTAAAATATGCGATTCATGATCGATATAAAAAAAAAAGTAATAGTTGAAGTGGAAGGCTTAGAAGTTTATAATTATCCTCAGAAGTAATTCGTTTTTTAGAAATTCGAGTCGGGCACATGCTTTCAACATTGATTTACAAACCTTTTTTATATGACCTTGACTTTACACGGAATACTTGAGCTAAGAGGTCCGTTAGCCCTTTGTACCTTTCTCACGTGTTTTTGTTGGAATAATGTAAACAAATAAATGTGAATATATCTAAAGCTGTATATCAAATTTTACAACATGCTTAACATTCTGATTCTGGGGTCTTCATCTCGTGGCCCGCTGAAGACATTTTAGTGTCCCTTCATTTGAATCTGAGGCAGTAGCGCACACAGGAATATTTTTCAAGGGGAAAGGGTCCGGGGTTGAAAGTTCATCATTCTTGTATCATGCTATTTTTGATTTTGTCGATTTTCAGGAACAAAACACAGTAAAAAACTAATTAGTGAATAAATAATTAGCATTGATTAATAAAATTAATCATTAATAACAAATATTTAATTAAATTTTACGTATTATATACTTAGAATTATAACCAATCGGAAAAAAATCAAGGGCTTTGGGGGGGATCCGGACCCCCAGGACCCACCCCCCTTGTGTGCGCTACTGATTTGAGGCAATTTCAAGAAAAATGGTCTTGCCTGCTTTTTGTCGTAAAAGACGCCATTTTTTCCTGTTATTCTTGATTTTTAAAACATTTTATTGATGTTTGATATCCATTTTAATAAAATTTTCTCAAAATGACGAGATTTTCAGGAATTTTATTGTATTTTAAATCATTTTAAATAATAATAATAAAAAAATTAAAAAATCTGACTATGCTTCAAATCTTAGAAGTATTCTGAAAACAAAGTGGTCTTTTATATTTAACACGCAAAATACTTTAATCCGACTTCTATTTAACATATTTGAAACTGATATACATATCGTCGGCCTAATTATCAGACTGCGTAACTCCACAGGTGTTACTAATTTGATATAGGAGTGCAACTCGCCAAGCGCTTTTTGACGTGATTCCTTAATCCTTTTGTTTTGTCTACGCCATATCTCAGTGCGCGCTCTGCTTTTAATTTATTCCTCGATCTGTGTAATCACTACTTTTTTATTTCATAATAAAACTAGATTTCGAAGGGAGAGGTGGTGGCAAGATTTTAACATAAAATAAATACAACAGAAAGTAATATTAATGTATTACACTTCCAGATATAAATTATTTACACTATTTTAAGCGTTCATTACACAAAATTTGTAACAATGTGTTCCTTTTGCTGAGCAGAGATCCTGCGGAAAAAAACAAAAAAAAAAACAAAAAACTAACACTAATATACGTTATCCCCATGGCAACCACATTATAGCACGATAAAAATATTAAAGTAAAACATATTGTAATACACTGGTGTGCAAAACTTAAGCAACAATGTAAAAATTTAGCAGATAGCCATGAAATTGCAGAAAAGGAGGTCTGGAGATCAGTAGTGGGAACACGTAAGTCAGTAGAAACGTCATGCGTATGCAAATATCAGGAACAAAACGTCAGAAGCGATGTGAGCGTACGCAAAACGCGTGATGTCGGCGCGCGCTGCTCAACAGTAGAATGAAATGAAGGACGGAGACGCAATTCACCATATTCTCTGCAAGTGCCAGTGAGTCAGTTCGTGAAATATGGCTAGAAGAAATCATCTGGATGACTTCACACGTGGAAGAATGATCGGAAAGCTGGAGGAGGGGCGTACTGTCACCAGTGTAGCTGCAGAGTTCTGAATCAACAAAAGTGTCGTTTCGCGTGTTTGGAAAGCGTTCCAAACCACAGGTACAGCTGTTAGAAAGGTTGGTGTGGCCGCTCGAGGACGACAACTGCAGGGGATGACCGATATATCATCCTGCTGGCGAAAAAAGTTCGACAGCAGTCAGCAAGCGCCATTGTACAGCAACAGGTCGAAAAGTGTAGCGGTTTACTGTGGCCAGACGCCTTCACAAAGGGGGCCTGTTCACCCGCCGTCCTGAACGCTGCCTCCCGTTGAAAGATGGCCACCGAAGCCACCGTTTACAGGGACAGAGAGCACAAAAACTGGACAACTGGATCAACGGAGTCGTTTCTTTACGGATGAGAGTCGGTTCAGTACCAGAAGCGATTCTCAACGCGTTTTGATTTGGAGAAAGATCGAACCCGGTTTTATCCCAGTAACATCAAGGAAAGACATCGTTACGGTGGTCCTGGAGTTCTTGTCTGGGCTGGCATTATGCTGAATGGCGGAACTGAGCTTCCCATTTTGACAGAGGGTCTGTAAACCGGGGATCGCTATTGTAAGGGAGGTACTTTTCCCATCTGCATCTTTTCCGAGGTGTCATTGGCCCAGACTTCATCTTTATGGATGACAATGCACTGCCACATCGCACTCTTTGCTGTTGAGGAGCTGCTGAAAGTGAATATATCACTGAATGGATTGGCCAGCGTGCTCCCCAGATTTAAATCCCATCGAATATGTGGGATGCTTTGGGAGACGTATTGCCACACACTCACATCATCCGAGTACAACCAACAACTCAAAACAGATGTTGATTGAGGAATGGGCAATCCTACCTCAAGAAATGCGCACCAGCTGGTTCTGAGTATGCGGAGAGACGGTGCAAAAGCAACCATTGTAGTAAGGGGAGGGCATATACCATATTAAGGAACATCTGCTTGTTGTTCTTCCAGTTGGATAGACAATCATGAGTCACGATACTGCGTTCAATAAAGCTTGTTTTTTGTTTGATTCCATACCGTATGCGTTGTATTCCTTTTTCAGCGCCGATGCTTTCGTCATCCTTTACGTACATAATACTCTCCTTCATTTCAGAATTTCATGTCTCTCAGATGATTTTTCGTGAAGTTATGGCAATAAACCCACCTGTTGCTTAAGTTTTGCACACCAGTGTATTATCGCCTGTCTTAGCGAACATAAACAACAACTTGGCGCCTTTCCCTACTGTATCAAATTAGCATCCCAGATGGAGTTACGCAGTCTGATAATTAGACCAACGATATACAAATCTGTCTGTAACACCATCTCTACCCTTAGAAAAAGTTGTAGTCTTGAAAAACAAAAACCTCCCTTTTTTGTTTAAATTTCCTGAGTACATTATTTTTTTGACAGTCGTGTGGCCCACGGATCATTGTAAATTTATTGATGTGGCACGTGGATCATTATGGATTTATTGATATGACTTTCGAGCGTTAAAAATTGAAGACCCCTAATCTAATTCAAAGGTAGGAGATTTTCCTATGTGAAAAAGCATCACACACACACTGTATTCGTGATATTTAATGATAAAGCTTTCAAAAAATAAATCTGAATTTTGCTTACAGTTTTGTTGATGCTTAAAGAGGTCAAAATATCAAGTCAACTTTTTGGATACTAATTTAAGAAATATAAATATTGTTTTGAAATACATCTCTCGGCTCGTCAGGTTTGATCAACTACAATGCATTTCAGGCAAAAGTAATTACTAGATTAATACATTCCCAGAAAAATTAACTTAAAGTTTTATGACTGTCTACAAAAATAATAATTTATTTAACCTGGACATCTTGTAAAAGCAATTAATAAGCATTTTCATACATGTTATCTTTTCTCTTATTACCGGATCCAAAACGTACCAAATTCCTTTCTATTTCTTATTTATGTGAATTCGATTACAATCACAATAAAACCGCAGTTATCTAAATTTCAGGTATGTAGAAGACTGTATCCTTTTATTTTCAGATGATATCACTTGTTAATTCATGGTCGGAACACATTTTAGAAAATAAAATCTAGCATTGCAGAAACTGAATAATTAATAAATCTCTCTCTCAATGTCAATAAAAACTTGAAAGCAATGGATATATAATGCTAGGGTGTGGAAAAGTTTTACCTTATACATTTGCAATGAACGAAAAGATGTATTATATCTTTATAAAATAATTGCAAGATGTCTTTTAAGGAGACATGATACGATTTATGAATTTTTTTTTGGATTTAAATTGTTTTTAACAAATTTTTTGGTTGCCTCCATTGTATACGTACTATGTAAAACAGTTTTTGCTCTCAAAATATCACAAAAAGCAAATCATTTAATATTTCAAAGAAAAATTTTAAAATTCGTGAAGTGTTTTTTAAATGCTACTCTTACTAAATGACATGCATACGAGTGGATCAAATTATAAATGATAAAAACTGATATAGGTTTTGTGATAACAGGATTGATATTCGAAAAATACTTTTTTTTATAAATTTTATTGAAAATTTCTTGAAAATATTATAAATTCTGAATTTATTTATTTTAAAAATAAAGTATTACTTTTGATTATAAAAAAATGCGCACCAATTTTTGTCACATGTTATAATAGCAATTGTTAGAAAAATCCAAAGCATTTAGTTTAACGGAGGAAAAAAACCTTATTATTTTAATTGAAGATAAGCTAATTATTTTTTCTTTAGATAAATCAGTTTAAAACCTTTTTATTTACCATTGGGATGTGAATAAAACAAAAATATTTATCAAGATTTATACATTTTTTTTAACTTAGAGCTTTCATATTTTCTGAGAAAATAGAAAAATATATAAAAAATGACTTGAATTAATTTTTTTCTTAAATTTAAATAATTAATTAACGATTTAATTGAATTTTGTCAATTTAATCGAACCGTATTCACCTCTAAAATATATCGTGGCGCCATCTATTGAATTATTAAATAAATGAAAAAAAATCAGAGTTGTGTGATAATTTTAAAATTCACTTGTGTTGTAGAATGCAACATTTTGATTTCATTTACAGAAAATGCACATCCACTATTTTTGTTTAAGTATGTTATATTATTTTTTTCTCTCTTTTCAATGTTCCCTTACTTTACCAGGAAAATTTGTTAATTTCATTCAATAGAGCAACAGAATAGTAACTAGTAATTCGTCACGATTTGGAGACTCGGCTCCACCCCGAGTTGCATAATATAGATATAAATTCAACCAGAGGCGTAACGTACACCCTCGAATTTCGGGGGGGGGGCTAATGTTCTACGTTACGCCACTGAATTCAACTGAACCTTATATGTTCGTGTAAATTTACTGTGTGGTGTATTAGCTCAGCTGTTTCACCGTGGATACGCTGTGTGTGTGGTTGCCCATATATATATATATATATATAGTTCATAGTATATCTAATTCAATGACATTATTTCACAGAAGAAAAAAAAAGAGATAGAAGTAACGAAGAGAGAGAAATAAAAGAAAACTTATTATATTTTAAAATCAAAATCGTCAGGCAAGATGATACAGTTTCTACACAAGAACATAGTATAAAAAATATATCCTTTTTCAAAATATATCTCAATCTGAACAACGATCAAATGTACGAGTAAATTCAGCAAGATCTCGGGCAGTCAACCATAAACTTAAGGGGACATGGTACGATTTACGCAAAAAAATTTAATTTTAAGGATTTTTAATATTTTTTTGGTTGCCTCCTATGTATGTATACTATGTTAAACATATTTTGTGCTCAAAATTTCATAAAAAGCTAGCCACGTAATTTTTTAAGGAAAAAACTTTAAATTTTTGAAGTGATTTTAAAATGCTACTCCTCCTACAAAAATTGACATACACGCATGAAATTTTATTTAAAAGTACGTCAAACTATGTATAATAAAATTTGGTATGGGTTTTGCGTTAACGTGATTGGTATTCTTACAATACTTCTTTTTATGAATGCTTATTGAAAATTCCTTAAAAAATGTATAAATTCTGAGTTTAATTATTTTTAAAAAATAAATATTCCTTTGATTCAAAAATGCATACCAACTTTTGTTACATGTACTATTGGGAATAGGTAAAAAAAATTTCAAAGCATTAGGCGCAATAGAAAAAAAAGCCTTAGCATTTTAAATGAAGACAAAATGGTTATTTTATCTTTCTGAGATATGGCAGTTTAAAGTTTTGATTTGCCATAGGGATGTGAATAAAAACAAACGGGAAAGCTATTATAATTCTGCGTTTTTTAAGTTTAGAGCTTTCAAATTTTGTGAGGTTATAGGAAAGTATATAAAGAAAAATTTAGAATAAAAAAATTAAATTTGATTTTTTGACCAATTTTGGTCAATTGAATCGTACTGTGTCCCTTAAGGCATAACATGTAACATTAGCTCAATTCGAGAAACATTAGTATATTATTTAAAATATGTCTCATAAATAGATATGTTTGGATCCCGAAGAACACGTGGCATTTTAAATGTAATAGAGAAAGAATTATTGAAATAAAAAGTAAAGCAAGTAATATAAAAAAAGTAATAAAGAAACAAGTAATAAAGAAAAATTTTATTTTAGCTACTTTTTATTAAATAGTTACAATTAATATAAACATGTATATACATAGGACAGAATCACAACATTAGGTGGTAATTAATTTTTCTTAATTATCATTAAAGTATCGTATTGTCATCCAAAACAATCATGTATATGAAATTTCAGTTCAACTGAATGCTTTAAAACGTGAGAAAAAAATCTTTTAAGTTTTGACCCAAGTCGCTAAAAATGAAATCAGAGCGGCTGTATCTCTGTAATTCTTTGAATAATTAGTTTTAATCAATTAATTATTATTAAATTATTGTATTGTCATCCAAAATAATCCTGTATATAAAATTTCAGTTCAATTGAGCGTTTTAAAATGTATTTTATTAACGATTGAAAATTCCTTCAAGATAAAAAATAAATAAATAGAGAGTGTGAGCTAATTGTAGGAATTAAAGAAACAGCACAAGATACAACTATTTTTTCAACAAAAATAAAAAACTTAAAATTGTACTTATATTACGTATTTTTTAGAACATATTTATTAAGGTAAGAAATGAACAACATAAAATATAAATATTTTCCTTCATTACAGTTAAATAAAAAGATAAATACAAATTTTTTAATGCGAGCCCAGTGCTTGCACCGCTATACTTTCATATCTCAAAATTAGGGGTATAATGAGTGACTCAGTCCAACACGATTCTAAGCACTCAGATGTTAAAACAATTTCTCTGCAGACTCAAAATATTCTTCATATGAGAAAAGATTTTTTACTTAGATATATAGAACCAAAAGCGGAGAGCTGAGTGTATGCAATTTTCTCTTTTCAAACAATTAAATCTCTCCAACAATTACACACAATAATTTACAAAGTAGCTGTAAATTTATCTTTAGAGTTACCTTTCAGATTTTTTCGTAATTCCGTCAATGTCCATAATTCTGAAGATGTTTGTCAAATAAGGTCCATTACAAATTTATCAATTTCCATTTACTCAGAAATTGACAAATTTGTAGAGTAGTACAGAATGCCACATGTGGTACGAGTGCTATTGGTTGCAGACCCCTGTGTTAGATGATACCCCTTTTCAAAATTCCTCCAAAAATGGATTCTAAATTATGAAGATGAAGTCCATCGCAGTAACTAAAGCAACATTCCATTGTTTTTATCCACGTGAGGTGGAAGCAAAAATAATATTTAACAGCTTTATGTAATTTTGTAACAGATAAATAGTGTATGTTTAGAAAAGCATATTTTGTGTCGAAAAAGTATTTAACATTAGTCATCTGTTCTACTGGTCGATTAATACAAAGTCAAAAAGGCTATTAGCATGAGACTCGTTATGAAGCCGCAGAGAGCTTATACGTGATTATTTCCGTCAGGCGGTGCGAAGTTCCTTCCGGTAGCTGCAGGAAGGAAGGGACCACCTTTGGTAACGCAAGAGGGGGAGGAAATGGAAAGTTTACCCCTCCTTATCGTCGCCCACCCTACCTGAGGATCCTTCGTCTTTGTACACCGGTATGATGGAATAAAACTTCCTTTTCAAAACATTTCGGTCATTAATTGCTTTTTCCATGCGGTAAATTCCTATTTACTCATTCTACTCAGGTACCAACTCCTCAGGCAGCTTGAGACTTTTTGATCCCCCCAAAAGCGATTTTTGTGATTGAATTCAAATATTTTATAATCTTTTATTTCATCTAAATTCTTTAATTTTTTTTTCAATATTGATTAATTTTTGCTGAATTTGATCAGGTATTTTTAAAATGTATGTAGTTGGCATTCGCAATTTAACCAACTACTGTAATATCGGAACCTTGGTTGCAGGGACGTAGCTACCGCCGTATCAATGACACGGGGCCCCACGTTACAGAGGCCTCAACATGTGTAACTACAGTACCACAAGTAAGGCTTTCATATCTAAAAAAGGCCCTGCGGAAGTTTTGATACGGGGCCCATTCAGAACCAGCTACGCCAAGGCTTGGTTGGTTGATTGCTTTTAATTAACATCACCCTGTTGGCGACGAACCTTGTAATTTTGAGCTATGGCCGCCAGAACCTAGGCCAAATAATGAAATTTTCGATATAAGTCCTTCGCGTACCTCATAAGGTCTGTCAGCTATCGATAGAGGGAGGAGTATATTATTGGAATTTTACGGAACGCACTTTTAAAATGTAAATGATATGAATTAGAACTATTAAGTGAACTCAATAAATTAAATGTAGCCATTCAGGATTGGAAAAGGTTCTGTGTTTGGTAAAACACTGGCACATAACTATATATAGTCCTGCGTTTTTTCTTTCCATGGAAAGAATGTATATGGAGAGAGAGAGCGAGAGAGAGAGAAAGAGAGGAGAGATAAAGAGGTGTGAGTTCTCTCTGTGAGAGAGCAAAAAGTGGGACGGAGAGTTGACAGAGTAGTGAGAGAGAGAAAGTGTAGTGAGGAGGGAGAGAATAGTGTGTAAGAGTAGTGTGAGAGAGAGATGTGAGAGAGAACAGAGAGAGTGTGTGTGAGAGGGAACAAAGAGAACCGAGAGAGAGGTGTGTGTGAGAGAGAAAGAGAGAAGTGAGAGTTATACTGAGTTTTGACGCTTATTGATTAAGTCTCAATTTCGTCTTAGTTACTAAAACTGATATTCTAAAAAGCAAACATTTTGTGAAGCAATAATTGCGAAAAGTTGGGGAAAATACTTTAAATAAAATTACAGTTACTCTTTTATCGAAAGAACTCGAGTGCATAGGCAAAAGTCCCTAAAAGTCAAGAGGCTCTTTAAAATGCCGAGAAGTTTCTTTTGTCAGTGAGACAAGAAATCTGCATAATTTGATTTGGAATATTTCTGTTTGTGGAAATAAAAAGTTTTTAAAATACGAAAAATTATTTATACAAATATTACATAATTTTAAGTTTTAATTATTGAAAAACCCGATACACTTCAATGTTACTACCTAAGATATCGATGAGTGACATTCAAATGGTAAAAATATAGTTTTTTTCAATTTTTATAATATTAGTTAAAGCATAAAACGAAATTCTATAGCTTTGTGTACAAGCTAATCAATGTATAATTAAATGTAGGTAATTAAATAATTTAAAAAATATAAACAGTTTATAAAAAAGCTTCAATATAAATAAAAAATAAACAAAACAAAAAATCATTGATTATATTATTTCTTAAAACAAAAAAAAGTATTAAATAAACGCAAATTTGGTATCAAGAATTTGTTTCCAAAAATAAATTTCAAATTTGTTTTAACCGTTCTGTGTTGAAATATGATTTGATTATCTTTTTGATCGTGACGGTATCAGTCTTTTTTGTATCGGAAAATTTCTTATTATTCTACAATCTACATAAAAAAAAGGATTCTAATCTCACATTAGTCATTTCTGGCCAACTGAAGCGCTTCCGAAAAGAAGGGGGGAAAAAAGGAAATTTTAAAAAAGTTTTTTGAAATTACATTTTTATGGATGCTTCTCAAGAGATAAAGCTAGAGATTTCTACAGTGTGGAAATTCTTGCAGATTGATAACGTAGGAGGAAAAAAAAAAGCTCAGTTCTTCTAGATCAAAATTATTTTATCTAGAAATCAAATATCTGACTGGATTCATAGTCAAGTCAATGAGTAAACAGATAGAGGAATAAAGAAAGTTATTCCTGTAGGTAGGATTCGAATAATTATGAATTTCATTAGAAATTATTTGTAATTTTTAATATATTTCCCCAACAATTTTTCGCAAGCAATCCATATCTGGCACTTTTAAAATAATTTTATTTTAATGTGTGAATGACATTAATGAAAGTGTTAAATTTCATTGCGGAAAAGGAAAAAATTATTAAAAATGAAAAGATTTATATGTTAATTGTCCTACAAAATTTTTTAATCGAAAATAACAGCCAAAAGAAATTTCATACAGAGAAAAAAATCTGCTAGTTGCATCTAAAAACATAGAAAATAGTCGTCTGACAATACAAAATCTTGTCTCTAATCATGTGAAAAGTTTAGTTTGTGTCCGTTTCGAATTTCTCACATTTACTTTTTTTTTCCAGATGGCGCTCGATTAATTGGCTTTAATCGATTAATTTAATTAAAATTAATCGATTAAATAACATTATAAAAAAAAATTAAAATATTATACTGCTTAAAACATTATACTGCATTGAAGAAACGTGTAAAATTTTAGAAGACTAGCTCATCAAAAAGTGAGCAAAAAATTGACTTCGAAATTCCATCATTATAAACAAAAAGCGCGCTAAAATAGGATGCCAAAATTTATATCCTCAATTTATTTTTCAAGATCAAGTAAAAAAATAATTAAATATTTATAAAAAGTAACTGCATATTTGATGTTAGAAAAAGTAACACATTGCGATTAATTAAAAAAAAATATAACATTCATAGATCTCATCATACACACACACACACACAATATTATTTTGTGATTATAATATCAAAACGCTACCAAGAATTCAAAAACTAATTTATTTTCTTAACATGTGAATCTATTGCCCTATTCAAATAAGTTATGATTTCTTTTGGAAGATATTTTTTCACCACGATTGTACCAATTTTTTCAATTTTCCTTGACGAATGCTTCTAAAAAACTCTTCTCAAAAAGCATTTTACGATAAAATATTTCACCAAACTGAATTATGTTAGAAAGTTAGCATATGTTAAAATCGCATCGAATGTTAAAACAAAATCATATGTGAAATTAAGTATTTATTCCAAAAAAATTTAGATTTAAAGCATTTCAGTCAACATAAAACTTGACGAAGTTTTTATTATTATTGTTTTGGTATTTAAACGTTATAGAGTGAACAACAAACTCCATGACTTATAAACATAAAAAGATTCCACCAATAAAATATTACGTTATTATTCACACATTAATTTTTAAAAAAAATTATAGAAGGAAAAAGCTTTAAAAAAAATGTCCCATTGTATTTCAGTTCCTATCGTGAAAATGAGCAATTAACTCATCTTTTTGTTTTCAGTAATTTCAGAGGTGAAAAGCAAGCTAATGCCATTTCTTACCACATCACGTAGCTATCCAATTCAGAAACGTGTTGACATGTACTCCCAGGGCCGGCTCTAGCGGTTTTGCCGCCCCAGACAAAAATGGAAAATGCCGCCCCCCTCTCTCTCTCTCTATATATATATACTACCATATTATATATCGAGAAAAATATATTAACTAATATATTATCTATCTCTCTATATTGTTTAAAGTCTTAAAAAATTCAAAATAATTCGAAATTAAGTACATAATTATTGTTTATTATTTCAAAAAAGAGTGATACGAAAGAGAAAGAATCGTCTATTAAAGCAGGCCAAATTTTTTTGAAAAATAGAACGACTAATGATGACATCGCAAGCGTTTATTTTAACTTATAGTAACTACACTCCAGACTAAAATAAAACATCTCCTGTGGCTCTCAATCTACAACAACCTCATATTACCCTTGTCTCCTTTCAGATAGCTGAAACCAGGCATCATAAATGTGAAAGGAATGTCCGTTGTGACGTCACTTCGGGATGGGGAGAAAGTTACTAGTGAAAGATGTGTAAACATATCCATGATTTAACATATACTCCCGCCTAAGACCTTTCAAGTTTCAATATAAAAGAAAACTATCATAAAACATACAGAGTACAAAATAGGGAAATAAGGTACGTTAAGGTATCTATACGTTGTGACGTCTCGTCCCTTTTGCTAACATAACTCCTATGTTCTTTGCGCCCCGATTAATGGCAAAACTTTTCCAACCCAAACCAAAAAAGAAACGGATCAAATATGTAAATGAGATAGACTTTAAAAAGGGTAGAAGCTTTGATGATAGGATATGGGGGGAAGCGAAATAGTAGTGTGGAATCATTCTGATCAATGCGCGGCAAGTTTGAGATGCTTAGTGTGGAATCTTTCGATCAAGGTTAGCAGTCCCATAGCTTTGGGGGAAAGAAACCCCAAAATAAAGTTGGAATCTTCATATATAAATGAATTATAAATATCTCTCTATGGTGAAGGAAGGAGTCTGCAAAGGGAATATTTGACATAGGTATTTAATGAATCGGTTTATTAACTATAATTAAGATAAAAAGGGTCTAGTCGCGTGTCTGACTTAAATACAAGGTTTTTGGGTGTTAACTCTCACTTTAATTAAAATTGTCAAATTAAATTTAAGTAATATAAGTTATTCTTAATAAAAGTTGTATTAAAAACTCTATGTCTCATCATTTTGATAATCCCCCACCTCTGCTTCCGGGGAACCCGGGAAAAATAGTCATCACAGGATGGCTATGTCGCAATCCGAACGTATTAAAATTTTGGGTTGGTAATGTAGGTGGAAGTCTGTTCTACCTGAAATGTACTTTTCGGGTCGAGAACATTGCAAGTTTATCAGTCTATTGAGAACCATACAGTTCGAAATCCCAAATAAATTTCATGGCTTTTAAAAATCATCTCAGGGAAGGGCTCAAGATTGGTATTCGATATTTGGATCGTTGTTATAAAATACAGCCACGGATTTTGCCCCTAAAATAATTAGCAAAGGCTTTTCCCCCAG
>BMAV01016249.1:156491-169580 GCA_019973955.1 Trichonephila inaurata madagascariensis | reverse complement strand
AGCTACGAAAGTGCATAATACTGAAAATGCATATTTACGGATAGAAGGTATTGACTTTTAAATGTAATCCGTAATTATAAAATGAATCCATTTCTCAATCAAGCAGCTGGTTAAACCTGCGCGGATGGATGAGTTCATAGATATCCCGCGCTAAATCTTCAAAAGTCAACACCTGATCAGGTACAGCAGACTTGTTCCTCCAAATCCGTCTTGTCAGCGAACTGAATACAATTATTTTCAAACACACTGAAAAGATTTCTTAGCTCTCCCGTTTGTTTATTTGTTTGTTTCTGGCAAAAAGATGGATTCCGTCCAGAGGTGCAAGGAATACAAAAGACTGCTTACAAAACTGAAACAATGCAGATCTGGCAACACCGGGAACACAAAAAGGGGGGGGGGGGGCGGCGAGGCGAAAAGAGTTGCCAAAAATTGAATTTCGAGAAACTGTAGCTGCGCGTTACAGTTTCGAAAACGAAATGCTTGTTTTATGAGTCGGGCGAAAAGCATTTGCATACGTATGTCATTAATTTTCCGCTCTCTGGTCGTGGTAATGAGTTAACGTTTTGTGAGAATCCAGAGGATGTTTTGGAGTTTGGCATTGTTAAATTTGCGTGCTTCTTTGAGCACGATATGTGTGAAGAGTTTCTTTAAAGCCCCAAAGAAGAATTCTTACGTAGTTTAATCTGTGCGAGGGATTAGGACGAGATGGTCAACATCTGTGGAATAAAGTTTACTGTATTCATTTGTATAAGCCTTTACGTAGAAATTATGTGCGAAATCAGATGTAGTCAAAACACAAAAAAAAAACCGATGTATTTTTCAATGATAATGGATTTTCTGGTAAAATTTGAGTTACTCTGGTTTAACCCTTTATCTACCGACGGTACTTATAAGTACCACTCACTTTAAAATTACATAGAATAACCATTTTTACCAATACTCAGACGATACTTAGTAGGAGTATTCTTTGAAACCTACTGTTCCAAGATATATGACAGCACGGGTTTTATAATGAGTATTTCAGCGGGGAAAGCGAATAGTTTTATAGCAGATATTGCGTTTTCAGCTAGAGGAGTTTTCAGCGGATTGCGAAGATTATCATTTTTGTCCCGAAAAAATAGTTAATGTCAAAATTTAAGTGTCTTATTTTTTTTGTACGTTAATGAAGACCTTAGAAAACGATTTGACTGTTTATTTTAGGTGAACAGTGTATATAATTAATTTTACAGTTGAATACCTTTAATTTATTAATTAACTCTAACAGATTAAATTTCCCCAAGTTGTGTGCTTTGTTTATGTAATATCCCTTAATTTTCAATGTAGTGATAAAAAAAAATTACATGAAAAAAAAAACTGCAGTAAATTATAATGCGGTAGATAAAGGGTTAATCATTTGTTTTAAGAAAAAAAAACGGATAAAAGAAATTAATCTTACTTTGTTTTATAATTTTTATTGTACATTTTAAAAGGAAAAAGACCTTTCAATTATGTCAGTACTATTTACCTATTAGAGGTAATCAACCTATTGGATTGAATTTACAGTATACTTATTTACATATGTGTTTTTTTTACCCTCTTCTATCATTTCAAGTAATTTTCGAAATAATTTACAATCCTTAATGGTCTTTAACTGGCGTATGTCATTCGAAATTCATATATTGTATATGCTATTTCCTAACACTTTAACTGTGGCCCTGGGGATCCTCAGCGCCTTTCTAGGGGATCTGCTAAGGTCTCCGATCAAATGTTAAGATTTATCTCTTTTACAGTCTCTGAAAGACCTCGTGGAAAAATTGAAAGTATGTTTTCCTAGACTATATCACTAAATTGTCCCCAATAAAAATATTTACTAGAACATCATCAAGATGATCTTTAATCAAGAATATGAATTCAATTTTTTTATTATTTGTAACTACATAGCCATTAATAAAACTTGCAATATTTTCAAAAAATATACAATGTAAACACAGGTGCAAAGATTAAGAACTGAATTCACATAGCACGCAAATACGATAACGGCTGCATCTATCTTGATTTCTCAAGAATTGTTCCAGTATTATTTATTTGCACCTACATTATTTATTTATACGAAACTAGTACATACTAGTACTTTTTTATACATATATACAGTCGAACCTCTTGCGAATTTTTCCTGGAACCTTGAAAATTTCACGATTTTCTTCGTAAAATAACCTCTCTATAGCGAAGGGCATTTTCTATATAACGAACTTTTTCTTTTGTGACTCAATTTTTGTTCTCCCTATTTTTAAAGTATTTGTGAACGTTTCAAGTTATTTTCTCTTTAACACAATCTATGGTGGTCAGATATCTTGAACTGGTTTTATTAAATCCTAACTCGCTGAAAGCAATAAAGTTCTGGATGTTTCATCCAAAGAGTGCAACCTTTAACCCCCATTGTCCAATTCACTAGAAACATCTTCAATATCTCCTTTTACACTCAGTGGAATTGTCCCATGTCTCCGTGTTCTAGTTATAAAATAATGTACGTTTAATATTACTTGTATGCTTTAAATTAGAAAATGTCCTTGAAATTCATTAATTTTAAAATAGAATTATTTTCTTAATATTGAAATTTCCACACCGAGGCAACGTGAGGACTTCGAGCTTCGACATTGGCCACTCTACAACTAAGACTCGACGACAGGGCAGGAAGAATGCAGGTCACGAGTTTGCAACTGCGGCTTAATTTGGGTCAGACATTAAAATGTTAGAGCTAATCTAACGAGCGGATACTACAAAACCAAGAAAAAGTGCACAAAGCTGGCATCTTCTCTATCCTAGTGTAGAGGAAACTTACTAGAGAGGCAAAATTTCAGAACTTAATTTATTGTAAATTGCTGTATTATGCTGTGTCCAAGAGATTAAGAAGATTTGGTTAAAGATGGTTGTCACAGAGACGTTATTGGGCATATTATGATCTGTCATAAACTGTATTTTACATGTAACAATAGTCAGCATTGGCAAATTGTCCTTTCTGATGATCCTATTAAATAATTAGCTTTTACTAGGATGGTCCCCTCTTAAAATTGATTTTTAGAGGACAGCCAATTTTTTATAGTAATTTTGGCTGAATTAAATTAGATGAAAGTATTTCAGACTAGTAGTAAGAAAACAAATCACGTAACATTATCATTCAATATTTATTGCGTAGTAATAGCTTTTATTAAAAAATAAATTAAACAAGCATAGTGTTTTATTTAATAATGGCTACATTCGGTATATTTTGCTACCTAAACATGAGGCACCGGTAGCCATAGTCACAAACTCGAGGCCAGCATTATCAAGGTTTGATGCCATTGAAGACTTGCCATGTAAAGAGGGTGATGCACGTTTAATCTGTAGTGGCTCAAAGTCCTCCCGTTCGCTTAGAGTGGAAGTTTGGAAAAAAAGCTCAAATATAATTTTCATCATCAAATAGCGGTCCAAAATTACAAGGTCCATTGCCAATAGCCCTTGCGTTGCTTCAGCGTCCGATATAGTGGTTAGTGACGCTGACTGCTGTGTCGTTGGGCCTGGGTTCGAATCCCGGAAAAGGACTGAGACTGCTGATGGCGAGAGAGTAGGGAATGGTGGCGCGGCTTTGGTAGGGTTAATGTATTTTGGAAGAGGTTTTGTGATCCCAGGGAGAAGATTGCTTGACTCCGGAGGGTACGGTCGAGGGGGAAAAAAGGTCCCTTGTTTTGGGAAGCGCAAAAAAGCGCGGAACTGTTTTGGACGGGAGGGAAAGGAATTCCGTCGGTGAGAGAGCGACCACCGGGGTGGTCCAGTGTAAGAAAGTATAAGAGATAGTATCTAGGGACTGTGTTTGAATTGGTTGTTATCTGATTGTGTTTAATCAATATAACTGCATTTAATCAAAATGTAGTATTTAATCAATAAATGTATTCATCAATATTTAATGATATTTGTACTGATTGATGTGAGAAGTTATTAAGAAAGTAATAAAATATATCACAGCATGGAGAGATGTTTGTAAATGTATAGAGCCTTTGCGGCGTGGGGGTCCTTTAAATAGCCGCCGAGCCGCAAGTCCTTTCGTGAGGTTGGTGGAAGGGGAAGAGAAGTGGAAGGCCCCTGACCACCTCCAGGGTGTTCTCCCTCGAAATTGGGTGGGAACCCAGCCAAATCGTACTGTCACCTGCTTGTTGCTCAAAGCTACGGTTAACGACAGGCGTACAACTAGCCTTTTGGCACGATAAATTTCGTGGGCCTTGATCTGACACCGTCAGACAAGATGCATTAGCAACAATAACAACGTTAATAAACACTCACTCTTGCTATATAATCATTTTTTTTTTCAAATAATAAATTACAGTTACGGAACAAAAGATGATCTTAATTAACCTCTTAAAACAAAATCCACATCTTTACTTGATTTAAAGGGCTCAACTCTGAATGCAACATTAGAACAAATTAAAAATTTAACATAAATACCAGGGCCGATTTAAGCTCAGTTTGGACGCAGAAGATTTACAGGGCCCCTTGGCACTGGCGGATCGAAAGTTATAACCAAAAAGTTTGGTCAAGTCCAGCTTATCCGGGATTCTGGGCGCAAACCATATGAACCCCTTTCTCAAATGTGCGGCTTATTAAAGTGAAGAAAACTTCCCATGCAGAAGACGAAGTATTTTTATAGAGTTCATTTCCCATACAGTTGTTTATCATAATTAAATGAAATTAAAATTTACATAATACACAATTCATAAAGAAGTGCACAGTTTCAGTGCACTATAAATCAAGAACAATTTAAGATATTTTATGCTACTTGTAACAGAACTGTATGGGATTATTTAAAGTTTTTTTTTTGCTAGAGACACAGCCACTATGTCTGAACCCTTAGTCACGTGACACACATTGTGCCGGTAATCTAGTAAAAGTGTGTGTGTGTGTGAGTTTGACTTTTCTGTTGAACATTGTTTATGCTCAATTATGTTTAAAAATGTTACAAAGGTTGAACTTGCTAGCCATGTTAGAATAAATAGGTGAAACAGTAGATGAGTCTTTTAAAGTCTCGTTGAACTAAAAGAAATTCTTTTGAAATCTTCAAAATGTATAAAAGTTTATGAATTTATCGGATTTTCTTGCGACCGCAGTTGTAGGTAACGTAAAAAATGAAGGTGAGTTGCATAGGTTACGCTTGCAACGACAAATGAAATGTATGAATTCAAAGTATTATGATGTTTAAAATATTCTTTCAATATATAAACTGCTTAAAGTTGTTCAACGAATTTGTTTCTTTCTTAGAATATAATTAATTCACAAATGAAATGTATTTTGTAACTAATATTTTATGAGTACAGACATATATATATATATATAAGAATAAATTATTTATAGCACAATATTAATATTCTGTTTCTCATTCACCTAACTAATCCGTTTTATATAACATAAATGGAATTATTTATTTAAATACATATTTAAATTGGAAAATTCTCAAACACCCACTGTGCGGTATTTGTCAATAAGATGCTTGAAACCATAGTAATCAAAGTAGTTTCAAAATTTCAAAATCAAACTCTAAAACGACCGCAGTTATCAAAATCGAAGTAATTTCAAAATTCTATGTTTCCGAAAACAGACCTCAATATCTTATACTTGAATGTATTCTACTTTTAGAAGGGTAGAATTCAATAAGGAAAATAAAAACATTTTTTGAGAAGCAGTTTTTAACAGTTTAAAATATATCTACCTTCGATAATGAAAAAAATGTAAAATAAATTACATAAAAAAAAAGGAAATTCTAAATATGCATTTAAAATTATCTTTTTTTGTGTCAAATCTTTATTCTATTCATAAAAGGTAAATTAATAATAATGAACACATATACCAGTGAAAATCAATATATTTTAGATGGCAAAAATATCCAGTGAGAACTTCTTGAAAATACGAGTTCATACAGCTAAATGTTGCGTTTCTGTATTTTACTAATCATATTCTTTTATAGAAACTAACTTTTGTTCTTTAGTAAAACGAAATTGCAGGAATATGCGACAATTACAGTGTGTTCTTAAACTTTATTCTTTAACTATTATGCAGGGAAAACTAGCTGTAAAGTGCACGAGCTTTTCAAGTGAAAAAAATTTCTATATAATAAATTATTTTTTCTTCAATTCTTCCAGTTCAAAATGGTTTGTATTAGTCGTATTGCCCCACTTAAAAAAAATTAAAACGTTTCCAATGAAATAAAGAAATTAGAACAAAATAATCATAACTTTTAAAAGTAATTGAAATCGATATACGAGGGCTCAAGTATATTTAAAGTATTATTTAAATAATCCAAAGATTCAAGAATGTTACTGTAGCTGATAAATAAAATATATTTTATGCAAATCGTTTTTTATTTATGAGACACCAAATCTGCTTCCAGATTTCATTTTAAAAAGCAAATAAAATAGACGCAAAAGATTTGTCACAGCTTTAAGATTTTAAATACAAAATAATGGTACAGAGTGAATAGATAAAATAAATTTTATTTTATCAATAATCCAGGATTCGGGTTGATGGTATATGTAATATTGTTTCATTCGAATAATCCTCTTAAAAAAAGGTTTGCTTAGAATTTATTTTACAAAATGAAAAATACTCTAAAATTAACATCAAATTCCTATCTCATTAACGCAAAAAGAAGAATCCATTTTAATGAATTACATTTTTGTTTGTTTGAAAGCAATAATTTCTAATTTCGTACAAAAGGTTTTCTTATTTGGTACGCTACATTCCAGCATAAATTAAAATCTGTTTTATATTTAAGCGAAGACTTCGACATGTATTGAAAATTTTAATATAGTAACAACCAAGTTTATATTTTTTATAGCAATTTTTCGAAGCAATTCTC
Organism: Trichonephila inaurata madagascariensis; assembly: GCA_019973955.1. Taxonomy (NCBI): domain Eukaryota; kingdom Metazoa; phylum Arthropoda; class Arachnida; order Araneae; family Nephilidae; genus Trichonephila; species Trichonephila inaurata. Next base: position 162,721 of record BMAV01016249.1, on the reverse strand, counting down.
TAAACGAAAAATGTTCGAATTTTAGGTCTTATTTTTAATGTTAGAAGACAGACTAAAAAGACAAAATCTTAGGAAATTAAATCTGATATTATTAAAACACAAAACTGAATACATTATAATACTGTAAACAATTACATAAAGATTTAATAGAAGATATAAAAATTACATAAAATTATTGCCGTTCAAACTTGAAGTAAAATGTATATAAAAACGACAAATATACAGTTATCACAATTTAATTGGAATGGTGAAGAAAGGTTATTAGTTTTACATATGCAATGAAAAATTGAAGTTTTAATCTAACAACAAATATCAGTAATTATTGTAGTTTATGCAATTCCTAAGGGTTATTGTTTTGAAAATTCCACAATATTCTATACCGGGTTGTCCATTGTGTCTTAGGAAATAACTGATTTGAGTTGATTACTTTCAGGTCCGGAGATCTTCGTTTTTCATCATATTAATGGGAATTAGTAAAATATGCAAATATTTTAAAAACTGAGTAGATTGAAAGTGTATTGGAAATAATAAAAACCCTGGTTTCAAAGATGAAAGTTAACACGGAAACGTAAGCAAAAACATCTAATGAAACTTCAAAGTTTTTACACAATTCAATGAAAGAAAATCGGATGGAAATTCACATTTCAAACATATTCAGATACTGAACAATCAGAATCAACTTATTCCCTTTGTTATTGATTTCATAAAACAATTTTCATTTTTATTTGATAGAAAAATAAACAACTACTCTTCTGAGCTTGACTGTATTATTCGTATTACGTCATTTGCACTTGCTTCTAAAATAGGACTTTACCAACAATGCCTATCAGTGGGGATGTGTTTGCAACTCTGAGTCTTTATCATCAGTAACGGCATATTGTAAAAAATTACATAGTTGATATGACCAATTTTCAACTGTACATCTAAAAGGAAATAAAAAATTTATCTTTTTGGTAGAATATACATGAGATGCAGAGAAAGCAAATGTTGCGAATAATTTTAATTTTGATGAGGATACATATACATGCTCTGTATCCAAACCAACATAACATTCTTATAAACCAGTTTAAAAAAAAAACGCTGATTTAAAATTATATAAAATTCCAAAGAATTTGAGTAAATATTGTACTAACTGACTTTATTTTATTAATCAACAAATTTCATTTAGTGTGCGGTTGATTGCTTGGAAATTTTGAGTACTCCTTTTTTTGTAGGAATATATTGTACCAAACATAAGGTGGACAAATTTTCCATTTTATTACTTTAAGCTATTTAAAAAGTTTAATATATAGAGTAATAATTCTATTAATTTTAATGTAAGTATTATGAATAAAATGTAGAATAAAAATTTCTTTTTGTTATAAACATAAATGTTAGGGAAAATACTAATAGCTTATAAAAAAATGTGGAACCCATAACCAACCAAACCAATTAGTTAAAAGTGAAAAAAATTAAAAGCAAAACATACGGCAGCAATGTGTTTCAAAGTCAGCTGACAAACATATAAGGGTATTTTCTCCCAGAAGAATGGGATTTTTTTTGTTTAAAAAAAGGATATTTTTTCCCTTTAATAAATGTAAAAAAAATCATTACTGATTCCCTTCTATGTTCAAAATATTTCCTTTATACCCAATCGAACTATACTTTAGAATGACACAATCGAATATTTAAAATACTCTGAAGTAATTCTTTGGAATGTTTCTAAAATTCCACTAAAGAATGCATATTATTTAAACATTTTCGAGATTCATTTTTAAAAAGGAATTATGAAAAAAATAATAGCTAAAGGAAACAGTTTATCTTAAGAATTTTTATCTCAAATGTTTGGAAAAATTTAAAAAAAAAATCTTTATTTTGATAATGAGAAGAAAAACGTAAGTATTTCCATGAATAATATAGCCATTTAAACACAATCAAGAATTAGATAATTAGATTTTGGAATAACCGTCAAATGCTGTTCCCAAAAACCTTTTAAAAGATTCCATACATTCCTCAATTACTTTACTACAAGCCCCACCGCCAAATAAATCTCAATCAAAATTTATTTCTCTTAAATGATACGATAAATTAGATTTTGATTTGATATTTAGAGACAAAATATTAAGAAGCAATGCAAAGGTAAATCCCTTTTTATATTTTTCTCATTCTAATATATGTTGCAAGAAGAAATCTTTAAAGAAATTTTTACGCAAGAAATGTTTAATAAACCTTTTATTGAAAAGACCTTTTTTTACCCAGTAAAACAAAAATGTACTTTAGAATTCTTGACTAATATACGGAATTCGCAGAAAGAGAACTCAATTTTTAAATCACTGTTTTTATCATTTTGGAACATTTAGAATAATGTATTAAAAAATTCTAAGGAGAGAGATTTTTTTTTTTAAAAAAAACCTAATAAATATTATAATACGAAATTTCTTGAAAAAAAAAATCGTTTGCATTATAGATAATTTTTTTAATCAAATAGTACAAACAAAATAAATGTTACTAAAAAATCATTTTCATTTAAGAACAATTATAAACCAAATTAAGATTCCAAAAACAAGGCAACGTAAGAAATAATAACCAACCTAATGTATATTTCAAAATAATTAAAGGTTGCCAGTGGCTCTTTTAAAAGTTACCTGAAAACAAGCTAGACGGGCTATTTCGAACATCATGTTTTGAAAGCAAAATCTAATATAAGTTCGGAATGATCTGGCGACGATCCAATAAAAAACAAAATGGCGTCGCTCTCAAAGGAATGGTGACTGAGGAAAACTGTAATTTCGAATAAACTTATCTGCATAAAAGCCCCCATATCAACGTTCTGCTACTATTCACGTTCTGAGAATGAACCGCTTAAATATGCAACCTTTTTAGGCCAGAAAAATGCTACGTATAATGAAAAGAAGCAAAAGTGTCTGACGTGAATTTATCATAGCTGTAGCCAATATTTTACTCAGGATGATGCTAAGCGTGATATATTTTTTTTTTATCAAAATAGCCAGGAAATTAATTACAATTATTTTAAGTTTTGGTTATCAGATAAAAGATAATGTGATGTATAATAATAAGTGTTTTTATTTAAAAAATGCACGCTTTACTGTTCAGTTGTTTTAATTTTCATTGTTTGGAATTTATAGAGCACTTTTTTGAGGCAAATAAAATTAGTATTCAATGAGCTCAATTTATGACGGTCACATGATAAAGGAAATCACGAGTTCGCAATTTAATTCAAAATTGACATTAAACTAACTTGTACTTGTTACTTATACTATAATAAAAAAAATTTAGATAAAACTTCAAATTTCATAATTAAGTAAAGATACTCAAATATAATAAAAAAACTCATTAAAAAGATTTTAAAATTAAAAAATAATTTTATTTTATTGGTTCACTTTTAAATTAAGAATATTTTGCTTATTTACGTACATTATTATTGTTGAAAAATATGTGCTTTTTAAAAAGAAAGTTTCTGCAAAGAGCAAAATCTGGCAACAACGAAGCGCATGAACTGATTAGCTGGAAACACATGATTGCATTTATTGTATGATTCTGACGTCACATGATTTATAAATTAATTGGCTATCAACACATGTTTGTTCATTATCATGGGAATACGACGTCACATGAATTTTCATCATTATGAACTACTAATAATTTAAGTTATTTGAGCCTAGAATAAAAAAAATTATGTAATTTTTATTTTCATAAGTATAAAAATATTTTTCAGCTTCTGCCCTCAACATTCTTCGAGATACAGGTGCTTTCCTTGCCAGTATTTCACTCATTGAAAAAGAACAGAACTGAAGTAATTTATGAAGAATATTCTTTTTAATTTACAAAAAAAAAAAAAAAAAAAAATAGGAATCATGCATGAAAATAGCTGAAAATATATGCATAAAATAACTGAAAAATGATAACTGGTATTAACTTTAATCTTTCTAAAATGCATAACACATAAATAAAGGTATATGCAAAAGTAATATATTTATGTATGTGAACATTAGAGTAAATTTTAAAGGAATGTTCTCTATTTCAAATTAAATTTGAATAAAAAAATAATAAAATATTGAGAGATAATATATTAACGAAAATATCATTAAACATAAAACGTTAAAATGAGCAGTTAGAATCCTAAGAAAATAACATACTTCTGATTATAACTTAGTTAGCCAAAAAGCTTATGAGTGTGTAAAATAACGAAGTTTTAACTATGATTAGATAACCTCCAAAAAAAAAACAAAAAAAAAGAAAACTTTTAAACGTAAAACATTCTGCAAAATCTCAAATTTTCATTAGCAGTTCCCAAACTTTTTTTGATGTTATATAATTCTCTCTCTCTCTGCCCAAACATTCCACATTTCTACCAATAGTCTAAATATTTCTTAAATGTTCCACATTTCTATCAATAGTCCCAATATATATTTCATAAATATTCCACATTTCTATCAATAGTCCCAATATTTCATAAATGTTTCACATTTTTATCGATAGTCCCAATACTTCATAAATATTCTACATTTCTATAGGCAATCACAAGTACCAATCAACGCATCAAACAATCAAAATTCCTTTTACAAGAAGATTACTAAAGAAATAATGGTGAAGTTTTGGACCGAAGGAATATCTCAATTCAACTTAAGGGAGCTTAAACAAAGAAATTTCTTCCAACCATTAATAAGAGACTCTCTCTGTCATGCTAATTATAAATAACCCAATTTCTCACTCATCATGGTAACTTTAAAAGCTATTTGAACAAATTTAATTTGGCTCCGTCATCTTCCTACGATTGTAATATTGGTGGCGAGGAAAACGTGGAGCATGTGTTCCTTGTGTATTTACAGGTATTCTTTGTCGGAGAAAGAAAGGTTTTAAGACTGGCTCTCAAGGGCATTAGTATAAATTGGTTTCCGAATTTTCACCTGAAGTGCTTTTGAAAAGCCCTGTAAAGTTATTGCAAATGTTTGTAATTTTTCATGACTTAAAAATTGATTTTTTCTTCTTCTTTTTTTTGCAATGTGTGTTTCATACTTGAGGCCCAGTGGCCGAGTGGTAGCGTATCACGCTTCCACACCACAGGTCCGGTGTTCTATCCTTGGTCCGGGCAAGGTCGACTCAGCCTTTCATCCCTTCAGTGGGTCGATAAATGAGTACCAGGCTTCCTTGGGCAGTAAACACTGGGGGGTTCACTTCAGACACCACCTGATTGGGACATCTGCACATGCACCTCAGCGCCCAATGGACAAGTATACTGAGATGGGCACAGTAGGCCCTGGCCCTCATGGGAGGTCCAATCAATGAGAGTTTAGCTTAGTTTCATACATACTTTTGTAAGCCCCGTATGATACTTTGCGTAGTATGGGGATTTACAAATGTTTTCAATTTAAAAAGAAACCTATCAAAAGCCAAAAAAATTCATTTTTACATGCAGATCAGCGGTTTTTAAACTTACGATCTTCGTGGCCCCCCCCCCCGTTTTTATATGAGACTGACATCGCGAACCCCCAAGATTTTGAACACCCCTTCCTGACTCCCAACACATGACAGAGTGATTTAAAGACCGCTCAATAATCGTAAGACTGACTCTTCTGCCTTACATTTCTATAATTGAAAGCATACAAGTAATATTAAACATATATTATTTTATAACAAGAATACTGTGACACTAGACAACTCCACTGAGGGTGAAAGGGGATATAGATGATGTTTCTAGTGAACTGGACAATCGGGGTTAAGGGTTGCACTTCTTGGATGATCTTCTTCTCTATTGCTCTCAGCGAGTTAGGATCTAATAAAACCAGTTCAAGATTTCTGACCACCATAAATTGTGTTAAAGAGAGAATAACTTGAAATGTTCACAAATACTTTAAAAATAGGGAGAAAAAAATTGAATCACAAAAGAAAAATTTCGCTATAGAGAGGTTATTTTACGAAGAAAATCGTAAAATGTTCAAGGTACCAGGAAAAAGTTCACTATATAGAAAAATTCGCAATATAGAGGTTCGTTATATAGAGGTTCGACTGTATATAATTTAGAAGTGGTTTATCCATATTTTAACTCATCAGAGTAAAGAAATTTTAACAGAAAAACTCTGATAATGATTTCAATTGGTAGTAACTCAGAAAATAATGTGAATTTTTCAAAAGTCGTAGTTCTGGCCCTCTGGGGAAGTCTTGGTTATATATAAACAAAATATTATTATCACAGAATCATTTTTTATAAAAGGAGAATGTTTTGGAAAAAA
>BMAV01016249.1:117565-129295 GCA_019973955.1 Trichonephila inaurata madagascariensis | reverse complement strand
CTTTCTTTTATCGGTTCAGATGTAAATGCAATGTGTTGTAATTAAAATACTGTAATGCAAATTCGAAACAAATGCGAATCGAGAAATCAAGAGCAGCCTAATTAAAAACATTAAGGCTTAGCGAAGACGCAGAAATGCATGGGGTTTTAATCACCTTTCCCCTTTCGGAGCAATGAGAACCTGTTAATGTGAAGAAATCAATGGGATATTTTGGCTGTGGACCAACTAATTGTCGTAGGATCACGTACGGCCCATTTGGAAGGGACGCCCTCACCTTTTGATCGATATCGAAACATGCATTTCATTAAGGGGGGGGGGTTAATTATTACGCCTTTCCCACTCATCTGCCCGGTGCGCAAAAAATATGACCGCTTTCCACAAAGAAAGGTATGCAAATGGCAGAGACAAAAGCCTCGTCTTTTTTGCTACCATTTCGCATATTAGAGGGGCAATTAAGATTGGATATTCTCTTCAAAATGTTGGTGTTTGTGTTACTGGAAGTATTTGTAGTTTGTGAAACGGTAAGAATTAAAATGTAAAGGACGAGGGTAAAGATCGGCCTTTTTTCGCCCTTCGGCAACTTCATATTATGTATATTTTTTCAAATAAATAAATAAATAAAATAAATATTTTATTAAATAGAGAAAACAGGAAAAAAACAAGTAACATATAAAAAAATTTTAAGTCAATTCCTACTTAGATCAACAAAGGAAAATTTTATTTTAGCTACTTTTTATTAAATAGTTACAATTAATACAAATATGTATAGACATAGGACAGAATCACAACATTAAGTGGTCATTCATTTTTATTATTTATCATTAAAGTATCGTATTGTCATCCAAAACAATCGTGTCTATAAAATTTCAGTTCAACTGAATGCTTTAAAACGTGAGAAAAAAACTTTTTCAAGTTTTGACACACAAGTCGCCAAAAATGATGCCAAAGTGGCTGTATTTGTAATTCTTTTAATAATTAGTTTTAATCAATTAATTTTTATTAATTATAAAAATAATCATGCGTATAAATCATTAAAATAATCATGTGTATAAATAATTAAAATAATCATGTGTATAAATCATTAAAATAATCATGTATATAAAAGTTCAGTTTAATTGTGAGCTTTAAAATGTATTTTATTAACGACTGAAAATTGCGCCAAGATAAATTAATAAATAAATATATAGAGAGTGTGACCTAATAGTAGGAATTGGATAACACTGTTAAACAATTTATAACAAATGTCTTCGAATGTCCTTCCCGCTTTCACTGGCCGAATCGTCACTGGACCAATCAGTAGCAGCGTCTTGAAGTGTATCATCATATCCAAGACTTGTTGTTTTTATCCGAGTGTGATTATGGCGCCAGTATCCCAAGTACCAAAGCACAGATGTAACATGTGCACAGCAGCCAACAACTCTAGCACCAACTTTGCACTGATAATACCATTCAATGTTTGGATTATGACCTATACTTGTTCTTATTCATATGTTATATACTTTTGGACTTGTGTGTCGGGATCTCAACTGGAGTCGAACAACTGAGGAATCTTCTCGATTTACGTAAAGAAACTACAGTCCCGATTGATTAAGGTGTTCGTGAGTACATTATTTTTTAATAAAATACACAAAACGCATACAATACTACGTAAAATAATGACCATAATACAAAAGAAATATTTGTATTCCAATATGAAAAGCGCGAGGTGAAGACATGTTTGAACTCGCACGTGACGTATGAGTTTGATCGATTCGTGGACAAGCTATTTTGTTTCGTATCACATCAACGCGCTCGATGACCAAAACAAATGAATGGCAGTTTAAAAGCCTTATTATTGTGGTATTTGTGACACTAAAAAATGTAGTGGTGTTTAAAGCGCTTTACAGTTTTTTTTCTTTAAATGAAAGTTAGAAAAACAGATTAAAACAACAAAACTCAACGAATTTGCCAAGTTTGACGACTTTTTTATGTGACTTGCTATTTTTTTTATTCTTACTATTTTTGAATAAAAGTAAAGATGAATACCTAAGTTCACATAAATGTAATAATATAGCTCCAATAGATACTTTTAATTCTCATAACTATGATGGGCGAAAAAAAAGGCAGATATTTACACTCCTGCTTTGTAGAGCATTGAACGTTAAAGATTAAATTAAAGTTGATAAATTCGGGGTTGGGTCTACAATGAAGTCTTCATTAGTGTGACAATTATTTATTAATTTAAGTTAGGTTACACAAAGATTACACTTATTGTTAACCCGTGAGCGGTGGCATGGGGCACACAGTCACCCCACGCTCATAAAATCTTTAAATGTGAGAAAACTGTTTATTTGTGACCAATGGTCTGGACAGTATCCTCCTATATGACAGTCTTCAAGGGAACAAAAATATATTTGTCATATATCTCCCTCTTTTTTGGAAGTGGAAAACGTTTTTTTTACAATTATAAGGCACTTGGGGTGACTGAGTTCCCCACCCGACCACTTTTGTTCCAAAATATTTTCTATAAACAGGCTACATTTCCCCCTTGTGAACGACTCAGTGATTTTGAATGCTTTGTTTTACGACTTATTATTGTTTATAAATGTAAATGAAAAGAATATAAAGAAAGATATAGACATTTGCGATCTTTATTGGATGGAGTTGAAACTGATTAAGCAAGGGAAGAACCCGATGAAATAATGCAATATTAATCATGCTATTGAAAGTAAATTTGAGAAAAGTGATGAACATGAAAGGTTTGAATTGAAAGTTAAATTTTCAAATGCTACCTAAAAAAATCTATCAAGAAAGATATAAAGCCACAAGACACACTACGCTCTGTCAAAAACACACAAGCAAGAAAAAGTTCCACATTCTATTTGTCGATCATCAAAGGACAATAAAATTACAATAACTTGAACAAAATATGACAGTTTTGCCTGCAAATGTCATTCATGTAACGTTAGAGAAAAGTGTTGGTGATTTGTGTACTTTATTTAAGTCGCGTACATTAGAAACTTTTTAGAACTCGTACATCGTACTTATTATTCTTTAAGCTCATTCACGAAAACCCGGCATTTTCACAAACTCGACTACCCCTTAGGCCATATTAGGCCAAGTTTTCGAGAATCTACTGTAGTTGTTAAAATTATCTCAATCACTAATACCACACCGTTTTATTTAAAAACATTAATGAGAAAGATCTAGTAATTTTGAAGTGGGTTTTTTGGAAAGATAATCCCTTCTCCATACTTATGAGAGTATTCTGCAATCACAATCAATCGATTTAAATTATACAAGGCTAAATAAAATTAAAAATACCGTGCTGTAAATTATAAAAAAGTTATGTATTTATTCAAACACAAAGCACAAGGGTTTGCATTCAATGTTATAAGTTTCCGATGTTTCCTACTTTTCGAGGGGGAAAAAAAATCTATTTTATACGATAATTTTTGTTTGTTACATCACCGGATAAACAAATGATTGTATGTTTCGTTTAATGGTACATTTTATCTTTCACTTTCACATATACCTACTTCACTTTTTTGGGGAACAACGAGATGGATATAAAGCAGAACTTTGTTGGAAAAAGGTTGAGTTCAATGCATTAAATTTTGTCGATCTTTTCTTCAGTATTTAACTCTCATATAAACCTGCTCATCAATTATTTCTTAGGAGAAAATTTCAGAATGGCCGACAATTTTGGGGGATCATTACACATGATCATAACAACACTCGAATTTTAGTGCTTATTTGTGCAGAAAATTACCGCACTTTTTTCATCCAAATAATGAAAATTTAACACCGTTTTACATTAAAGTTTTATCAGATTTCTGGGGATTTAGATTCGGTGGATTTTTAGGGCCGCATAAAAATTTTTTTCAAATTAAAAAGTACTACCAAACGATAATAAAAACCGGAGAGCTCTTAAGATCTTGGATATTATATAAATATAAAAAAATCCCATTTTCATAAATAAATAAATAAATAGTAGACAGTAAGAATAGGAAATTAAAAGTTAAAAGTATCAATTTAAATCAAGATCAATAAGTTTGAGGGAGGGAAAAATTAATTTTTTATAATTATTACTAATAACAAATAATTAAACAAAGAATGAGCTAAATTCATATGATGTCATAGTCACATGATAACGACAATCACGTTCTAGCCAATCAGTTCAGACATTCACACGATTAATACAATCCCGTCTTCCTAGCTAATCAATTCATGCGCTTCATTGCTGCCAACCTTTGCTTTCTGCTGAAACGTTCTTTTAAAAAATACATATTTGTCAACAATAATACCGTGCATTAATAAAGAAAATGCTTTTGATTTAAAAGTACACGTGTAGTATATATTTGCATTTAATTTTGAAATAAAAAACTAATTAAAGAATCTTAGTATTGGAACATTTTTAACCAATAATCGAATTTGAAATTTTATCTAAATTTTGTAAGTAGAAAAATAAGTGCTAGTTTAATGTCAGTTTGTTTTGAGTTCAATGAAGAAACACATGATGATCCTCATCACGTGATCGTCCTAAATTTAACCCATTTTTCTTTCTGTTAAATTTGTGCTGTGAATGATAGTAGTATTAGTTTAAGTTGTTTATGATAAAGAATGCAACATTTCTCCTTTTTAATATTCTATTTAAATATGGGTGACATCTGTTTTTATATATGTGTTGACATTTAATTTTATTTGAAATGTTATGTGAATATAAAATTACATACACTCGAACCTCCATTTTACGAACCTTTATTTTGCGAACTTTTTCCAGGAACCAAGAACATTTTATTTTCTTCGCAAAATAACCTCCAAGTAGCGAATTGTATTTTCTATTTAATGAATTTTTTCTCTTGCGATTCGAATTTTTTCTCATAATTTTAAAAATATTTCTTGATATTTCAAATTTTATCCTTTTAACACATTATCTGGGGAATAATGACCTTGAACTGGTTTTTACTAGGTGCCTAACTCACCTAGAGCAATAAAATTGCAGTACTTTTACAAATAAATAAAAAAAACCCAAATAAAATCAACAGATTTTATCAGTATTTAAATTAGGAACGCATGTGGTGATGCAAGCTTAAAATTACTGGTTTTAAAATAATGCATGCCTAAAACTACTTGTAGTATTGAAAAAAAATTAGAAAATGTCCCTAAAACTAATTAAATCTAATATAAAATTAGTTTTTAAAGTTAAAAATACAGTGTATTCCTATACAACGTTTTTTCCCCTTGTTTTCCTTCCAAATTTCTTTTTGATGGGTAAGATTTATATAATAAATAGATATGAATTTACAAAAAAAAGTATTGTGACGGGCTTTACCGCGTTTTTCCTATTAATCCTCTTGGGGAATCTTTGGGGTCAGCATTGCGTTAATTCACAGCCAGTCCTCTCAAGAAGAAACTGCAATATTCAGATTAGTTAGTAGATATAAAGTGAAGGTTTTGTAATCGTGAGGAAGAAGGAGAAAAGAAGCTGAGATGCTGAACGCCGTGAGCTGATGGTAAGACATTAAACTTCGAAGCGTAATTATAGAGCGGATTTTAGCGAGTAAAAAGATATTAAGGAAGATAAAGATTCATAGGATAGCTTTGCTTAAAGATAAGCGGTTATTTACTTAGAATTTAGGAATACGTTTTATCACTCCTGATTGCCTTTCTATAGTAAGACTTGTGTTGATCAATATATTTGAATAATAATAAATTGGATTTATTATGGCGAACTTGAGTGATCAATTATTTCTTCCCACAAATCTAGGTCGCGTGGATGAAGAGATGGTACCCCCAGGCGGGGGGGGGGGGGAACACAGTATGAATAATTACTTTTTTTAAACTAATGTACAGTGTTTAAGAATCTAAAATTTGTTTTACGTGATTTCTAAAGTATATTAAACAGTGCAGGTTTAAGCTCATTTCGGGCCCTGGGCACAGAAGATATACGGGCCCCCTTGGCAATGGTGGATCGAAATTTATAACCAGAAAATCTCGTTAAGTTCAGCTTGTCCGGGCCCCTTAAGTCTCTTCTGGGCCCTTGGGCGCCCAATAGACAAACCGGCACTGATATTAAAAGATTATTCTCTATGGAATGAGTCTTCCGCCTGATGAACTGTTTTTCGAGATTTAGAAACTTCTTTAAACAGAGGTTCGGTTTTAATACATTTTTAAAAATGATACAATAGGGAGAAAGATGTATTAGAGCAGCGATACTCAACCTGCCGCCCACGGGCCACATACGGCCCACCAAACCTTTTTAAGTGGCTCGGTCATGTGGCCCATTGCTCTGAGAAATTTATTTAAGAAGATTGTATTAAAAATTTGGGGGTAAAGTCTTTGTCAAGAAATCAAATATATCACAATTTTGCTGTCGGTGTCGTACGACACCGACAGTTCGAGATAAATATAAAACGGGTTCGAGATAAATACAAAAATTGTGATTTTTTCTATTATATACAGATTTTTGATAATTAATAGAGTATTTAATCGGTTGAATAATTGAGAAATGTCACAGAAGAAGCGTATAATTATCAATACTAAACATAAACAAATGTAAACATTGAATAACCAGTTGCCAGCAAGATGGTGTTACTCCTTTTGGTAAATACAGAATAATTTCAAATTTATTTAAAGGACCATTTTCAACAGCGCTTTTACTAGGATTAAATATAATAAACCCCAATGCTTATATTTCCCTCTTTTCATTACTTTATACTTAAAATATAATTTTATAGATATCTTCGATGATTGAAAATTTGTATTTTTTGGACAGGAAAGAGTTTTTAAGTGAGGGACATTAAAAATGGGTTTTTCTTAACAATATATACAATTAAAAAAAAACGACTGCAAAGTGATACAGGGCAAAAGTAACGATTTTTGAAATTTGATTTGTGATAAAAGAAAAGCAGTGGACGGCCCCAAGTATTTCGGAAGAAGAAGTGGAAAAGGTGAGGCAGAATGTTGTTCGGAGTTCATGGAAGTCTATGAGAGTTTCCCCCTGTTACCTTGGTATGCTCCAGAAAAAGGTATGGAAAATTTTACGAAAAAAATTAAATTTGAAGCCGCATTTTTTGCAGCTTTGCGTACCATTGATGCTACAGAATGTATGGAACGAACTGCATTATAGATTGGACGTATGCCGTGTAACAAAAAGTTCAAACATCGAAAAATTGTAACAAAAAAAAACTTGGTGTATTTCTATTTACATACATATATTACTTATTGTAATACGTACAGTAGTTTCGATAATATGATATTTTAAAATCGGGTCTATCATTTGCACTTGTACAATAACGCTTGACACATGTTACATCTAATTGGAATTCAAGAGCCATAGCCTATTGCAGTGCTTCTCAAACTTCAAACACTTTCCACCCAATTTTCACAATCATGTTTTTCATAGGCCCCCTCTCCTCCATACAATAACAATGTATTAAATTCAATAATACTATACTTTGACGCTAAAGCTACCATACGACTTGAATTTCTTAAGTGCCACGGCGTATATAAACGTCTCGCTTAGCCAGTGAGATAATTACTCCGGGTCTTTCCGAAGTACGATCTTTTCTGTGAACTGTGATCTATAAAATTATTCCGAAGGCATTGGAATGTAATAAAAGGACCTTGACAGTGTTCGCGAAGGATTTACTTATTTCAGAAGATTCACTTATTTATTCCTTTTTTACCCCTTCCCCCCCGAATGTACCACATACGTTCGTCTAAGTATTAAACGGTGGCATTGGGGAACGTAATTTTTAATTGGCATTTAAGGGATTAATTAAAAACTATACAAATGAAAACAAGATAAGTGTTCATTTTTGCATATAATTTTATATAGGACAAGCCCATGGGGTCACTGATAATTATTAAATTTGTTCTTCACTAAGTATTGTTATAAATTAGTTTACGTTGCATACAGTACTGATATATGCTTCATATTAGTGTAAATGTGTATTTTATTTTTTGTCAGAATGTATTTTGTTTGTTTACTTTCAGTAAATTAATAATTTTTTAAAGTTATTTTTTTGTTTTTGACTTTTCTATATGCTCACGCCCCCCTAAGAGGGCACGACCCACAGTTTGAGAAACGCTGGCCTATTGTGTAGTTCAAGTGTAACGTAAATTAAACAAAGGGGGACACAACCTGATTAAATGAGAGACCTTAAGATATATTTAATAAAGTATTCGCATTCGTACAGATAGTGCAACTGATTTACGTCTGTTGTGCTGCATAACCACTGCGGAGTTCGATTTCAAGAAACAGATGCTCACGTCTCATCGATATTCGATCCTTCGTGTTAGAATCTGTTTTCCCAAACATTTCAGTTTAATTATGGAATCCTCTTCAGGAAGCTGATGTTGAATAATTATGAATATAAATTACGAGAGTCTCCTTTAAATAAATGTGTTTTTCCTTCCGATAACTATCTATTGGGTTATGTATCTGTTATTTTATTAGATTTAAACAGGGTTTCTCAACCATTTTCGTTATCTGGACCCATTGGCGTAACTGAGAACATCCCCCCTCCTGCCAAGTTAGGTTTTGGGCCCCCAAGTTGGATTTTACAAAAGATAGGTATTTGGCGGCAGTCAGGCCTTGGGCTCCCTAGAAGCCCGGCCCACCGCGATGTGGGGGTTGCAGGGGTGTACGTTACGCCACTGTCTGGACCCTTAGCAAGTAACATGAAGTCCATGGATTTCTTTTGCGATAAATTCCCTTCTTCTAAATTCTTCTGTTATGTATAATATGAAAAGTGTATTCAAAAGATATCCGTGTGTAGAGGGACTGGTGCTCATTAAATATATCTAGGCTAAAAGTCCGCACGTTGGTGTAACGTGTAAGTTTCGAGATTGGTGTTCCAGCTTAGATGTTATTCTCGTCATTTGATCATGGTTCAGAATTACGAGGTTCGATGCCAATAACTTTAATATTGCTTCATGTGCGACGTTAATAAACAATCAATCAATCAAAAAATATATATCAAGTTTTCCTGCGTTGGAGAGTTGTGCGCATATGTAGGTGATCACAACGGCCATGCAAGATTTTTTATTATCTGTGGAAGCTGTCAATTGCCAAAAAGACCACCTACGAGTGAAGAAATAAACATGATGGTGGAGTTTCGTTTTTGTGAAAAATTATAGAAACACTTGAGAAACGCTACGCTGCTATGTTTTAAGAAACGCTTTGTGATTTCGAATGACTAGGAAAAGAAAAAATATCAGGAAAGGGACCTTTAATCTAGAGAAGAGGCAAAGAAGAATGAGATGGAACGTCTTATAGAGAAGTTTCCAACTCTTTTTTTTTTTTTTTTTTTCAGAGGCAAAACTATTGAGAGACGTTTGCGGCGGAGGACATCGAAGGGGAAATATAAAAATGTTCGGATAAAATATTCTTATATTTGAATACAAATAATTTTACGAATAACGGTTAGAATTGCAAACACATGGTACTTGAGGTAAAATGATACTTTGTTTGATGAATGCAAGCTTCTGGACACAACTAAAGCAATCTTGTGTTTTCCTAGAAATTAATAAATAATCTTTTAAACTTTTCCGCTCTATAACTACAGTCGGACCTCTATATAACGAATTCGCTTAATTCCGGAAAAATTTCGTTACATAGAGGTACATATTTTAACATACTTTATAAACCATATAAATTTCAAATTCATGAGTACTATATATTAAAAAAAGTAATTATTCACACCTTTTTAAAATTAATATGTTTATTTTATATATCTTATCCATCAAAAAAGAAAGAAAAACTGCAAGGAAAACAAGAAAAAAGAATGTCGAAGAATTCACTGTATTTTCAATATTAAGAAAATAATTTTATACTAAAATTAATAAATTTCAAGGACATTTTATAATTTAAAGCATACAAGTAATGTTAAACATACATTATTTTATAATTAGAACACGGGGCAACTACACACAGGGTGAAAGAGGACATCGAAGATGTTTCTAGTGAAATGGGTAATGGGGGTTAAAGGTTGCATTTCTTGGACGAAACATCCAGAACTCTATTGCTCAAGGCGAGTTAGGATTTAATAAAACCAGTTCAAGATTTATGACCACCATAAAGTGTATTAAAGAGAGAATACCTTGAAGTTTTTTCAGAAATACTTTAAAAAAATGGAGAATAAAAATTAAAGCACAAAAGAAAGTTCGTTATATATTGAAAATGCACTTCGTTATAGAGAGGTTATTTTACGAAAAAAATCGTGAAATGTTCAAGGTTCCAGGAAAAAGTTCGCTATATAGAAAAATTCGCAATATAGAGGTTCGACTGCATATTGAAAAGGAATTTTTATATTTTATGTAGTTCACTTATTACTTAAATAAACACGTACAAAGATAAAAAAAAAATAAACTGTATACATATTATGTAATTTATGTTGAAGGAATTGTTATACTTAATGTTGTTAGTTTTTATCTTAATAAATATCTTTAAATGATGTAAAATTAATGAAAATAAATCTATATTCTTGACCTCTATTCTCTGACTCTGCATGCATTATCAAAGGAATCGAATTGGGTCAAATATTTTCTACAGTGTGGTACCCCGAATCTTATTGGTAGATTGGCTTAGCACGCCACAGCTTCAACGTTGCCAACCCTTGCCCTATATCATTGTTATAATTTACAACCGGGGTGGGCATTAAGTCGATCTTGGTTGACCGGTGGACCACCAAGACATTTTGGGGCGACCGCCTGAAGATTAGGAATTAGTAAATGTATATCGAAACATACAAGCTTAGCTGAGTGTATCTAAGTCTTCTAATTATTATAACTAGGAGCAGTTGCGTAACGTATACCTTTGCCTCGCGGGGGACCCAAAGTCTATGTCACGTTACGGTTTTGCAATCCTTTGTAAGATCCGGTGGAGCCCAAAACACGACTTTGCAGAGAAACCCTAATATTCTCCGTTGAGTGAGTGAGTGAATATTAACGTCGCACTGTTTTAGCTACAATAGGGCTTTTGGCGACGGACCACGTAATTTTGAACCATGGTCAAGTGACGTGGAGGACACCTGAGCTAGCGCCCCCCTCTCTTAACTACCACACTGCACCAACGGGAGGACGTTTGAGATTTAGACAGATTTAACGTGTATCGCTGTCCTACACGGCGGGTCTTTAGGAGTAATGGGCTCGAACTCGTGACAAGGCCAGCCAAAATCCAATACCTTGACCAACCGGCTACCGCGGCCATTAATATTCTCCGTTGCGTCACTGACTAGGAACACTAACTTTAGATGAACATGTTTTATTTTTTAATGTATTTTGAATTGTTTCATAATAAATGCATCACTTGATATTATTATATTTGTGGCTGTTATTATTATGTTTGTATCTTGCGTTTTACTTAAGACGCTGTTTTAAAAGTGCACGTTTATTTTATTGTAGTTATGTATTTTAGTACATATTCCGTATTTATTGTAGTTATATTAAATGTAGACCTTTCTCTTAGCTCACCTCACCTACGCTACTGGGTGGACCGCAACACCATAGAAAAAATTAAAAGTAGACCTTATTGTGAAAAAGTCTGCCCGTCCTTGATTTACAGTATAAATCAAGGGTTGGCAAATAGCTGCCCGCGGGCCACATGCGATCCCCAAAGAGATTTTTTTCGGCCCACCAAGACAGTCAGAAAACAAAACAGACAGAAAATATTCTCTGTATCTGGGTCGACATATATTTGTGAGCAAAGTTTTTCCTACATGAAGATCAACAAGAGTAAATATA
>BMAV01016249.1:46988-113480 GCA_019973955.1 Trichonephila inaurata madagascariensis | reverse complement strand
ATCTGAAAATTGCGCCTTATTGACAATTTGTAACCATAATATTGCCTTTTTATTATTGTTCTCTTGAGTGAGATAAATAAATTTATTACATCATCACGAAGAACTTTTTCACATACAAAGAGATGAATCAAAATTATAATGTATTAGAAAATTTTCAAACGCGCGTATTGTCGAGAAAAAGGAAACTCGTGAACTAAAAAAATGAATAGCTATAAAATTTTTTCAAAATATTCCAAATACCTTTTCAAAAAAAGTATCAATAGTTATCCATTTAAATACAATCAATGGAAAACTTCAAAATTATCCTTTCATACAGAAAAAAATTGAACTAATTTTGCAATTAATGCCTTTTTGTTCAATGAAATTTCTTTTTTTCTATTTACCACATTGTATCAAAAATGACGCAATAAATTTTTTATTGAGACTTAAGAGACATAATTTATTAAAAATTATCTACATATTTTAGAAGATAATAATAATAATAATAAAGAATGTTATTATATTAGGATTCATCAGGTTTGAATACAATCTTATTCTCAAGTAATGAACTACGACACTGCAGTACCTGAACACGTTCTGAGTACTTTTTAAAAATAGCATATCCAAACTCTATAAAAGATTTCTTAGGGATGAATACCAATTAATATTAATACCTTACACCAGAGGTTCCCAAACACATTTTTGTCTCATAGACCCCTTGTCGTGTTATTTGATTAGGGGTAGACCCCTACTTACCTAATGTTGAATTTTTGAAAATTTATCGACTTGAATGTCTTTTTGACAATTGGTAAAGAACAACTTTAAAATATTTAAATTTCTAATTGTAGTGAAGTATAGTGTTTAAAACTTAAAACACATACACACACAAACATGCTAGTTAATTAAATAAAAATTTAATTAATACATAAAATAACTGAGCAGCAAACAAATGCTTTTAATGGCAGGGATGAACCTGGTGCTTCAATAACAAATTTTCAACATTTGGCATCAATCTTGTCAGGTTTAACTGTAGATTTCCTTGGTTAGTAGTGTCCAGTCATATTTTTATTTCTTGATTTATTTTCAGATTGGCAACAACGATGAAACTCAGAAAAGCAAAATTAAAAACTGTATTCCATAATTCGGGATAAATAACAGGTATAAAACGCTGAAATGATAGTTTTTGTTTTAATTAAACTTGTGCTGTTGTCACTTTGTAACCGCAAACTAAACTCATTAAATTTAGTAATTATATATGTTAAATAAATAAAATCTGTGGTTTTCACTTGATTAAATTTTCATTTAAAATTAGTCACGATCTGGTTTAATGCGAGCCACTATTGTAGACCCTCATTTTACACCTCATACACCCCAAAATTATTTTGTTGCTGATGTGGACCCCTTGCAGGTCGTCATAGAACCCCCTGGAGATCTATATAGATTAATTTGGGAATCACTGCTTTATACTACTTAATATTCATACTTTATTGTTTCATCACAGAGAGAAGCTGAAAAGGGCGACTCCTCTAAAACATGACTTTTAATCTAGAGGCTCTTAATGAAAAGACCGAAGAGTCGACTATCAACATTTCAAAATCTTACAAAACAAAATCATAGCAAATTTTTTAATAATATCCGAATATTATAATAAAAACAAACAAGTTCATTTGAAAACATTCGATCTTTTTTATTAAAAAAAATTAAAAACACAGATAAAAAGATTTAAGAAATATTCCAATTAATTAAATGTAAAACAGCATATAGTTTTTTTTATCAAGTAAGAACTGTTATTTAATAGTATTATATGTATAAGATGTACAATATTATATATAGCTAAATTAAAAGGTTGTTTTTCTCATACATTTTAAGTAAAATAAATATTGTTTGGAACACACTACGGGAGAATATTCAATTTTTTCCTCATATCCCTAGATCAATGATTCTCAACCACTGTGCCGGGGCACACTTCTGTGTGACACCAAATTTTTTAAAATTATTAATTACAGTAGAACGCCTTTTATCTGAACGTTTATTATCCGGAACAGTTTTTTTTGTCAACTACATGTACTGTATATGAATACATTTTCGAACAGTGCAATTGCTCAACAGTTGTTTCGCGTGAGGCCAAAAGTGACGGGAAAAGCCAAGGTCAAGGTTATTTGGGGAATTTCAGTTGTGTGATTTGGTGTGTGATCTGCGCGCGGAATATTAGGTCAGTTTGTTTCCAAGTGAGGGGGTGTATACGTGCTCTTTTGTTGAGTTGTGAACAAGATATGTGTTTTAAATGTACAACAATAACGAAAGTAGCAAGGGTCCATCAAATGCTGACGCATTTTCTGCGTTAGAGACAGCTATGGAGTGGAACGAACAGCAATCAGAGGGCTGTCCTACTCAACTATTGCTGCTCAAGAGAATCGGAGACCTTGCAGTGAAAAAAAGAAGGGGGACAATGGTACAGCAAAAAATAAATGATCATTTTCCACGATAAAGGTAAAATTGCGACATTTTGCACCTATTTTGATTTTTTTTCAAGCACGTTTCCCGCATGTGAATATTTTCAATATTCGTATAGTGTCCGGTTTCATATACTGCATGGATCGCATTCGATTTTCCGAACAATCACGTGTCCGAACGGTGTCCGGTCCCAATTGATTCGGATAAACGACGTTCTACTGTATACTCTCTCTTTATACTATTTTGCATAAATAAAATCCGGAAACGAACGATTCGGCTATTTTATAGAAATAAATTAAGGGTATTCGTGGTATTTTTAACTTGTCCTTTCGTAGATAGATAGATATAAAAAAATTGATTGGGTTTGTAATCTATTTTGTGATACGGATGCACCTGTATATGAATTAACATTGAATGAAGAGAAAAAGCTAATTTCACTCTGTAATAATCGAGATTTAATTTCAAAACATTCGGAAGAGTCAATGAATTCATTTTGGATTAAAATTTGAGGCGATTATCCTATAATATCCAAAAAGGCTTTTAAAATATTGTTACCATTTTCTACATCTTATTTGCGTAAATTCGAATTTTTAGCATTAACAAATATAAAAAGAGAAAAAAAGATCGAGACTTTTAAATGCAGATGACGAAATGAGAATGGCACTATCAGTTTTACGACCCAATATAAACGAAATGGTCAAAAATCATCAAGTTCAAATGTCGCATTAAATGTATTCTTATAAATAATTTGTAATTAATTACTCAAACATTTTGCTGTCTTTGCAGTACATATTATTTTACTACACATTGAAAATTATTATCATGAACTCTATTTTACATAGTGTATTACAGACAAGTAAAATTCTTTTAAACTTATTTTGTTGTCAGTGTGACGCCAAATTTTGAAATTGTTAGAAGTATACCGCAACAACAACGAAAAAGGTTGAGAATCACTGCCCTAGATAAACAAAACCAGCGAAATACGAAACTTCCCGTAAAGTACAATGTTAGTCTGCAGATTCGAATATGTAATTATTTAAATTTTCGTTACTAAATCTATTGAACTAGACCTAATGAATATGGAACGCATAGAGAGAGCATAGTAAGATCGTAAACATGATGTACTTTTTATATAATGACATTGTAACGGTTTTTCTTCTAAAATTTGTGACTAGCTTAACTCCCAAACAAAGTTCCATTCTTTTAAGGTTATGACTCGAACCCGACATAGAATTAGAAGTTGACATGACACGAAACACCAAAAATAATCGCGCAGACACAAATAATAACTTAATTGTGTAATAGTTTTCACGAGCTGAACATACGAAAGGAAGATTAGTTGAGCTATTCAATTCTAAATAATCAAAATACACTTATCTGTAATCACCAAAAGAATTACTGGATCTCAGACATTGATTCTTCGATGAACTGATGATGACTATCACAGTCGCATGCATGCGAATCAAATTGAAACTAGATCGGAAGATTTCACTATGTGATTAACTATAACCGTAGATGGCTGTCTAGGTCTACATAAAGAATTGATATCCAGCTGACAGAACTATTATTATGTCATTTTGGCAGCGTACATATCTTGTAATTCTCCTAACCCCTTAAACGATTTTTTTTTATCCAAAATGCTTAAAAAAAAGGCACATTTTTTAATTGTTTGTACCTAAACACCCTACTAATTCCCGTTTTCGCCATAAGAAAATGCCAGACGAAAAATATTTCAGTATTATAGACAAACTACATCACCTTTTCAAAATACTATCACTAAATAATGCACCAAAGGAATTAAATAAATTAAAGTTTAAAAAAAAAACAACTAAAAAACACATAATTAATCGAACTAAAAAGTAAAAAAATGATATAGAAATAAAATTATTAACGAGAAATTTAATGTCATTGTGGTAAAAGCGTGATATTTTTACTCTAACTCTGCATTTCACACACACACACAGATCAGGACAATGGAAGAAAATTATGAAATTATTGCATTGTCATGGGTCCTTGACAAGTGTGCAAAATTTCGAATTAGTCTGATCTTTTTAAGTGGGTGAAAATAGAGTTTAAAGATTCCGTTACATGCAGGTGAAGCTAATAAAAGAGTGTTATAATCAGCACAAATCAAAGAAAGAAAGAATATCAGTGCTCGTATAGAGTAGGGGCAAACCAGTTGCGGCCAACTTTCGGTAGCCTGTACAACGTACGAGCAAACCGCTTAAGGGATTAAAGGCGCTTATACACACAACGCTTTGTGTGCTACAGCTCAACAGCACATTTCCCGTTTCCTCTGCAACTACCCTTTGAATGAAACTTCAAAGAAAATAACCTTAAGTTATTTCTGAGCCTTACGAGATAGCCCGTTACAATATTGGTTTAGTGAATTTTTTTTTATCATGAAGTAGCCATTACCCACCCGTTTCACTGGGTATTTCACGATGCTGTATAAATATATAGTGTTTACATATATATAAATTATTCATATCTAGCATTAAGAATTCGATTCTATTGAAAAATATATTTATAGCTGTAACTTCCACCTCTTGATATAAATATGAGAGAAGTTATATAATTTCTAATAATATCTAAAATAGAAGTAGAAAGATTTTTTGCGCTCACTTAACCCAATAATCAAGTGAATTTCCGCCAAAGCAACTTTCTCACAGTAGATCTCTACTCCATAAAATAAACATGCGTGCTAAATTTCAAGTCTAAATCTAATAGAGTAAAAACGGAATTTTTATCATCAATTAACCCCGTTGAGAGCATTCTTAGCGGATTTCAATTCAACAAAAGAAACATGCAAACCAAATTTTATTTTTACAGTCCTAGTAGTTCGAAAACAGGAATTTTGTCCATCAATACGCCGCAATAACTCCCTCCGCTTCCCCCTGGAGTGGATTTCCGTAAAATCCATTCTTAGTGAAACTCTATTCAACTAAAGAAACGTGCTCAAAACGAATTTCAAGTAAATGGGTTAAATTCAAAAACAGGAATTTTTCCATAACTCTCCTTAACCCCTCGCAACCCCACTCCTTTGGGGGGGGGGTCGGTGTTCGCAAAACTCTTTGTTAGAGGAACTCTATTCCATGAAAGGAACACACCATCTAATTTTCAAGCAGATGGGTCTAATAGTTGAAAAACGGAAATATTTATTTATTACGCCCCTTAATCCTCCTCAGTGCCCCTTATTTGTTTTTCACAACAAAATAGTCAACAACCCACTCGTCTTGAAATGATATATTTTCTTCAAATATTTCTCGCTTGCAAGATACGAAAGATAGTTAAAAATCAGCTCCACCCATAAAATTGTCACTACTCCACTGTTTTCTGTTATCACTAACCGTAACCGTTCCAAATAGAAAAAGAATATTGTCGTACGACACCGACAGCAAAATTGATATATTTGATTTTTTGACAAAGAGTTTCCCACCAAACTTTTAATACAATCTTCTTAAATAAGTGAATTTCTCAGAGCAATGGACCATGACCGGGCCACTTAAAAAGGCTCGGGGGGCCGCAGGTTGAGTATCACACTGCTCTAATTCAATGATAATTCAGATTATATAAATATAGGGATGTAATTTTAATCTACATTCATGTGTATGGCTATAAACATTATTAATGTCACCTTGTATTAATTATTACAGTTGTACATATCAAAGATGCTAATCAGTAGAGGATGTAGATTCAATAGCTACGAATAATAATGTGCATTCATAGTGCAAACAGCATGAATATTATAGGAATATTGCAGATTAATTAAGGTATCTGACTACGTTCGGAACCGTGATTTTATAAAAAAGCGCATAAATGGATAGTTTTCGTGATATTTAGTGTCACTTAGATTAGAATACATGTATAAAATTGTTTTAAGGACATTTTGACAAAAAAAAATGTATTTAAATACAATATTTCGGCAAAAATTTAACTTAGAATAACCTTTTTTAAAAAATGTTCTCCTTTTATCAAAAATGCTTCTATTATAATAATATTTTGCCTGTATATAGCTCAGACCTCTGTACAGAGGCTCAACTATGATTTTTGAAAAATTCACATTAGTTTCAGAGTTACAACCCATTGAAATAACTGTCGGCGTTTTTTTCTTAAAATGTCTCCCCTCTGTTGTCGTAAAACATGGATAAACCCACTTCTAAGTTATATATTTCAAAAATTCTAGTTGAGCCTCTGTACAGAAGTCTGAGCTACATACAGGCAAAATATTATTATAATAGAAGCATTTTTCACAAAAGGAGAATATTTTGAATGTTCTCTGTTCTATGTTCATTTTTTGTCAAAATAGTGTACTTCAATAATTTTTAATTGTAATACTCTATTCTTAAAACAATTAATATACATTTTCTAATCTAAGTGACACTAAATATCATAATTATTATCCATTTATACGCTTTTTCAACATTACGGTTCCGAACGTAGTCGAATACCTTAATCTCTATACATAAGCAATTCATATGATAATTTAATTTGTTCTTAAGTAATATTTGATCATTCATTCAATGTGTCATGAAAGAAATTAGGAATGGATCTAAATGGATGCATGATTTTATTTCTTTCAAATTCCATTGTTTTGTTGTTGATACTTTTTAAACCTCGCATTGATGTATTAGTGCCTATCTCGAATTGTATTATGAATCTTCATCAAGATTATCTCATTATAATAAAGTAATATTTTGTGGTATAAAATATTATCTTGTGAGAACCCTTTACGAAAAAATCCATGCAAACATTAAAAATTCATGGAAAAGAGGAAGAAAAAAGGACCTTGACTCTTGATCGTAGTTCAAGCTTTTGAGTACTATCGTTAATATATATAACTTTTATATTATTCCAGTTTTTGATATCAATTTCAGCCAAAATTTAAAATAAAGTTTTTAGTCGTGATATATAAACTGTTTAAATGACTCAAACTGAAATAAACTCTGATCAGTAATATTGTGAAAGAGTTATATCATATTGACGTGTGACTAAAAATATACGTGTAAAATACAGAAAACAAGTATAAATCTTAAAGTCAACTAAATATCGCAGCAAATAAGTCATACCACTTTATTTAAAATTAGATGTCGATAAGCAGTATTTCATAAGACCGGTATAAAGGGAACACTATTTATCAAATATAAGTTACAATACTAAAACAAAAATAAACTTTTATATATATATATAACAATCTTCTAAACAATTGAAAATTTTCTTCTATAAAACTGATGAAAATGAAAATACATTATATAATAACGTATTTTCATTAAATAAATACAAGTAATAAGTTTAGATAGCAATGTTTAATCTACACACATTCAAAATATAGATTTGATGTATAAAACACACACACACATGCACATAAACATATCACAATAAAATAAAATTTGTCTTTAATATGAAGTATTGCAAATTGATATGAATTATAGTCGCATTAAAAGCCATACTACAACTATTGGCGAATAGTTTTCTAATCTTGAAACATTAAGAATTATAATAACGTCAACTATGTTAATATTTCTCTCTCCTAGCTCACACTACACCACATGACACTTTATAACTTCGTTTTATTTAAGCCAGCGTTTCTCAAACTGTGGGGTGCGCCTCCTTAGGGGGCGTGATAAGTCTATGAGGGGGGGGGGGCGGGAGCATATTAAAAAGTCAAAAACAAAAAATTATTTAAGAAAATTATTAATTTATGAAAAATAAACAAACACAAAATAAATTCTGACATAATAAAAAATAAAATACACATTTAGGCTGATATAATATACTAAGAAATGTATTAGTTCTACACCATACATTTTATAAACAATGCTAAGTTAAGAACAAGTTTAAAAATTACCAGTGATCACGGGCTTTTCAAATGAAAAAGGATATCCAAAATTAATGTTTATCTTGATCCCTTGTACGGTTTATAATTAATCCCTTAACTGCCGGTAAAAAGTTACGCAAATCACTCCCCAATGCCACCGTTTTCCTCCTAGGCCAGGGGTCGGCAACCTGCGGCTCTTCGAATGTGAAGCTGCAGCTCTTTAGTTCCATACGTAAATATTATTTATCTACACTATTAAAAAAATTCATAGGGGTAAACAAACGTATCTATGCGAGTGACTTTGCGACTAGGTGTATACCGCACGACGCAAAAACTCGCCGAAGGTACCAAAAGATTGGGAATAATCCGAGGAATCCCCCCGTTTTGACCATTTATATCCCGATATTGCAATTAGTTAAAAAGATATTAACTAAACAGCTTAAAACGCATAATTATTGCCATTTTTTCCCGCCAGGTGGCGAAATAACCCAATAAATCAAAAAGAATTTCCCCCAAACAACTTTCTCCAGTAGATCTCTACCCATAAAATAAACATGCGTGCTAAATTTCAATCTAAATCTAATAGAAAAACGAATTTTTATCATCAATTTAACCCCCTTGAGAGCATTCTTGCGGTTTCAATTCAACAAAAAAAACATGCAAACCAAATTTTATTTTTTAAATCCCAGTAGTTCGAAAACAGGAATTTGTCATCAATACGCCGTAACTCCCCCCCGCTTCCCCTGGGTGGATTTTGAAAAACCATTCTTGGGGGAACTCTATTCAACTAAAGAAATGCCCAAAACAATTTCAAGTAAATGGGTTAAATTCAAAAACAGGAATTTTTCCTAACCCCCTTAACCCCTCCAAAACCCCCTCCTTTTGGGGGGGTTTAAAAAAATCTTTGTTGGGGGAACCTTTTCCCTGAAAAGGGAAAAACCATCTAATTTTCAAGCAGATGGGTCCAAAGGTTTAAAAAAGGAAATATTTTTTTTCGCCCTTTTTCCCAGTGCCCTTATTTGTTTTCACAACAAAATAGTCAAAAACCCCACTCGTCTTGAAGCGATATATTTTCTTAAAATTTTCTCGCTTGCAAAAAGATAGTTAAAAATCAGCTCCACCCATAAAATTGTCACTACTCCGCTGTTTTTTTGTTATCACTAACCGAAACCGTTCCAAATAAAAAAAAGGAATATTGTCGTACGACACCGAAAAAAAATTGATTTTTTGATTTCTTGCCCAAAGAGTTTCCCCCCAAAACTTTTAATACAATCTTCTTAAAAAAGGGGTGAATTTCCCCAGAGCAAGGGAAATGCCCGGGGGCCTTAAAAGGGGGCTCGGGGGGCCAGGTTGAGTATTACTATTAATTCAAGGGAAATTCAGATTATAAAAAAATATAGGGATGAAATTTTTTAATCTACTTTAACATGGCTATAAACATTAAAATGTCCCCCGTATTAGTATTACAGTTGTACAAACAAAGATGCTAATCAGTAAAGGGTGTGGGTTTAATAGCTACGAATAATTTGCATTCATGATTTCCCCAAAAAAACACGGGAAAAAATTTTAGGAATATTGCAGATTAATTAATTAATTAAAATTTCCCACTACGTTCCCGGGAAACCCTGATTTTTAAAAAACGCATAAATGGATAATTTTCGTGATATTTTATCCAGATTTTGAATAAAATGTATAAAATTGTTTTAAGGACATTTTGACAAAAAAAATGTATTTAAATACAATATTTCGGCAAAAATTTAACTTAGAATAACCTTTTTTCAAAATGTTCTCCTTTCGTCAAAAATGCTTCTATTATAATACTATTTTGCCTGTATATAGCTCAGATCTCTGTACAGAGGCTCAACTATGATGTTTGAAAAATTCACATTATTTTCAGAGTTACAACCCATTGATATATAACTGTCGGCGTTTTTTTCTTAAAATTTCTCCCCTCTGTTGTCGTAAAACATGGATAAACCCACTTCTAAGTTATATATTTCAAAAATTCTAGTTGAGCCTCTGTACAGAAGTCTGAGCTACATACAGGCAAAATATTATTATAATAGAAGCATTTTTCACAAAAGGAGAATATTTATATATATATATAAAAATATTCTCCTTTTGTGAAAAATATATTCTCCTTTTGTCTCCAATAAATATATACATTTTTTGTCAAAATAGTGTACTTCAATAATTTTTTATTGTAATACTCTATTCTTAAAACAATTAATATACATTTTCTAATCTAAGTGACACTAAATATCATAATTATTATCCATTTATACGCTTTTTCAACATTACGGTTCCGAATGTATAGTCGGATACCTTAATCTCTATACGTAAGCAATTCATATGATAATTTAATTTGTTCTTAAGTAATATTTGATCATTCATTCAATGTGTCATGAAAGAAATTAGGAGTGGATCTAAATGGATGCATGATTTTATTTCTTTCAAATTCCATTGTTTTGTAGTTGATACTTTTAATACCTCGTATTGATGTATTAGTGCCTATCGAATTGTATTATGAATCTTTATCAAGATTATCTCATTATAATAAAGTAATATTTTGTGGTACAAAATATTATCTTGTGAAAACCCTTTACGAAATGATTCATGCAAACATTAAAAATTCATGGAAAAGTGGAAGAAAAAAGGACCTTGACACTTGATCGTAGTTCAAGCATGAAGTACTATCCTTAATATATATATAACTTTTATATTATTCCAGTTTGATATCAATTTCAGCCAAAATTTAAAATAAAGTTCATAGTCATGATATATAAACTGTTTAAATGACTCAAACTGAAATAAACTCTTATCAGTAATATTGTGAAAGAGTTATATCATATTGACGTGTGACTAAAAATATGCGTGTAAAACACAGAAAACAAGTATAAATTTTAAAGTCAACTAAATATCGCAGTAAATAAGTCATATACCACTTTTTCAAATTAGATATCAATAAGCAGTATTTCATAAAACCGGTATAAAGGGAACTATATTTATCAAATATAAGTTACAATACTAAAACAAAAATAAACTTTTATATATATATATAACAATCTTCTAAACAATTGAAAATTTTCTTCTATAAAACTGATGAAAATGAAAATACATTAAATATAATAACGTATTTTCATTAAATAAATACAAATAATAAGTTTAGATAGCAATGTTTAATCTACACACATTCAAAATATAGATTTGATGTGTAAAACACACACACACATACACATAAATATATCACAATAAAATAAAATAAAATTTGTCTTTAATATGAAGTATTGTAAATTGGTATGAATTATAGTCGCATTAAAAGCCATACTACAACTGTTGGTGAATAGCTTTCTAATCTTGAAACATTAAGAACTCTAATAACGTCATCTAAGTTAATATTTCTCTCTCCTAGCTCACACTACACCACATGACACTTTATAACTTCGTTTTATTTAAGCCAGCGTTTCTAACTGTGGGGTGCGCCTCCCTAGGGGGGCGTGATAACTCTATGAGGGGGCGTGAGCATATTAAAAAGTCGAAAACAAAAAATTATTTAAGAAAATTATTAATTTATGAAAAGTAAACAAACACAAAATAAATTCTGACATAATAAAAAATAAAATACACATTTAGGCTGATATAATATACTAAGAAATGTATTAGTTCTACACCATACATTTTATAAACAATGCTAAGTTAAGAACAAGTTTAAAAATTACCAGTGATCACGGGCTTTTCAAATGAAAAAGGATATCCAAAATTAATGTTTATCTTGATCCCTTGTACGGTTTATAATTAATCCCTTAACTGCCGGTAAAAAGTTACGCAAATCACTCCCCAATGCCACCGTTTTCCTCCTAGGCCAGGGGTCGGCAACCTGCGGCTCGTCGAATGTGAAGCTTTAGTTCCATACGCAAATATTATTTATCTACACTATTAAAAAAATTCATAGGGGTAAACAAACGTATCTATGCGAGTGACTTTGCGACTAGGTGTATACCGCACGACGCAAAAACTCGCCGAAGGTACCAAAAGATTGGGAATAATCCGAGGAATCCCCCCGTTTTGACCATTTATATCCCGATATTGCAATTAGTTAAAAAGATATTAACTAAACAGCTTAAAACGCATAATTATTGCCATTTTTTCCCGCCAGGAGGCGAAGCTCCAATTTTTCGACCTTTTCTTTTCTATAAATATTTTTTTTTTCTAATGCCATATATATATTATCTAACTTATTGTGAAAAACACTACTTATAAATGAAAAAATTGATATTTTTTCTTATAAATAAATAGATTAGTTATTTTTTAAAAAAATTTTTTATAAAAAGCTTTATTTTTGCAAGTACTATTTATTGTTGGCAAGAAAAAAATTTGTGGCTCTTTAAAAAGTTTGAAATTTTGTCTCTTCCGACTCAAAAGGTTGCCGACCCCTGTTCTATGCTCTCGTATGTGATGTATGGGGGAGAAGAGGAATAAATAAGCAAATCCTATGAAGAGTAAGTAAATCCTTCACAAACACTACCAAGGTCTTTTATTGCATTCCAAAACCTTCGGAATAATTTTATGGATAGCAGTGCACAGAAAAGATCATACTTCGGAAAGACGTATATATACGTCCGGGTCAATTATTGTTTTGGTTAGCGAGACGTTCATATACGTCGGTGGCATGTAAGAAATTGAAGTCGTGTTGTAGATTTAGATTAGTATTATTAAATTCAATACATCATTATTGTATGGAGGGCGATGAAAATTATGACTGAATATTGGGTCGCTAATATTCAGAGTTTGAGAAACACTGATTTAAGCAGTACTAATATTCTCATTGTGCATGACGGACTCTATACCGAAATTAGGAGTCAAACTGTAGAGTGTTTTAAGTCATGTGTTGTAGACTGTGACTTTCTGAACCATTATGCTCTACAACATGAATTTTACCTTACCACAAATGAGCTATGAAACATAAGTAACAAAGTAACAAACTCTTTATTTTTAAAATAATGGGTGGATTTATTTTCCCAAATAATACACAAAATATTGTAGGTATTTTTAACCCTAAGAAAGAGCAGCAGACAGTAGAAAATGAGAAATGGGAACAAAACTGAGTCAGAGACATGACGCCCGATATAACCATCTCGGCTCCACGTTGAAATAACATTTCAAGAGCACAGGATAACAAAATGAGGAGTTATAAACAATGAATTTCTTTGGGACCGGAGAGTGAAGAACATGTGACCTTAAAGGAAATGTAGGGTTTCCTCAATGCTTAAATGCAATCTCGTAAATAAAAAAAATTCCATTAATTTATTTATAATTAAAAACGTTACAACCGGATTCTTCAAATACGTGTTTAATGATTTTCGTTTTACATAATTTGCTTGAATATAGTATCCCAAAGGAAATTTGGCCTATCAACTTTTATAAAATTTTTGGTAAAACAGACAAGACGAATGTTAAAATAAAATGAATTTTTCCTGTTTTATGCGGATTTTTCATAATTGTAGACAACATATTCCATTCATTTATTAAATAACTTACAATTGTGTGTGCCATAATAAATATCCAATACTATCATTCTTATAATACCAGTTATTGAATAGTAAGACACTGAATCAGACCCCGGGTTTCCCACAAAATTTTTGGGGAGTATTTTGGGGAAAGCGAGGGTTCCCTAAAAAATTTAAAAAAATTTGGTAGTCCATGGACAGTGTCAGGGGTTTCTTGGAAAATTGAAATTAATTTAAGGTTTCTTAGAAAATGTTGTGGTATCCGTAAAAAGATTAACCTTAAGTTTCCATTGTTATGAAAGTTAAAATAAATTAGGATAATTTTTATGTGCTAAAAAACTTAAAGCGAAAATTAAAATAATTAGGTATATAAAATACAGGTAATGACAAAGTGCCAGATGGTGGAAGCCGTTTCTGACCAGCAAAAACATTTCTGTGGTGGGGCATCCTCTTCATTTACCTGATTTGGCGCCATGTGACTTTTTTTTATTTTCTACTGTTAAATTTTGCTTAAAGGGAACCCCTTTTTGCCTCGAAAACGGAGAATCCCCTGAAGAGCCTTCCAAAAACCTCGTTCCAGAACTATTAGCAGAAATGGCAGCAATGACAGCACCGAATACAGAAGTGTGTGAATGCTGCAGAGAACTACTTTGAAGGCGATACTGACTCGGAGAACTGATTTTGTACGTACAATGATTTATTGGACCAGTCTCGTTTTTCGTGTGTGTCACACTTCGTATATTTAAAATTTATACTGTTGGTTGTCATACTATTTAACACGGTTTTTCAAGCTAAATAGAGTTCTTTATTTCATCTTTATCTCTTATACAAATTGTGTATTTTTTTTGTACAACAACGCATAAACCACATAAAAACCCAGTTAGGTGTACTAAATTATCTATCATCAAAACCCAGGGGAATTATGTATACACAGTATCATTTGGAACCAATACACAATAGCTATTTTCTTAACCCTAAATCCATTCTTTTTCTTCTTCAAGAAGACAAATTCGGCAATTCTTTAATTCTAATTACAAAATCAACAAAAGAAAACTCTTCAGCTCCAAACATGAGGTGAAAATTTATTCACAAAAACTGATTTTAATTGCATTACAAGATGTCCGACATTCTAATCTAAATTTTTAATAAAGAATAAGAGATGATTTTAAATTATTTAATTTTCATTTATTTTACTACACGGGCTTGTTGTAACTGGTGGATGCACCTAAAACTTTAAATAAGCTCTTTTTCATAGAAGAAATACGCCTTTTTCAGTTCATAATAATAGATAGGATATTAGATAATGTAACATGTAACAACGATAAAATAACCCTAGATCAATTTTTAATCAAACAACGGCAATACAATTAAGGGCCTAAACCTATACATTCTATACCCTCAAATTAGCCAAGTTACAAGGTTTAAAGAGAAGTGTTAAATTATTTTCCTTTTTTAACTACAAAAATTTTTTCCTTTCAAGAATTATAATTTTTTAACAAAACATTTCTTATTTTAGAAGAAAATGTAAGGAAAAAAAGCTGAAAATGAATACATTCAAAAAACGGTAACAGATATTTGCTCCATTGTTGATATCTCATAGGATTAGTACTTTTAGATGGGAACAAAAAATAATTTGAAAAATTTTCAAAAACTGATTTGAAAAAAAAAGGAATTTTATTAGTAAAAAATTGAATTTGAAAATGGTCTGAAATCAGTGGGGTAACGTACACCCTCGCAAACTCCACATCACTGGGGGAGGGGCTGGTTTCTTGGGGGCCCAAAGGCAGACTGATGTCAAGTGAGACTGGGGGCCCCAAATCTTACTTTGCAGATGGCCCCTTCGCTACGCCACTGTCTGAAATCGATTCGTAACAAGAAGAGAATTCAACACATAGAAAGTTAAATTTGATTTATAAACAGTTGAATACTATCAGCAAAAGATCGATAGTTTAAAAAAGTTTAAATATGCTTCTCGTAAAAGGCAGAATGTAAACAAGTAATATAAAAAACATTTTAAGTCAATTCCTACTTAAGTCAGCAAAGAAAATTTTTTATTTTATATATATAGTTTCTTTTTATTCAATAGTTACCATTAATATAAATATGTATCTACATATGGCAGAATCACAATATTAAGTGACAAAATAGATCGCGATTTTCCTTGCAATTTTCCATTTTCCTTTCTATATATAGACTATTTTTTTGTCCTATTTATTCATTGATTATAAATTTAATTATTCTGATAAAATGGTACAGAGAAAAAAATATCATTCTTCTCTGAAATTAGGCCATCCTAGGTGGGATTCGAACCCATGACCTTTGGATTAGAAGTTCAACGCGTTATCCATTGCGCTACAGGGACACAAGGAACAAATTTTCTTCCTATATATGCTGTTGGAGTATTATTTTTGTTATTATTTATTCATTTTTTCAATTTATTGAATTAATTAATATTTGAAAGAACTGTATCACAACATCAAGAGTCATTAACTACAAGTTTAAAAAAATGTATTTGAACTTGAATGGATGAATAGAAAAAGTATTTTATTAACGGTTGAAAATTTGAACAAGATATGTATAGGGAGAGATGAAAACGTGAATTTTTAATTATTAAAAAAATAAAATTAATTTGAAAAAGATAAATACGATTTTTAAAAAAATTGAATCTAATTCGAAAAAAAAATGCCGTATTTCCTTTGTAAAAGACGAATTCAATTAATAAAAAAAAGGCGAGTTTAACTTCTCAAAAGGATGATCCGAAAGAAGAGTTAGAATCAGCAGTGCAAAATCTGAGTTGCATAACGTAAGACAGGCGATTAATAAAGCTATTTTAATACAAGGAAGTGAAGCGACGTGAATAAAAAATACAAAACATAAGCAGACAGCGACGGATGAACAGATACCTGTTAGAGCGCTGCCAACAGGTTAGACATAACTTTGACATTAGCAACAAGCCGTTAGTTGTTGCTAAGATTAATTTCGCGTCAAAACCCAATCACTCTTATTCGCTGGAGATAGAGCTGAATATCAGTTTCAGAAGCTATAAGCAAAATGCAACAACAGAAGCTCTTTGTAGTCCATAAAGGTGTGTTACATATTATACACAGCTACTGGTTAACACACAATTTATATTAAGGTATCCGACTACGTTCGAACCTTGAATTTAAAAAAGCGCATAAATGGATAATTTTCATGATATTTAGTGTCACTTAGATTAGAATACATGTATAAAATTGTTTTAAAAGGACATTTTAACAAAAAAAATTATTTAAATACAATATTTTGGCAAAAAATTAACTTAGAATAATCTTTTTCCAAAATGTTCTCCTTTTGTGAAAAATGCTTCTATTATAATAATATTTTGCCTGTATATAGCTCAGACCTCCCTACAGAGGCTCAATTAGAATATTTGAAGTCTATAGCATAAAAGTGGATTTATCCATATTTTACAACAGAGGGGAGAAATTTTAAGAAAAAAACGCCGATAATTATTTCATTGGGTTGCAACTCTGAAAATAATGAAAATTTTTCAAACATCATAGTTGAGCCTCCGTACAGAGGTCTGAGCTATATACATGCAAAATATTATTATAATAGAATCATTTTTCACAAAAGGAGAACATTTGGAAAAAATGTTATTCTAAGTTAATTTTTTGCCGAAATATTGTATTTAAAAAATTTTTTTTTTGTCAAAATGTCCTTAAAACAATTTTATACATGTATTCTAATCTAAGTGACACTAAATATCATGAAAATGATCCATTTATACGCTTTTTTTAAAATCATTGTTCCTAACGTAGTCGGATACCTTAAGGTTTTATCAATGAAGAATGGTAAATAAATGAGTAAAAAATAGTAATAACTGTAATAAATCAGGTGGTATTTTTAAGGTTGGTGCATATGCAATGCCAGATTTTCTTTACATGTGAACACTTTGTGTTCCTCTTTGCGTTCCTGTGTTTGGCATAACCGCGTTTATAGTTGTATTGTCCTCTACCAGAGTAACATTTCAACAAGCATTTTTTCAAAAGTGTTCCATTTTGTTATTTGTTTTGAATTTTGTAAAGATATGAAATAAACCTGTGTTCGTGTAATTTTTTTTATGTGAGCAGGATACCGCTGTATCAATGATACAAGACCCCAAACTACAGAATTCCCAACATGTGTGTAATATTTTGACACATTTAAATAAGTTATCAATGCAATCATTTTATTTTTTCTTAAAAAAAAACTTCTTTATCCTTCGATCTGTATTGTTTAGTTTTTAAATTCATCCGTGCGAAAAACGGGGGGCATACCAGCTAGTAATATATGAAAACCAATTAATAGCAGAAAAGGAAATGCAACGACAGATAACCTCAATAAACCTAGGCTTCAAACAGTTTGTGTAAAAAAATACAAGCACATATCCCAGTTATTAAATATAAGTCATGAATAGGAGGATAAAACCAATTAATACTTTTAATGAGCAAGTTATATTAAAATTTGTTAATAATAAATACAATACTTTTTTTAACTGCCTTTACACTAAGTACTTATAACATTTGTATCTTGTCTAAATATTATTTAAGATATAATCTTCTAAATGTGTGCGGGGAATGGGATTTTACGAAAACACATTATAGTTGTAAGGGTTCCGGCAATCGAAGAAGTTTGAAAATTGCTGTTTTAAGGCTTTCTTCTTGGATCGGGTTCGCCGGAAACACCTAATTGTTTCTAGGTTCCCGTAAGTCTACAAAGTTTGTTCACTGGTATAAATTAAAAGGAAACATCACTACCCTTGGTATTTGGGGAAAAAAAACCTCGTTGGTGTCATCAACTTAATATTCCTAGGTATTAGCAGACGGCTCTATCGCGTCTTTTTAGTGGCCATATCAAATCTCTTACTTTTGGCCAGAAAGTCTTTCCAGAGTATCAAAGGTGCAAAGTTGATCAGGCCTTCCCCAATCATATTCTTATTTGTTTGAAATTTACTTTTGACGAGGTTTTAAGAAATCCTATTTTGCTTCTGGATTACTTGGAGATTTTTGGTTTTATGGGAATGGTGTAGCTGAGCAACACCATCTAGGATAAAAAAAAACAACAACAAAGGAAAAATCAGTCTAAACTATAAGAAAAACATTTAATTTTTAATATAAAATGAATTCACAACAAAATATTTAAAGAAAAATTTCGCTTTAAAAGTAAAATTCTGCGAAACGTTCAATCGGGTTTGGGGGGGGTTCCCAAGAAAAAGGGCCCCATTTTAAAAAACCCGGCATTTTTATAAAAACCAGAACAGTTCTTTTATTCAAATTCTTGCAGTATCGAAACGTAAAGGGAGAGAGAATTCTTATATATTCCGTTTAAAAAAATTTTTCCCGAAAATTCTTTCAAAAATTAAAAACCCCGGTAAAATGGGGAGAAAAACAACATTCTTTGTTTGTTTGGTTTCGGCGGTGTCTATCTCCTGTCAAGATATCTTGACAGCTTATGATCGTGTAAGCTTTGGCTGTATTTGTGGTTGCAGTATTTGTGGGGCGCAGCTGGACAAAGTAGATTTTGAGGCTTAAATTCGAAGAATATTTTTGACATTCGCTACATTCTCAAAATAGCAGAACGACAAAAAAAAGTCGTCGGAATTGGAATTTCGTTACTTTAAAAATGTTACTGTATTGATGTAGTGATGTGGGAATGCAGTAAAAAGTCAAATCATTATGGTATTATGCATAAAATATATTTTTCTTTGTTTTAAAAAAAAAATATACGTATTGCAAATGAAGAAATTTACTTAATTTATTCTTTCCAGGTTTAAATTGAAGAAATAAGGCCAGAAATTGTTGCAAACAGTGAAATGAATTGAAAAACACTTGCATAAATAATTCGACCATAAATGCTCAGTTAACTGAATTGAGCTATTTTTTATTTATTACTCGTATATTGCGATGTTTTCAATTTTAGTAGTTTCATTTCATATATTTTTACATTTTTTTAGATTCTACTTTTTTCAAGTGAGTGCACAATTTTTCTTTGGAATTTTTATGTGAATATCCTAAGATGCACAGATTTGAAGTTTTTTAAAAAAGGGTTTTTTTTAAAAAATTTTTATTTAAACGATCTCTGAGACAAGCGCACACGGGAATTTTTTAAGGGGGGGGGCCGGGTAAAACAAAATTTTGAATGCTATTTTTGATTTTTTGATTTTCAGAAAAAAAACACAGTAAAACTATTATTGAATAAAAATTAGCATTAATTAATAAAATTAATCATTAATAACTAATATTTAATTTATTTTACGTATTATATACTTAGAGGTATAACCAATCGGGGAAAAAATCCGAGGGAGAAACTTTGGGGGTTCGGACCCCCAGGACCCTGTGTCTTTTCCCTGCTCTGAGATGCAGTCAGGAGGGAGGAGGAGAGAATAGAGGGATGAACAGGACCAATGGATGTTCTGAACAGGACAAAATGATGTATAGCAAAGAATGATGATGTGAATAGCAAAGCAAAAAATGATGATGTGAATAAGAATGAATGATGATATGAATAATAAAGAACGATGACGCGAATAAGAATGATGACGTGTGTACAGAAGAGAATTATGTTGTGAAATGTATTTCTACCATCAGGGAAAATATTACCAACCGCCATTGTAGCTGATGTAAATTAACTTGAAATGCATTGAGGAATTTGGGTACATTGGTATTTTAGTGGAGGAAAACAACAACTAGCGCGGTGGATAATAAAATGCTTTTCGTAACTGTATTAATTAAAAGGAAAACTAATTAACAATTTTAAAAAGAAATCTTTTCAAAGTGCAAGGGAAACTTTTTTGAATCTATTACTCTTTTGAGATAAATAATACTTTTACGTTAATTTTTTAGCATGGCAGCAGATAAATTGCAACAATTTTTAATGGGCTCAATTCATGACGTGATATTCATGATAAATGCAATCACTTGTTCCCCATTGAATTCAATTGATGTTCTACTTGCAACATTTAGCTGAAATTTCAAATTTAATAATAAACGAAATTCATATGATAACGAGAAACACGTGTTTTCAGCCAATAAATTAAAAAAACTCATGTGACGTCATAGTTGCTCGATAAATACAATCACGTGTTTCCAGCTAATCAGTTCATGCGTTTCGCTGTTGCCATCGTTTGCTTCTTGCACAATTTTTTTTAAAAAGTACATATTTGCCAACAATAATAACGCATGTAGGTAACAAACATGCGTAAACAGTATAAAATTTTTTTAGGGCAAAAAAAAAATTGAAGAATTTTAACATTTGAGCATTTTTATCCGATTTACTTATTTGAATCTAAATTTTACTAGTAGACCAACAAGTGCACGTCTAAGATCAGTTTGTTTTAAGTTCAATGGAGAACATGTGGTTATATTTATCATGTAACTTCATAAATTTAGCTCATTGGGTAAATATGTTCAAGTAGTGTTTCTTCAAAAAGTGTTCAATGTTAAAAAGAATATTTTTTTTTTTTTCGTTTATTATTTAAAAGTATGCATCTCGAACAATTAAAAGTTGGCAACCGCGAAGCACATGAAGTTATTGGCTGGTAACCCTTGTGCATTTACCCGTGACTATGAGTCCTGATTTTCCCCTTTAAAACCATTTAAAAAAAAAAGAATTCAATTTTTAAAAATATTATAATCAACATAATTCTGACTTTATGATAAAAACCACTTTTTAACATATTTTTTTTATAAGCATCTTTTAAACATTTCCGCCCTTTAAAAAAAATCGTAAAAAACTTGGGTAGCACCTGCCCTTTTTCTTTTACACGCTCAACAAAAAAAAGATAAAAATTCCCGAATAATTCGGTCTTTTTTCAACCCCCCCACACTTCCCACGAAATTCTGGCAAAGATCAAAGGGGGACAATCGTTGCATTAATTTTTCTGATATAAAATCGGTAACATTATTAAACTAGATTCAAATGGGCCCAATAATCCAAAAGTTCAGCCCTTAAACGGCCTGTAACGGGGTTCACCACTCCTCCAGTAATCGATTGGTTGAGTAGTAACGAGGTTCTGTGGGATTGGAAGAGAAATTTCCTCTGATTAACTCCCTGATTGATTAATTAGCCGTGACATATTCAAGTCCCACCGCCCTCGTCCAATGAACAGATTGTGACATAACTCACAGCTGTCGACTCAGCTTGCTACGCGACAAGTTCGTTCCCATAATTCCTTGCTACTTTGCTGAAGAAATCCAGAGGCAAGAGGTGGATTGGTTCACTCATAAAATGGTTTTGAATGGAATATTAGCATTTCTGATGTAGGTATTTGGTTAAAATCGAATAATTTAAAAAATTTGGGGGGGCAGATTAAAAAGATTAAACAATTTTTTTTTGAAAATTGAAAAAGTTTTTTTTAGAATGTAATAAAATTAATTTACCAAAGGTGATTGACTACATTCAATGGGGTTTTAAAAAAAGCATGTAAATAAATAACTTTTTTCATGTAGTGTCAGTTCAATTAGAGTAAATATGGAAAATTGATTTAGTAATATTATTTTAAAAAAAAAGTCATTTAAGTGCAATTTCTTGGCGAAAAATAAAGAAATATGACATATTTCCAAACATTTTATAAAAAATGCTTCTATAATAATAATATTTTGCCTATTATAGCTAGGACTTCTGTGGGGCCAAACTAAACGTATATAATTAAGAGGTCGATTTATTCATGTTTTAATAGATCAAGGTAAGAACATTTTGATAAAAAAAAACAAAAAAACATCCGTTATTATATCAATTGATAGTAAATCTGAAAATAATGTAAATTTTTCAAAAATTATAGTTCAGCCCCTGTATAGAAATCCTGGCTATGTATAGATAAAACATCATTATTATAGAAGCATATTGGGGTGAAACCGAGCTAAATCGTTCTGTCACCTGTATGGTGCTCAAAGCTACGGCTAACGACAGGCGTCACTTAGCCCTTTACCATGATGAATTTCGTGGGCGTCGATCTGACCTTTGCCAATCAGGTGGCATTAGTAACAACAACAACATAATAATAATACAAATGGCGAAAATAAACACATATTTATATGGAACTTGAAGAAAATTATATATAAAAAAATAATTATCGTCTGTCGTATAGGAAACTATCGTATAGGAACTGTGTAACTGTCGTATAGGAAAAATAACTATTGTCTGTCAATGAACAATTTTTATTGACATACTTTTATTTTATATTTTTAGCAATGTGTGTTAAATTTATATTAGCGCTTCTAATTTATTTAAAATTCGACTGAATTTTTTAAAATTGAGTTATTTAATTATAAATTAATAGGTAAGGAAATAATATATGAAGGTATTAACTTATAATTTTATTTCTAAATTTATTTAACGTCGCAAGAAAGCAATTAGTGACACATTCATCAGCACAATACCTTCTTTTAAGAATTGTTTTTATGTAACACGTTGGCCAGCTCCCCCGGTAAGCTCTGCATCTATTAACAAAGACTTACATTCTAATAAGCAAGAGATGCTTCAGTGATTTTGCACCAATTATGCAGGGAAACTCATGTACAGGCTACGGAACAGCGAACACTCTAAATAACGGAGTTTGTAGTTATGAAGGGAAAAACGTCAATATTATACGCGTAATTTCTCTCTTTTCTCTTTCGCATTTGCCTTACATTTTATTAATATTTGTTTCAATATTAATTATTTATAGAAAAGTAATTTTATTTTTTATGGATGCGCAAAAATAATCCCCGTAAGCACTAAGGTATACAAAGGAACTAAAAGGATATGAAATATTTTCATGTAAATATTCTTTGCCGGTTCGACAAGACAATCAGGCAGCCAAATAGACAGAAAATGTTCTTTTATATTTGGGTCAATACATATTTGTGAGTAAAGTTTTGCTTGTATGAAGATCAACAAAATCAAACATCGATGCAAGTTTCATGTAATTCGGTTATTTATAACAGAGAAAGAATTTCTTTCGAATTCCAGTATTAAGTGGTAATGATATTTAAAAAAATAATTTTGTTTAAAAATTACATAACAATGATATATAACAATTACAGAATTATTATTTATTACAAATGAACAAAATGTAATAAAATGTAGAAAAAAAATGTAATAACAACTATTTGCATGTCTAGTAACATGGAAAAGTGAATATTTTTTAAGTTAAACATTCTTCTATATCTTACAATTTGCTTACAAATTAACGATGTATAATCGTCGCTATTATATCACACTACCAAACACACACAAATATTTATATATAATATGAAATAATTATGATTATTTTTCCTAGGTATTTTTTATTTGATATTAGTATTGGTAACTTATGTGACTATCAAGAAATGAGCCCATTAATGCGTTTCGCTGTTGCCAACTTTTGTTTTTTGCAGGAACTTTCTAGGTACTTACATATTATCCCAACAATGCCAACTTTCAAGATAACGCGTCAAGTTGGCAACCTTGATTTATCATGTGCCGTACACGCTAGATTGGCAAAAATGAGAGTCGTTTTATATACTGGTGACAATACGGTTGCGATAATACGTTAGTACCGCTTTCTCTTAAAAAGTACATAATTTTCTTAACAGCAATCGCGCACTTAAATAAACAAACTTGATATCAAAATACACTTAGATTTTATAATTTTTTTTTTAAAATTTGAAAATATTTTTTGAAGGAACTTATTAATACTTGAACATCTTTAACCAATCATCAAATTTGAAATTTTATCGATAATTTTACAAGTAAGACAATAAATACATTAGCCTAATGTATTTATCATGTGACCGTCTGAATTTAGCCCATCTCTCCGCAATATTTTTGAGACCGCCAATTTTTAGGATAAAATAGAAAAAGAATAAAAATAATTATTTATAGGAGAATGAGCCGAATCTAGGACATTTAACTCAGAAGAATACTATAAAAGGAAAAGCAATTAGTTGATGTGGTTTTAATGAAACGAAATATTATTGTAAATTCTATTACTTTTGGACAGCAGGATAGGTTATATTAAAAAAAACATGACTACTTGAAAAAGAACAAAGTGAATACCAATATTGACATATAAATTTAATATTTAATAATAATTTGATGTACATTCAATGAGGAAAGCATCTTTTTAATTAATAAATAATAATTTGTCATCAAAACGAAGGAATCAACAGCTTGAGATCTTTTCTTTACTTTTACAATATTCAACATTTCTTGATCATACTTAAGAATACTAGATCATACTAGAATGTTAATCAATTTAAATTAAAATATTATTTTGTTCATTTATATTTAAAGAGTACTAGGGGAGGGGTGGGTACCCCATATCCGCCTAAGGGGGGGGGGCAACCCTCCTTGTACATATTATACAACTGTTCATACTCATGGCTCAAATTGTAAAACTATAATTTACATGTATTATACAGTTCTATTTTTTTCCATATATTCCTCATCTCCAAATTTTAAAATTGTGATATTCACAAGCAACGCCGTTCCTTACATTATAATTGCGTTTCAATGGAAACTTGGCGAAGTGTTGGCGATACAGCCAAGTTGCCACCATTTCTGGCAACTTGGTGACCATGCGGAAGCTTCTGGAAAATACTGGAAAACATCTATAACATCACG
This sequence comes from Trichonephila inaurata madagascariensis, assembly GCA_019973955.1. Taxonomy (NCBI): domain Eukaryota; kingdom Metazoa; phylum Arthropoda; class Arachnida; order Araneae; family Nephilidae; genus Trichonephila; species Trichonephila inaurata. The sequence goes on along the minus strand of BMAV01016249.1, from coordinate 88,118 downwards.
ATCTATGACGTAAGTGGACGCTAAGAAAATCGTTCTGGGCACTCCTCTTCGGTTAAATTCAACTTTTTACGCCCCATTTTTACAAACAATACCTTATGTATGAATAAATTTATTAAAATAATACGAAAAACTTTTGTTACATAGAGAGAGATATTTAAGTAACACAATATATATATATATATATACGTGTTCTTAAATACTCAAATTCTAATTTTCAATTCCATTTTTTAAAAACATCGTATTTAATGAAAAAATTTATCCAGAACACGAAACGTTCATTTCGTAGTATTTTTTCGTCAAATAAGTGGAAAAGATATGTTAACACGATTTAATCCCACCAGTAGATGGCCCTTCTGTAATGAAAACCAAGAAATCCACTACCTTATGCCAGGAAAGTAATCAAAAATCGTTTAACCCGAAATAACAGCGTTAATGGATCAGATGATGGAGATTAAATTTGAAAAAGGAACAGTATTAATTCTAAAATTTTATTCAGGCGCGTATGTGTGTATATGTGTGTGAAATGGATAAAAAAATCCACGAGCGCATTTAAAATTCAAATGTGGTAAGAAAATGATGACTTGAAAGACACATCAGACGAGTATTGACAACAAGTGAATGGTTTTAAAATGCCAAAGCCATAAACCATAATAAAATGGCCGATATGAATTCGAATTAGAGATAAATCGGGAAATTTTTTTTATATCTTAGGAAATAGTTAAATAAAATTTAGTTATAAAGTAATAATAAATTATTTTATAAAAGAAAGAGAAATATAACATATTGATTTTGGTTAACAGTTAAGTATGTAAATCAGTGATTCTCAAACTTTAAATATTTGCGGCCCAATTTTCAGCCATAATTTTCATCGCGACCTCCCTCCATACGATAAAAATAAATTGAATTCAATCCAGGAAGTTAAGCTATAATACGACTTAAGTTATATACCGTACAAATTATTAAGATAAGTATTAAATTTTGTATATAATTATGTATACGTCAAGCCCTTAGAAGTCACTAATAATTATTAATATTGTTCCTAACTTAGTATTGATAAATTAATTATCAAATACACTGTGCAGTAATGATGCATTTATAAGTATATTATACCAGTATAAATACGTATTTTATTTTTGTTAAGTCAAAATGTATTTTTTTTGCTTCCTTTCAGTAAATTTGAAATTTTTTAAACCTTTTATTTTCGACTTTTCGATATGCTCGCTCCCCCCTCGTAGAATTATCACGTCCCCTAAGGGGGCGTGCCCCACAGTTTGAGAAACCCTGATGTAAATAAATTAGGTACTTATTTATTATCCCTTTGATACATTTCGCCAAATCAAAAAATGTCGCCAAATGCTGTCATTATTTTTGTGTTTGAACATATATGGGAACAATTTCCACTATTGGCTCCATATCGTGGCATTTGACAACGTCTTTTCATTTGACGAAATTGGTCGACGGTATAATACGTATGCATCATAAATTGTTAACAGTTAAATATAAATAAATTCAAAGGCAAATAACTTTATTCTAAACTATACGACAAACAAGAACAGATATCAACGTCTAAATAATCGAAAAAATCGACGTCTAAATAGCAATACAGATACTATAAAGATGAATTGAATGAATGTTTATTAAAGTCTCATGGTAAGCCAACATGATGGTAATTGGCGATGGATCTCACATTTTTGAGCCTCTTGTAAATGATGACGACATTTGAGTTGCCTCCCCCACTCACTTTCATATCATATCAACGTCTCGACAGATTGAAAGTACATCAGCACCTCTACACGCTGAATCTTCAGTGGCACCAGGTCTTGAACCAATAATTTGACAGAAATAATGTCAGTCAAGGTTTTAAAGCCTTGACTTCTCTATAGAGATAGAAAAGTAATTAAAATATCAAAAGTGGAAGAATGAATGCGATCACAAATACGATCATAGATTGTTCATGAATGTATAACTCTAAAGTACAATAACCAGGGAAATTACCAGATCGATTTCGTCATTTTAAATTTTGGTTAATTGATGAGGACGACTTCTGAGCTTTAGTTCCCCAGTTTCCTAAATTCCACATCATGACAATGGGAAGACTGTGAACTTCGAACGACTTAATGTGTATCGGTTTCGCTACGAGACAGATCCTATAGTAATCAGAGCTCAAACACGGATACCAAAAAAAATGGAAAAGTAAACAGTATCACAGATACCAGATGAAAGAGTTAATATTATCACAGATACCATTAGGTTGAAGGTCGGTTCATTAGATCGGTCGGTTGATTTTACTTGCACAATCTGCTGGTTTAAGCAAATGTCACTGTTCAGTAACATGGGCAAGAACTTCTTAAGACTTCTTCAGGGCCTGGGCCCCTACACAAATGTAGGTCCCACCTATGACCCTTAAAAGAAGACAGTACATAGCATACATTTTTAAATACTCATACAACCAATAACCTGAAACAAGTAAATGTGCATGACTTACAATCGCACGAATTGGCTGAACCCGCAGCCGCCTTTTGACAGAATGAGTAATGAGGGTGTATGGTGGTAGGCATAGGCCTAAACATGGACGACGATCATCCCATAAAACCAGTCATCCAAAATTCCCTGTTTTTCGGAGAATACAACATTAATAACATTTGAATGTTGAAATTATTCAAATTATGGTCTTATTAAGGCTGAGTCAAGAACAAAACGAGGTCCTCATTGTGGCTGAGGTCTTGGATAAGCGCCCAGTTGGCTCAGGCCTTAATATGTCCATGTACATAGGGGGTTATCGGAGAAGAATCTCGTAATTTTAAGCCACAATCAAATAAGGAGGACAATACCTAAGATGACACTGTACTCTCCAAGCTTTCTCACCATGCCCTCCTGAGAGCTTCCGAATCTCAATACATTTAACGTGTACAAGCTCCTCTGCACAAGGGCACCAAGACTCTTATCCACATTTCCACACCGTCTAAAGAAATCGTCACCTGTAAGTTCTATTAATTGTAAGGCAGCCTCTTTTATTTCTCACGACAGTCTTTAGTCAGATTCATGAGTGGAATTAAACATTTCAAGAATTAACCCTTTAGCGGGCAGTGACTAATAGGTCTAGTCACATATTAAACAATTTTTCTCCAAGCGGGTGATGGATATTTAGTCTATCCACATGAGTTAATTGAAGCTAAAACGCATAAAAATCAATGCAGATGGCAGGACGATACCTTTTTTTTTTGCATTTCATGTCCTTTGATGGGTAGTTAAAAACAGTTTTTCTCGGTGTAAATCTACAAATTATATTTTGATTACTATAAATAAAATTTTTGATCTTTGAAAAAAATTTCGACTTATCTTAGGTATACTTTTTTTCTCATCTGAATGAATTAAGCAAATTTACAATAAAAAAAAAAAAGGTTTTCTTTAGGTTTTTGGAAAGCTTTTATATGTGGATAGAGGCTCTATCCACTGCCCACATAGAACAGAAAAATGACCTCGAAATTTTCGCATTTCTCCACACTTAGAATCATGTGAGAATTTTGGGGGTTGGAAATATATACAAACTTTGTTTACAATATGTAGTACAAGATTCTCGGGTTCGAAAATCTTTCATTACAGCTTTTCTACTCGGAGAAAACGTTTGCATATTATAAAGTTTCACAGTAAATAGCTCATAAAATTTGTAAAAGAACTCATTTAAATTCTCAAAAATATTTCTTTATTTCTAACTTTTTATACTAAAATTAAATAAAATATGAAATGTGGATATATACCAATTTTAACGTATATTCTAAGTATTCTATATATGTTCTTAGTAAATATTCTATGTTGTACAATTATTCAATTATTATTTAATTACACTTATACTATGTATTTAATTGTTATTGAAATAGTTATTACATAAATGTCAATTTTTCATAAAAAGTTTATTGTAATATGATTCATTATTTCTGTCCTGAAAAGTTAGTTAAATTATCTTAAGTGCGCAGTGGCCATAACGTCTAGCCACCACCCAGAAAAAAAGCCTTGATCAGATATTTATTTTGGTGACTAAATAATGTTTATAGGGTATGAGAACAATACATTTATCAAGTACTTTATCACAGAAAAGTGTATTTTAGCTTTGTGCCCTTTAAAGGGTTAAGGCTCTCAATCGTAGTCTGGGTTATTGTGGTCCCACAAACAAGAAGAATAAACAATATACAGATACCATGAAGGCTAAGCAGCATCTGAGTCCCTATATTGTAGACCTATATGTGTTCATATTTTAAGTAGAGTAATCAAATGATTAATAATTCTAAAACCAGTCTCAGAAATTAAATAAAATACAGCCAATATTAGAAAAATTAACGATTAAGAAGTAATTATTTGTTTGTTTGATTGGTAACAGTTAACAATGATGAAACGAGTCGCTGAGGATGAACTTTATAAAGTTCAACTACGATCAAATGATCAAAATGAAATAGTATCTCACTCGTCAAACCTTCACTTCAACCTATATGAGGACTTAATTCCTCTCCACCTTTCAATGGAGGAGTACATAAATTTAGCTGGTTGTTAATGGAATACAGTTTCGAATATATCGTACACTATGATGAGGAATTAAGTCTTCATTTAGACTGAAGTGAAGGTTTGACAAGCGAGTTATGAGCCATATAGATTCTCCAGAAAGACACGCTATAACCCTTTTTTATCTAATGTGTGGGTGAATGAATGAATATTAAAGTCGCAATGTCCAGCTACACGAGGGCTTTTGGCAACGGACCTCGTCATTTTGAACCATGGTCAAGTGACGAGAACGACACCTGAGCTGGCAACGTTCTGTCCTAACTACCATACCAACGGGAGGGCCGTTAGGAGGTTTTAGGGTCCAGCGCCAGGGTTAGGGTTAGGCCCAGGAGGGCTTAAGGTCATGGGTAGCATTGGACTAGTGGTTAGTGCATCGGTCTCCAGACCGGAAGGCCTGGGTTCGATGTGCGATGCCACTAAATACCCTCTGAGTACACACGGAGTACGTGCTTGTTAAATCAGTGGGTCCGATTGTCTTGTGGGCTGTATCACGAGTGCAGAGGGACTGGAGAATATTTCCCTCCCCTTCAGTTCCATGCCTAAATTGTGGAGGTGGAGATTGGTGGTGTTGCCATCTATCGTCCCATCGAGAATTTCTCCGAATTAATTCGTACTGTCACCAGTACGGTGCTCAAGGCCAACGACAGGCATACTTCTAGCCCCTTGCCAAGATGAATTTCGTGGACCTCGATCTGACTACGTCAGAAAGGTGGCATTAGAGACAACAACAGCCAACGGGAAGATGTTTAAGCTCTCGACAGATTAAATTCGTATCGCTCGTCACGGCGGGTCTTCAGCGGCACTAGGCTCGAACTCATGATATGCCTACCACGAGACCGTTACCTAGGCCACTAGGCTGCCGCGGGCCACCAGCTAATGTGTGCAAAAACGATGTTGTCTCTTGTCCCACGTACAATATCCGGAATTTTATTGAGTAATATTTTCATAAAAGGCTTTCTGGCACAAAATAATAGTGAAAACGACATGTTTTGAACTTAATTTTTATTTAACTCCGTTAGAGAAGTGCTTCCCACCCTTTTTATCTCTGCGGACCGGTCAACCTTTGATAATTATCAAATTTTACCGCGGCCCTCTAAGGGGGAGGGGGACGTTGATTGTTTGTATTTTGAATTATTTGGATTGAATAATTTTAATTTAATTGTATTTCAGTATGCATGCAGAATAAAATACAGTTACACCGAAATATGAAAATATGAAGTAATTTAACATGAAATATGAAGCGATTTCCATGGAAAGTCGCACAAACTCGTGAAAAATAAACCACAATAAATAAAGTGGAAATAATTTAATGTTCCTTTTGGGGGGCCCGGTACTAGTACGCGCAGCCCGAGGGTTGGGAATCGCTGCCTTAGAGAGTCCTTTTTATCTGCTAATGTTATTTAAAATTATTTTTGGGAATTTTTTATAAAAAGAAATTTATCAGCCTTTTACCTAAAATTAATTTGATTTTTAAAACTATTTTTTTTATGGGAAGTATGTTTCCCATCTCCAATTGGTAACTATTCATAGGTTTCTTATGTATTCTTTTATCTTATGTTTTGTGTACTTCATTTTATATCGCGCATTACATGATACTTATAAAATATAACTTGAAAATATAAACATTTAAGAATTTACAAATACTACTTTCTATGAAATTTCAGAAAACAGGGATCAACACATTGTGGGACATTGCAAGCTGTACAAACATATCTTGTTCGCATGTGCTTTAGTAAAACACTAAATGCAACACCTATATGTTTTATGTAAAGTTGGCATATATGATTACCAACTACGTCATCTGGAACTTAAACAGAATCTTATAGGTCGTTCTTTGCATTTACGACTTAAAAATCGAAAAATTAGTTGTCTCGCTATCCGAAGTACTATCAGTACAAATCATAGGTGGGGAAATAGCGTCCCAATAACATTCAAAAATTAATGAAGTTGGTTGGAAGTATACTTCCCATGGCCTTAAAAAGAGTTAAATGCTTGCATTCTACAGCATGCAGTTAAAAATTTTTTAATGTAAACAAAAAGGCGTCATAAACAAAAAAGACATTAAAAAGGCAGTTGAGTTTATAATTTTTTAAATTGATGTTTGAAAATTTAGTACTTTTTAGTTTCAACAGCGCAAATCTCGCCAAGCCGGCTTTATTGGCGACAACACACAATACAAACATAAAAAAATGTTTATAAATGTTAGTTCTCAATGGTTTTTCATCCATTTTTGATGTATTACGGAAAAGACTTTACTCATAAGAAAAGACGGTGACTTGTTTTGAAATGTTGCGGTAAAAGTTTACCAGCTAGAATATTCCGTTTGGCGTCGGTTGTATCATTTTTGGCGAATTTATCGCCTGGGCCGGCGAAACAGAAAAGTACCGTCAAATTATTATTATTAATTTTCATACAATTTTGATTTGTTAAGTAAGAGTATAAAAGTATACAGATACACAAAACACTTACAGTACAACAAAAATACTTAAATCTTAGCATGCTGTGATACAATAAGAATTGGGACAGATGAAGTTGTCACTGTTTTGAAGTAGACACTTCAAGTTTTTACAACACCATTTCCTGGAATAAATCTAACTGGGGAGTAATTTAAAAATCCCCTTTGAAGCTGTGGATTGGGATTATGCCATTTATTTTCCATGTTCGTGGAAAAAATGGCAGTAGGTTTCTTTAATAACCGCCTTTCAATATTTTCTATTTTATCTTCGAAGGGATTTATTTCAGACTGTCCCCAAAAGATTCGAAAGGAAAAAAATGAAATTCAAACAAACTAAATAGTCAACAACAAAAACAAAAAAAAAGAATGATATTTCCCTTTTTTTGAAACACAGCCAGCTTTTCTAAATTCTGGATATGTTTTTGGATTTGATAGGGGAGATACACATTCATCTCCGTCAATGGAATTCAGATTCAGATATTTTGATTATAAAAATAATTCCTGTAGACTTAGATAAAAATATTTGCTAGTTTGATCGGGTTACTGATTTATTTGCAAAGAGTTTTCAAATAAATCTAATAGCATATGACACTATTATTAACAGACTAATTTAATTGAAATTTAAGACGTATTCTAATGCAAATAATTTTAAAATGCTAACAGAGAGTAGGCTTAATTCAAGAACCTTGAGGGGCGAGTGCACAAGATAAGATGAACCCTAGTTCATTTCTCCAAATTTCTAGATATTTTTTATATTTTATTTTGATTAGACATTCACACGATATTATTTATATATCACGATATATCACGATATTAGACTCATTTATTCACGATATTATTTTGGTGCTTTCGTTGAAGAAGTAGTAAAAAATAAAATCTATCTATAGAACAAAATGTCGAATATTCGTTCAATTTAAATTTCTACTTTACTAAATAAATGTTTTTTTTTCCTTGTAAAATAGTTTTCTACGACATTTATTTACATTTTGTTTTGACACAAATTTTTTATGTTACGAATTATAAGATTTTTGTTAGAAAATAGTTCGTAATATTCACGTAATAAATGATGCTTGCATTAGACGTTGTGTTTATACTATTTATAAACCATAACTTGAAATCATATTGTAAATAGAACGGACATCTATTATTTGCCAAAACGATACTAGTTTTAGCTATCAAAAATAAACTGTGCCCGATTACTTTTCAACAATCTGCTTTCACCAATAATGTACCAAATTTTCAAAAAAAAGTTAGAACAGTGATGCATTTTTCTTATAATTTGTATTGGATTAATGAAAAACTTATACAGAAAAGTGAACATTTAATTGATTAATTGATGTATTATAGTAATTTATATGTAATCAAGAATTCCAAGAAATAAATTTAATTGTAATCAAATTATTAAGTATTTTACGACAGTTATGAGGCTGAAATGTTTTTTTTAGCATATTTTTGATCAAACGATTTTTCCACTTAAAGTTTTTGGATAAGACAGCAGACTTGGCGAAGATTATTTGCTCAAGCAGCCAAGATGGTAACCTTACAATAGAAGCATAATCGCAATGGGTTGCCATGTGTAATCAGAGTAGGAAAAATAAATTCAATCTTTCCAAATACGAAACACATAATGTTCCATGTTTTATTAAAATTTGATTTAAAATCACAAAAACATATGTATTTAAGCGAATGGCATCATATGTCACTCAATGTTATAAATACGAATAGAAAACAAAACTGATCTATCGACGCAATATGTTGAAAATCAGAATTAATTTAATAAATGTTGAAATAAATAAATAAAAAAAAAAGGTGAGACACAGAATACGGGGTGTAGGGAAATACAAATGCTATAATATTAAAAAGATATGAATAAATAATATTAAAGTATTAGTAGATTACGCAAATTTGTAAGATTAAATGAAACATTTTGTTCATCTTTAAATTTTATTGTGGAAAATTTAACTTTTTAGTTTAAAAACTGCATGTCATACAATTATTACCTCTCCCCCATCCGCAAAAAATTAGAAAAAATTTAGATATAATATTTTATAACCTGTGAATTATTAATTTTTTTAATATGCCTAAGATCGAAGATATATAAGACGACGAATTAAGGATGTCTTCGTTCAATGTTAAAGAATAGGACCCGAATTTGGAACATTTTTTCAGATATAAAAGAAATGAAAAATTAATATGGTATTCTGGCAGCACTATCCTTTAAAGCAGCGATACTCAACCTGCGGCCCACCGAGCTTTTTTAAGTGGCCCGATCATGGCGCATTGTTTTGAGAAATTCACTTATTTAAGAATATTGTGAAAAAATATGATGGGAAATTCTTTGTCAAGAAATATAATATATCAAATTTGCTTTTTGTTGTCAGTATCAAATGGGTACGAATTGATATTCTTTTTCTATTTGAAACAGTTACGGTTAGTGATAACAGACAACTGTGGAATGAACAGTGGATAGAATTAATTTTTAACTTTCTTGCGAGCTAAAAATATTCGAAGAAAATATATCGTTTCTAGACGATTGGGAAGTTGACTATTTTGTAGTGAAAAACAAGCATGGATCATTAATTGTTTGATTTGTCACGAAAGAGCTGTACTTAAAGAATACCAATAAACAGGAATCATTCAATGACACTTTTCTTAGAAGATCTCTTTCAAGAGGTGATAAGCAGATTTTCTTGAATAATCATTGCAACAGCAACAAAGAGTTTTTTCATATTACAGTGGTAACAAAGACATCCCATGAAGTTTGACATATTATTGGTAATCATATAAAACCGTTTATTGATGCAGAAATTGCGAAAGAGTGTTTCTTAATTTAGTTTCTTAATTTAGTGTTAGTGACAAAAATAAAAAAAATATTAAAAATAATTATTAAAAAAGCAAAACAGGAGTTTTAATATTTTGACCAAGTTTCCACATTTTAAATTTCCAATGTTATCTTGGTCTTAAAGCATTCCCCCCTCCCCATTTATCCTCATGTAGCTCACATATGTAAGGGGCCCAGCAGAAAAAAAGGTCGAGTAGAGAGTAGCATTTTTTATCATGCATCTAATTTTTAACCGAGTTGATCCATTTTTCCTGATATGAAATGTGTTTCGCGTTTTTTTTCCTATACCGTAATGTTAAATGAGCTATCCCTGCACCTATTCAAATGAGAAATAGAGTATTCATTGAATATTTTGAAATTTTTCAAAACACTATATTGTTAACAGATATATGTTATAATGTTCCAAATTTCCAAGAAATTTGAGGTATATTTCTGTCTGAAAATGTTTCGCGTTTAGTTCATGCTCTCGTACTTTTGCCGAAATCAGCCTTAAAGAAAGTGGTTTTATTAAACAAATACATATACTTACAATTTTCAGTCATACAGTAATAACAATAGACAGATTCTACTTTAAGTGAAAAGGATATATTGATTATATTTAACGAAATTAAGCCGATAGTTAAAAATACTTCAATATCTAACCTACTTCTAGATTCAACTAAGCCCACTGTCTATTTTATTTAAAAATGTTTGTTTAGTATCTCAAAAACTTTTTTTAATGAAAAAATTTTATTTTTAGTCCAAAATAGACAAAAAATAACATGGTTATTTATATGACAAAAACTGATTGGCAAAATAGATATTACAGTCAAAGTTATGGGATAAGTTAGGATATAGGGAAAGAAATACTTAAAATCTTGATTCACAGTCTACATTGAAAAATGTTTGAAAAAGTACAAAAAAAAAAAAAAAAAATCTTGTGTTTGCACATAACAATAACAATGTGTCCCTCTTAATCTTCCTTTATTGATTTATAATCAGAAGAAAAATTATTTAAAGTACATAGTACGGAAGGGAACGTTTCTATAATATACATACATGATCGAGTAACAAAAAATGAAAAAATATACAAAATATATAATTAATGAAAGTCAGAATTACACTAACAATTAAACTTTTAAAGCTAGAATTCACTAAGCCTAAAAATAGAATAAGAAAACATAGAATTTATATAAAAAGGGAGAATATCTTGGTAAATTCTACGTGATAAAAATGACTAAAAATCCGGATGACGTAATAAACGATTTGGTAATTAGAACACTCTGTGTGAGTAAATTAATTCTATTAATGAAAATTTCCGAGAAAAGACAGAGAGAGAGAGAGAGAAAGAAAGAACAAGAATACCTAGCGATAAAAATATGCTACACAAGAATTCGAACGTTTTGCTTACACACATTTCGAAGAATTTCGAAAGCTTAAAAGTAAATTCTCGAAATTCAACTGATTGCTCAGTAGGGTAAAAATAGCTGGAAAATTCATGAAATAGAATTCATGAATTCTAAATTTTATCTATAGCGTAAGAACATATGCAATAAAACGCATACCCCCGACATAGTTGTATTTTATAATCGATTTTAACAGTATTTTCAAAAAGGTAAATATAAGATAAAGAAACAACAACAAAAAAATCTCTTTCGTGAAGCTTTAGAATAATAATAATAATAAAAGCTAAGATTGCCTTATTTAACAACCTGGCTGTATTAAGAAAAAGTTCTAAATTTAAATCGAACGGTTATTAGAACTGATTCTAAAATTTTCAATAGTGATTAGTTTCTCCGGTCAAAACACATAAGACGTATTATAATTTAATACTGACAAACATAATTTAAATCTAAATTTGAATTTAAAATATGAATGAATGTGAAGCGTGCATATGAAGTTAGTTTCTATAAATTAAGAAAAACAATCAAATCTCGATGTGATAAATATAGATAAAAATAAATTATGATACGATAAAGGAATGCGTAACATTTCAAAAGACAAACAATCTGCAAATAACGTGTAAAAAAAGTGTTTCAATAAGAAAAAAAGATTCAAATGATTTTCAAACTCAAATTTTCCATAACTATTTCAACCACCCAATAAAATAGGCTATAACCTTCATGCCAAACAGCAACAAAAAATTGCCGTAGAGTATATCTCAGATAATAATCTCTATACTCATACACCAAATAGTATTATATATATATACTTTGGGGAAAATTTGAAAAACAAATCAAATAAAAAAACCGCGCGGGGGGGGGCCCAACTTAAACCTTTATGCCGAAAAAATAAGTAAACAAACAGATAAATGAAAATAAAAATGAAACGAAATCAATTCAGCACACCTGCATTTCGGGAAAAATGTGATTGACCTACTAAGATAAACTAAATAAAATGTTTTCATTCTCATATTAACTGGATACACATATATATCCCTTCCGGCACACACACTCTTTCCCGATTTTTATTTGATAATACGACACTACCATTTGCATATCACCAACTACTTCACTATTTACCTTCGCAATTGGGAAATTTATTATTTTTTTTTAAAAAAAAGAATCTTCTGCGCAGTCATATATTTATAAAAAAAAGTTCGAATAAAAATATATATTTGAAAAAACGCTACAGGGTATCCATATTTGGCGACGTAATCGCGCGGCCAACGATGATTTTTGTTGATGTCATAGTATTAGGGGGCGCAAGCGCGTGTGGAAGGATCCATTCTTCTGCTTCCGGGGGTGGAGAGGGTGCATCTGAGAAGTTAAGGAGCAGAAAGAGCGGGCTCGCTAACCGCAGTTAGCTTCGTGATCGATGCTGTCTTGGGGAGGAAAAAAAAAGCATACTATCGTTATGTTTGTTTCGATAGTTCGTGCGAACGACGGTTTACGTTTGGTGTATTATTTTTTTTAATTCTCTCTCCTCCCCTCTCTAGTTCTCTACCCCCTTCTTTTCTCGCTTTTGGAATTCGTTCTCTTTAAATTGTTCTTGCATCTGTTTTCGGGAATTCTTAAGAATTGTAGATGGAATGAGTTTCGAGCTCTTCCCCCCCTACTTTTCGTCTATTATTTCAAGGAGTGCTTTCGAACACAAAACGATTATTTCTTGCACTTCGGTAAATGACTTTTCGAAGAGCTACTGGCAACGGCAGCTGTTTTTTTCTTTTTCTGTGTAGCGCTTAGGAATATATTCTTGTAAAAGCAAACAGCATAAAAAAAGAGACCCCCCGACACACACTCTGTTTTATGGAGAAAAAGGTTTTAAAATGGATAAAGACTAAGAAAATGTATGAATTTTTTTAATAAACATATACAAAACAATATAATTCGTAAAACATGAAACAGCGAAATATACATATTTATGTATAAAAGGGAATGGAAATTTTATCCTTTATGCATTAAAACAATTCTTTCATAAAAAAAAAATGCAACTGCATTTTTTGGAAACCACGATCATCAAGAAAAGGATTTTGTAATAGATAAAATTGACAAAGAAAATAGAAAGAGTGTTTATACGCATTTTAAAACAATAAAATTCATGTATTTCTAAATTATGAAGTACATACTTTTTCAAAATTGAACAGAAATATTTTCTTTTAATAATTAAAGAATTGTTTTCGTAAGTAAAAGACGTTTACATTTATTTTTCCATAAAAAAGAGCTTAAAATAATGATTCAAATAGATTCATTTTTTTTTACTGATTACAAAACAACAATTTATATTCAAAGATATAACACGGCAGATACACTTTCACCTAAAACGGCATGGAAATGTTTTCCCCATTTTAAGACAATTTTCCTTTAAAAAAAAGAACTAGGGAAGGGAAATTACATTTTACAAATTATAAACCTCCATTGTACAAATTATAAACTGTTCATACCCATTGCTCAAATTGTAAAATTGTAATTTACACGTATTATTTAGTTATTTGGAACTAAAATATTGAACAGGAATTACTGCTTTTTTGTTATTGTTTTCGTGTGTGAGATAAATAAATAAATTTATGTGCATCATCACGAAAAACTTTTTTTTATACACAGAGAAAAAAATAATGAATGTAGAAGCAATTTTAATTTGTAACTGATAATAACAAACGTATGTTGCTAAATTTAAAGATAAGTGTATCATATATAAATATAATATTTTGAATATTTGATAAAAAAAAATGCATTTTCGATGTGGTTAACTAAATTGTGGAAAAAAGCACAGAAATAAACATATACTCATATGATCACTTGACTAAATTTTCTCCTGTATCTTAAAAATGAAGAAAGTAGACAACGATCGTCAGTTAAAGTGTGTATATATAAATGTTAAGAAATTCTTTAAAACGCGTTATTTGGCTGACTGCATAAAAATAGAGAAAAAAATGCCTCTTTTTAGAGTTTATAAATAAATCTTTAATAGCAGATTTGAAACACAGAATTTATTGCTATTTATTTTTAATATTTATATTTAAAAGTTAAATGTTTAAATTCTAAATTTTATCGTAGTTCTTTGAAATGTAAAACCATTTTGAAAAAGGAATGCTTTCAAATATCTTACAAATTATACCATTAAATTTTAGTCTATGATAAAATAAAATAGCTCTTATGTAAATGATTTGAATGGGGACTGAACTGTTTCTAAGTAATAGATTGATTCTAAAATATTCATATAGGAAAAAAGAATATTTTTAGCTTTGTTAGCACGTAAGTTTCTAGTAAGGGACACATTTTTTTTAAAAATTTCATTTTAATATTTTTTAAAATTGTCTTTATTTTTACGGGCTTTTAATTTTCATATACATATATTTTATATTTATGAGAGCTTAAGAGTATTCGGAGTTATAAAAGAAATATGCCACAAATAAGATAAATACAAGAATGTTTCTTAAAAAAGTTTACAACTTTTATCATTTTAGATTTAATATTAAATCATATATATCCTTCCTTTAAAACATACACATTTATACAACTTATTTTTCAAGTCCTACTGTTAATTCACTCTCCCTTTATATATATATATATATATATATATATATATCTTGTTCAAATTTTCAATCGTTGTTATAATACTTTCTATTCATCCATTCAATTTCAAATACATTTTTAAAACTTGTAGTGGATGACACTTGATGTTAATATAGTTTTTTCAAATATTAATTCATTAATTAAATTAAAAAATGAAAAAAATAGTAATAAACAAAAATAATAGTCCAACAGCATTTATAGAAAGGAAAAGCGTTCGTTGTGTCCCAGCAGCGCAATGAATAGCGTGTTGGACTTGTAATCCAAAGGTCGTGGATTCGAATCGCACCTGGGATGACCTAATTTCTGTGAATATGATTTCTCTTTTACTATACTTTTTTATTAGAATGAATAAATGTAAATTAATTAATGAATAAATAGCAATAAACACACAAAAAAAGTAATAGTTCAACACTCTATATAATACAAAGGAAAATGGAAAATTGCAAAGAAAATCGCTTTCTATTTTATCACTTAATAGTACGATTCTGTCATCTGTATAACGTATTTATATTAATTGTAACTACTTAATAAAAATTAACTAAAATAAAATTTTTCTTTTTAGACCTAAGTAGGAATTGACTTAATTTTTTAAATTTTTTATATTACTTATTTTTTAAAAAAACCTTACAGTGAGCTCTCTCACGAGGTTCCCACTTAAAACTAACATAAGGGAGGGGGATATTCTTTGATGTCTAACTAAAACCTTATAAAAGAAACAGATTACAGAGATCAGTTCTAAGGTATAAAGGTGAGTGTGTGCTAGAGAAATGAATGGGGAAATAGATAGGTCTTGGCCGCGTGTTAGTTGAGAAGTTACCAATCAACAATGCAGAGATTTTTTCTTTCAATTTTGAAATGATATTCGTCAACTAATCAGTATTTCGTAGCCTGAAACTAGAAACTTTTTGGTTATGAGAGTGAAATATATTTTGGAAAGTTCTCGAAAAGTCTTACGGATTTGAGACATATCGTAAACAGTGGCGCTTTTATCATTTTGTGTGAGCTACAAATTGACAAGTGGATTTTTCCAACTACTTGCGACAACTTTTTTTTGAAAAAAATAAGGATATGAGGATTTGTTTTTGCGATATTTAGATTTATTTAGTATATTTTAAGGAAAAAACCTTAAACTGAAAACAGAAAAAAAAAAAATTTATTATTATGAAAATGGGAAAAACTGGAGAAAATGTACAAAAAATTACATAAACGGGGCCCGCTCTGTACAAAAATGTTATGAACAAATTCTCAATTTTTCAATTTTGATGTGTTACTTTGTTATTCATGTTTGAAATGACCTTCAGGATAAGAAAATTTTTAATTTTTACAAAAACTAGAGCACTTTATCTTAATGATTATATGAAATTGCTTAAAAAAACAGTGATTATATTCACAAAGGACGGTAAATTTTTAAATAAAACAGTGATTGATAAATCTGAAGCTCAAAACACTTTTACTGTTACTCAAAACATACACGAAAAATTTCATCAAATTATTTTCAAAACTTTTCGAGCAATCGCTGTCCCCGTTTGAGCTTTTCGAAAAAAACACATTTCGAATAAAACGCATTTTAAAGTTTGACATACTGTGTAAAGTTATGGCATCTGTTTTTACTAAAACACTTGTAGTTTTTGTTCTAGTGAATGGAATATAAAAAACTTGGTATTTTTACAAAGCTAATAAGATGGCCTATAAAATAAAATCATAAAAAAGAATTGTAAATTTTTGAAAAAAAATCATGATTTTAGGGTAGTCGGATACCTTAAGTAATAGTTAAACTTTCTCGTAACTCTTGAGTAGGAATAGTTAGTCTGCTAAAATCATTAATTTGACAATTTGTGTTTGTAGTTACTTCCTAATGGTTTGCGTTATAAAAATTTTGAATTCAATTTTTCAAAAAATTATTCTATTGTAAGGTAGGTTCGACTCACAATACATCGAGTATGGAACCCTAGGAGTGTGATAAGCTTTGGGGAGGTGGGGAGGAGGAGGCAATTACAAACTTTTATTTCGGTATCGCTCGAAAAATAAAATTATTTTATTATGTTAGGAGACCCTTATACAATATTTAAATCAATACAAACACAATTTTTTAATTTAGTTCTAAAAATGAATATTTTAAGCAATTTGCCTCAATGTATATTTATACATTTATAGGAGAAAAACTATTCACTCACTCACCACGAGATCTGCCGGATTATTAGACCCATAGATCCGAAATTTGGCAAGTATTTTTCTTTTGTTGAATAAAGATTCGTGAAGAACTAGTTTTATGGGAATAATTTTCCAAGGAGGTTACGGGGATGTTAATATAAAAATTCATGTTTTTGAACTATTTAATACACAGACCTGAAATTGGCAGGCATGTTTCTTTTGTTGAGTAGAGATCTGCTAAGAATGGATTTTACAGAAATCTACTATTGCAATTAGAGCTACGAGGGCGTAAAAGACAAATATACTTTAACTTTAGAAATTCAATTCATGTCCTTTTTAAATTAAGAGGCAAGGGCTATAAGCAGGGGAGTAGCTACCGCCGTATCAGAGGGATCAATAATACGTGGGTTCCAGGCTACAGGGCCCCCAACATGTGAAACTACAGTAACACTAACAGTGCTTTCTTTTCTAAAAAAGGGCTCCGAAGGAGTTTTGATAAGGGGCCCACTCAGATCTAGCTACGCTAGAGTCTGTAAGAATAATTTTCTGTACAATCGAAAGCTTCATGCTAGAGTTTAGATATCAGTAAACTAAAAAAAGGAATATTCAGTCATACAGCATTATGAAATACCCAATGAAACTGGAGGGTATCGGTTAGTACTCTATGGATTTAATTTAAACTTCATCGCATACAGTTTCTATAGTGATAAAATAAACAAAAATTAATATTGTCCCATACATACCTTTAATCAAACAAAGTATTTGTGGACTTTTTCTTGCAATTTAGATTGAATTTAATTTGGAAGGTACCTTTAAAGAGCTTGCTTATTTTGCTTCGATTTCGAATTTTTCAGATATTTTTCATGTTACTTTGTTGCATAATTGTTTGCAAGCCCATCCTTCTACACCAAACTAATCAGTAAATAAATTTTTCATGATTCTTTAAATTAACAATCAGTCAGAATTATCTTTAATTATCTTAAGACAAAAATAAATGATTTCGCACATAATTATTTAAAGATTCGAAATTATGTTGCACGTCAAAAGAAGACTTTTTCATATACGAATTTTCTAATTGAACAAAAATGTTCATCTCTGGAGACACTAAATCCCATACAATTCCATTAAGTAAGAACAAATTAAAATAAGTTCGTCCCTTGAGTGGGAAAAATTAACTTTCAACAGGGAATTTTGAGAATTTTGGAATTTTTTTCAGAACAAGGTTGAAACAAAACATGATTTGATTGAGGTACAGTACATAATTCTGAATGTTTTTAGGGGTAATTGATTAGTTTTTCAATTCCTATACTATTAGTTCACACTCTCCCTATATATATACATATATACATATATATATACCTTGTTCAAATTTTCAATCATTCATAAAATATTATCTATTTATCCATTCAAGTTCAAATACATTTTTTTAAAACTTGCAGTGGATGACACTTGATGTTAATACAGTTTTTTTTCAAATATCAATTCATTAATTAAATTAAAAAGTGAATAAATAGTAACAAACAACAATAATAGTCCAACAACATATATATAGGAAGGAAAATTGTTCGTTGTGTCCCTGTAGTGCAATGAATAGCGTGTTGGATTTGTTATCCAAAGGTCGTGGGTTCGAATACCACCTGGGATGGCTTAATTTCTGAGAATGTGATTTCTTTTTTACTGTACTGATTTATCAGAATAATTAAATTTAATGAATGAATAAATAGTAACAAAAAAAATGATCCAACACCCTATATAGAAAGGAAAATGGAAAATCACTTTCTATTTTGTCACTTAATATTGTGATTCTGTCATATGTATATACATATTTATGTTAATTGCAATTATTTAATAAAAAGTAAATAAAATAAAATTTTTCTTTGTTGACCTAAGTAGGAATTGACTTCAATTTATTTTATATTACTTTTTTTTCAATGAGTTTAACCCAGCTTTTAATTGTTTTATAATGTATTGATTTTTTTTCAAGTTCAATATCTTTTAAGCGTAAAGTCGTGATAATGAATATACTAAAAATGATGAACATTATAAACTAAATTTAAAATCTAACATCTGAAGAAAGAGGCCTGGAACAATTTAATAATATTATAACGATATGCTATTTTTAACGAATAGCGAACCTTTTATTGAGCAGCCGTTTTCTTTTCTAAACAAATACACACGGATTAAAAGCCTAACTAAATGAATCAAAACTCTACAAAGCTTCATTCGTAGAACTGGCCTTAATTTAAGTCATAATTTTGCTATGGATTATTATCATTCAATAATCTTTATAACAGCACATTTATTTCTTTTTTTTAAACCAAATATGATTGCGGAAGAAAAAGGATAAAGAATAAAAGTATCTACTCTTATTCAACATTTCAAGAGCATGATTTGTGTACATATCTGACCTATACAAGTTTCTTTTTTTTAGTCTAAAAGGGATACAAAAGCTAAAATTTGTAAATCAAAAGTTCTATTTTTGCGTACTACAAACTATTACGAGGGGATTGACTATGTTCGGAACCGTAATTTTGAAAAAGCGTATACATGGATAATTTTTTTTTGATATTTAGTGTCAGTTGAATTAGAATATATATAAAAGTGTTTTAAGAATATTATTACAAGAAAGAAATATTAAAATGAAATATTTTGAGAAAAATGAAGAAAAAAGGACATAGTATCAAATCATTCTCCTTTAAGGTATCCGAATACATTCGGAACCGTGATTTTAAAAAAGCTAAATAATTTTCATGATATTTAGTGGCACTTAGATTAGAATACATGTAAAAAATGGTTTTAAGGACATTATGGCAAAATAATTTATTTAAATACAATATTTTGACAGAAAATTGACTTAAAATAGTCTTTTTTCAAAACGTTCTCCTTTTATAAAAAACGTTTCTATAAGAATAATATTTTGTGTGTGTGTGTGCTTATATAAAGTAAAGACTTCTCCAGAGAGTCTGAACTAGGATTTTTGAAAAAACTCACATTATTTTCAGAGTTACCACTAATTGAAATAATTATTGGCGTTTTTTCCTTAAAATTTCTCCCCTCAATGTAGTAAAATATGGATAAATCCACTTCTAAGTTGTATATTTCAAAAATTCTAGTTCAGCCAGAATCAGAGTCTGAGCTATATACAGGCAAAATATTATTATAATAGAAGCATTTTTCATAAAAGGAGAATGTTTTGAAAATGGGTCATTCTATGTTCCTTTTTTGTCAAAATATTGTACTTAAATAATTTTTTATTGTAATAATATTCTTAAAAAATTTTTATATACGTTTTCTAATCTAAGTGACACTAAATATCATAAATATTATCCATTTATACGCTTTTGCAAAATCACGGTTCCGAACGTAGTCGGATACCTTAGTGAAAAATTCTTTTATAATAATATTTTGTCAATATTGCTAAGATTTGTCAATTTTGCTATTTGCTAAGATTTATATTCACCGCGCTTGAACTAAGATTTTTCAGATACATAATTTAGAAGCGGATTTATTCATATTTTATAATATCAGACTAGAGAAATTTTAACAAAAAAAAAAAATCCGTCAATTATTTTAATTGATCGTAACTCGGAAAATAATTTAAAATTTTCAGAAATCCTAATTCATTCTCCGTATAGAAGTCTTAGTTACATATTGACAAAGTGTTATTGTTATAGAAGCATTTTTCATAATAGGAGAATGTTTTGATAGGATGTCATTCTTTCCTCTTTTTCGCTAAAAAATTTCACACTTAAATATTTTTTTCTTGTAATAATATTCTTCAAACAGTTTTATAAGCATATTCTAATTTAAGTAACACTAAATATCAAAAAATTATTCATACATGTACGCTTTTACAAAATCACGAATTGAGTATCATAAAATAAATTGGTTTGGTACACCACAGCTGTAAGGTTGCCACCGTCTAGTTTAGAACTTTTACATGACACTCAAACTATTCTTCAATACGTAACGATCAGTTCATTGATTTTAGCTTAAAATGAGTAAAAAAGCGTTTTTATAAAACCTTATTTGCGTTTAGCAAATGAATATTAAAATATAAATAGGTTTATTTAATATTCTAACGCAGCATTTCTCAAACTTTGGGGTGCGCCCCCTGAGACATTGCCATCCTGTGATGACCATGTCTTGCCGGTTCCGCGTAAGCTAGAGGTGTGGGATTATCAAAATGATGAGACATAATTCTTAATACAACTTTTATTAAGAGTAACTTATAATACTTAAGTTCTAATTTGACACTTATTAATTAGAGTGAGAGTCGAGCCCAAATTAAATCACGTATTTAAGTCAGATCACGCAATTAGATTCTCTATCTCAATTATCCTAAATAATCCTGTTATCTAATTACTTGGATCTAATATTACCTTTTCCAGTCTGGTCCCTTGACCTAGAGAATATAATCTATAACTTTATATTTGAAGATTCTTGATACGCAATGCAGCTAATTCTTGACTGCCTATTCTTGGTCCACAAGATTTCACCCTAAGCTTTGTCACGCTATTGAGCAGAATGATTCCACACTACAATCTCTGAGCCTGCTACGCTATGCTATCTATGCTATCGCTATTGCTATTATTGCTATCTCTATGTTTGCCGCGCTATCCTTTTATAGTATATCTCATTTACATATTCGATCCGTTTCTCTTCTTGGTATTGGGTTGGAAAGGTTTTGCCATTAATCGTGGCCGTCAAAGAACATAGGAGTTATGTTAATCAGAAAGACGCGAGAGACGTCACACCCCTAGGAGGCGTACTAACTCTAGGAGAGAGGCGCGAACATATTGAAATGTCGAAAACAAAAGATTATTTTTTTAAAAAAATTATCAATTTACTGAAAGGAAGCAAAATAAAATACATTCTGACATAATGAAAAATAAAATTAACTTTTTTACACTGATATAATACACTTGTAAATGTTTCCGTACTGCACAATGTATTTTATAGTTAATTTAACAATACTAAGTTAAGAACAAGTTTAATAATTACCAGTGAGCCCATGGGTTGTCATATAAAATTATATACCAAAATTATCTTGATATTTTTTTATATGGTTTATAAATAATCCTTTAACTGTCGATTAAAAGTCGTTCTTCAATGCCTCCATTCTTCCCGTAGGCTCGCGTATGTGACTTTTGCCGGGGGGGGGGGGGGGAAAAAATAAGGAAAAATCCCCTGATATAAGTAAACCTTTCGAAAACACTGTCAAGGTCCCTTTATTGCATTTCAAAGCCTTCAGAATAGTTTTATGGACAGCAGGGCACAGAAAAGATCGTACTTTGTGGAAAGACGTTTTTATACGTCTGGGGCATTTAACACACCGGTTGAGCGAGACGTATATATACACCGGTGGCGCTTAAGAGGTTAAAGTCGTATTGTAGCTTTAGCCTATCTGAATTAAATGCATTGTTATTTGTTTGAAGGGAGGGGGGCGCGATGAAAATTATGATTGAACATTGGGTCGCAAATATTGAAAGTTTGAGAAGCACTGCTTTAACGTGTTATAAAGACGCTGTCATAACAAATTAGCTGACACACAGTACCTTTATAAACACTAAACGAATTACACATAACGTAAGCAAACTACGGCAAAAGCTCAGCAAGGCTATAATTAAAGATATATATGTTCCACAACTTTTTAAGTTTTCTACAACGTGAACCGTTATATAAAGCCAGGGGCTCAGCAAACTGACATTAAAAGACTTACTTCCCGACTGTAATACGGTCCCATGGTACCAGATTCTGTTTATAAAGGATGTCAAACGATCTACAAACTAATACTGAAAAAACTTCGCTTGTTCTAAGACTCAAGCGTGGTACACGGATTGTCCTTCGACACGAATCTATCAGTTTCTTTTCGGGCGAATGAAAAGGCGAGCTTTATAAATCGTAGATTTTCGTGATGGAAAATGGACGGAAATATGAGCCTGTGACGTAAGCCCCCGTGCGAGAGCGAAGAAAGGGAAGAAATCTGCTGCAGCAAGAAGAAAAGCGTCTTCATCAAAGTGGTAGGCCATCGAACAAAGCTTTCCAAAAGCAATCTCCAGCCAGAGCTGGCCCTCGTTAATCATTTTGGACGGGGACACTTTAGCCCGCGACTTATTCTATCACCCGGTCAGAGTGGCTTTTGGATGCGGGGATGCAATGCTATATCCATGTGTGTCTGGAGAAATCGATACAAACGGATTCAAGGTAAGGGTGTGGGGATTACGTGAATAGGTACAGTGCGGGGTGATAGAGTTAACGGAATGAGTTGATAAAAAATGGACACATCTGACTTTAAAATAACTCTCGTATGTTATTCATATACAAGGAAGTTATAAATTTCTAGAATTAATTAAATAAGTAATACAAAAAAAAATTTTTTTTTTAAGTCAATTCCTACTTAGATCAACAAAGAAAAATTTATATTTTATCTACTTTTTATGAAATAGTTACAATTATAATATAAATATGTATATACATAGGACAGAATCACAACATTAAGTGGTAATTAATTTTTATTAATTATCGTTAAAGTATCGTATTGTTATCCGAAACAATCGTGTATATAAAATTTCAATTCAACTGAATGCTTTAAAACGTGAGAAAAAAACCTTTACAAGTTTTGAAACAAGTCGCTAAAAGTGAAACCAAAGCCAAAGTGGTCGCTAAGTCGCTGAAAATGATGCCAACGTAGCTTCATTTGCAAGTATTTAAATAATTTGTTTTAATCAATTAATTTTCATTAACTATAATTAAATTGTTGCATTGTGATCCAAAATAATCATGTATATAAAATTTCAGCTCAATGGAGCGCTTTAAAATGTATTTTATTAACGATTGAAAATTCCACCAAGATAAATAAATATACAGAGAGTGTGTGCTAATAGTAGGAATTGTGAAACAAATAATATTAAAAAAAATTAAGTCAATTCCTACTTAGATTAACAAAGAAAAATGTTATTTTAGCTACTTCTTATTAAATAGTTACAATTAATATAAATATGTATATACATAGGACAGAATCACAACACATTAAGTGGTAATTTATTTTTATTAATTATCATTTAAGTATCGTGTTGTCATCCAAAACAATCGTCTGTATAAAATTTCAATTCAACTGAATGCTTTAAAACGTGAAAAAAAAAACCTTTTCGACACAAGTCACCAAAAATGATGCCAACGTGGTTGTATTTGTAATTCTTTAAATTAGTTTTAATCAATTAATTTTCATTAATTATAATTAAATTACTGTATTGTCATCCAAAATAATCATGTATATAAAATTTCAGCTCAATGGAGCGCTTTAAAATGTATTTTATTAACGATTGAAAATTCCCCCAAGATAAATAAATATACAGAGAGTGTGAGCTAATAGTAGGAATTGAAAAAAAGATGTTTTTTTAGCGTATAGGTTTGATTTTTGCAATAATTTTTAATTAATATAAACACGAGACATCAGATAACCGAAAAGTTACCAATATCAAGTAACAGTTGAAGCCGTACCTCCTCCTCGTATTGATTGAGGTGAAGATCACTAATCGTTGAAATTTCCGGGGACCATTACTTCAGACTCGACAGAATAGCAAATACTTACAGTAATTCATTTTTATTAATTTAAGAGCTAGAACTGAGTACGCTATATGCAGAAAAGACAACAAAATAATAAGAAATAACTCACCAAATTATATAATATAAGAAATAACACACACATATTTCTGAAACTGACCAAAGAGAAGTCTTCTGATATCTTCTAATAGCGGACTATAATTCAGAAACTCACTGTAGTGTGGCTATATTGTCCGTATAACTATTTTCTATATATCTCTGTCTATATGCTACTTAGTAGCGACGCTCAATTTCGGAATGGAATTTGGCTAAGCGGAAAAAAAGCCGAATTAGAGAGGATAGATCTCACGCAGATAGTCTCTTACAACTCTTAATCTAATCCTAATTTTAGAGCTAGCAGCAGTTAGGCTGTTTAGATACTGTAGAAAGTCGTTTATCCGAACGTTTATTATCCGGGGAGTCAAAGATACGGACCAGTTTTTTTTTGTCAACTACATGTACTGTATATGAATACGTTTTCGAACAGTGCAATGCTCAACAGTTGTTCCGCGTGAAGCCAAAAGTGACGGGAAAAAACCAAAGGTCAGGGATATTTGGGGAATTTCAGTTGTGTGATTTGGTAAACATCTGCGTGGAATATTAGGTCAGTTTGTTTCCAAGTGAGGGGGTGTATACGTGCTCTTTTGTTGAGTTGTGAACTGCTATGACTTCGAATTCAAAACGGAAGCGCAACGTCTTGGACATAAGAGACAAAACTTGAAATATTGAATCGTCTCGCAAAGGGAGAGAGTGGAGAGTCTCTAGCACATTTTTATAATTTTGGAAAGTCAACAATTTCTGACATAAAAAAGCCGAGAAACCTTTTTCAATTTTGAGTCAAAACTTGATTCAGAAGATGGCTCGAAGAAAAGGAAAACCATGAGGGAAGCAAACGATATTGTTCTTGATCGTGCAATCTACTTGCGGTTTTTACGAAGAAGGAGCAAAGGAGACCTGATATGCTCCTTCCAGCTATGGAGTGGTTTGATCAACATAGTGCTGTCCTACTCAAATACTGCTGCTCAAGATTATCAGAGACCTTGCACGGAAAAAACAAAGGTGTACAATGGTACTACGAAAAATAAGTGATTATTTTCCACAATAAAGGTAAAATTGCTCATTTAGCACCTATTTTGTTTTTTCTTCAAGCACATTTCCTACATGTGATGATTGATTTTCAATATTCGTCTAGTGTCCGGTTGCATATACTGCATGGATCGCATTCAGTTTTCGGTTATCCGAACAATCGCGTATTCGAAAGGTGTCCGGTCCCAATTGATTCGGATAAATGACGTTCTACTGTATAGTCATTTCTATATTTTCTGTGCTCTTATGTATGTAAATAAATATTAATGCACTCTAGGTAGCCCTGTCATCATTGCTGCAGTATCAATTTCAAGTAATTATTAACTACTTAAGGTATCCGACTACGCTCGGAACCGCGATTTTAAAAAGGCGCATAAATGGATAATTTTCATGATATTTAGTGTCACTTAGATTAGAATACATGTATAAAATTCATTTAAGAATA
This sequence comes from Trichonephila inaurata madagascariensis, assembly GCA_019973955.1. Classification (NCBI taxonomy): domain Eukaryota; kingdom Metazoa; phylum Arthropoda; class Arachnida; order Araneae; family Nephilidae; genus Trichonephila; species Trichonephila inaurata. Next base: position 61,986 of record BMAV01016249.1, on the reverse strand, counting down.
GTGTTACAATAAAAAATTATTAAAGTACACTATTTTGACAAAAAATGAATATAGAATGACCCATTTTCAAAATATTCTCCTTTTGTGAAAAATGCTTCTATTATAATAATGTTTTGCCTGTATATAGCTCAGACCTATGCACAGAGGCTCAACTAGAATTTTTTAAATATATAACTTAGAAGTGGGTTTAACCCTGTTTTACGACAACAGAGGGGAGAAATTTTAAGAGAAAAGCGCAGATAATTATTTCAATTAGTTTTAACTCTGGAAATAATGTGAATTTTTCAAAAATCATAGTTGAGCCTCTGTACAGAGGTTTGAGCTATACACAGGCAAAATTTTATTATAATAGAAGCATGTTTCACAAAAGGAGAACATTTTGAAAAAAAGTTATTCTAAGTTAATTTTTTGCCGAAATAGTGTATTTAAATAATTTCTTTTTGTCAAAAAATGTCCTTAAAACAATTTTATACATGTATTCTAATCTAAGTGAAACTAAATATCACGAAAATTATCCATTTATGCGCTTTTTTAAAATCATGGTTCCGAACGTAGTCGGATACCTTAAAGTAACCGATTACGTTCGGAACCCTGATTTTGCAAAAGCGTACACATGAATAATTTTTTAAATATTTAATGTCAGAATATACATGTAAAATTGTTTTAAGAATATTATCACAATGAAAAAAAAAATATTCAAATGCAATTTTTTTTTTTGGAAAAACATGAAGGAAAAATTATACATTTTTAAAACGTCCTTTTCACGGAAAATGCTTTTATAATAACAATATTTTGCCCATATCTAGCTAAGACTTCTCTACAAAGCCGGGACTTTTATTGAAATATTTGATGAAGTAGATTTGTTCATATTTTAATATATAGGAATGGACAATAGACAATATTTATTAATATTATAACAAAAAAAACATCCATTATTATTTCAATTGATAGTAATTTCGAAAATAATGCAATTTTTTTTAAAAAAGAAAATGCTAGTTTGACCATTTACAGAAGCTTTAGCTATGTACTGGAAAAATATGATGGTTATAAAAAATTTGCATAAAAGGTGAATGTAAAATATGTGTCATTGTTCTTCAATTTTTTCTTTGCCAAAAAAAACTGCCTTTAAATATGTTTCTTTATTGTAATAATATTTTTAAACCACACATTTTTATGTGTATATTCTGATACTAAATATCAAAAGAATATTTTTATTTGTACGCTTTTGCAAAAACACAATTCCGAATGTAGTCTATTACCTTAAGGTATCCCCGACTACGTTTAAACCACTAAATATTCACCTCATTGGGGTATTATAAATGCTTGTTTTACATTATTCCAGTATAGCTCAAAATTTTGTCTTTCCAAAACAGTTCACTCTTTGTTCCAATATGTTTTAAAAAAGGTAGAATGATTATAATGTTCTTTGTCTGAAGCAAAACCAAACCGGGGTAGAAATTTTGTTTTCATTGTTCTCAAAACTTCGTTCCTCATAAGATATCTGCCCCACTAACATTATATTTTAAAAAAATTAACAGATATATTTGTATAAAACGTTTAGAATCTATTTCAAATAATATAGACACTAAAATAAAGCTAAAATTTTGTTGTGGTTGAAATACTTTTTTTTTATTATTCACAAATGTTTTTAGAAAAAAAAAAGTTGTCAGGTAATGATAAAAATGCATATTTGCACATAATTTTAGCCATAACTTACTTTTATGAAAATTTTTTTTCTTATGTTTTGATTCATTTCCTTCATCACTCTGTTCTATAACGTGTAAGAAAAGAAAATTAAAATTTCTGCGTTATAGAATTTTGTATAGTGTTAACTATTTAGATTAAATTTTATGAAAATACACATCTCCCATTTGCTCCAAAAATATTTTTTATTTTTGCATTTTTTGTGTTTATAATTGACAAAAAATACATCTAAAAACCATGAAAAGTTATAAAAAAAATTTTAATTAAAAAACTTTTTCTTCGAACGTGCTCGGTCATATTAAACAAAATGATTTTAAAAGTAGGAAACGCAACAGGTGATTTTTAAAATCGTTTGAGGATAATACCGTAAAATGTTTTGAAGTGAAATTATATTAAAAACAATTACTGTACACCTCATTAAAATAAAAAACTCTTGTTGATATTTACACAAAATAACTTTAAAACAACTGCGTTTGGTTCGAAGAATTTATTGTACGGTTTCTTTAGGCCAATATATATTTTACAATAAAATATTTAAACATTACGCCAAAAAGATCGCCAAATTTATAATCAGGCTAAATAACCTCTTATATGACGATTTCTTAAATTTTTATACAGACATTTGGCCACTAGGCCATTGGTCTCACAATCTAGCTTCCCAATACTTAAAATCAATAGAGTTTAAACAAAATACAGCAGTGCATTCGTCAATATGGCCCTTATCCATACGTAGACTTTCTCCTCATAGACTTACAGAGAGTACAAGGTGAAGTGTCCTTTATTCGAATTTTAAACAGATGTGCATTCAAACAATCGTGTCCAGTCAAAAGACAAAATAACACCATGACTACAGGACGAGGCAAATTTGGAATGACTGGCTTTGAACTAGTGAGACACTCCCGAGCCTTTCCCTTAGTTTCATTTTATAGGTAGGAGGCAAAGCTCTTCGTATATTCTAATTTAATTAGGAGTTTTTTAGAATTAAAAGCCATGTGAGTTTTAGTGCTTTGTAGAATAGTCATGTCCTCCTTTGCCAGGAAATCGACTTTCATTTCCCTCGATTCCACAATGAGAAGGAATATAATCCAAGTCAATTGAATACGCCAGTGTTGGAAAATCTTTCTACATTTATAAATACGCAAACTTTATTTTCGGAAGTGAAAATTTTATTGTTGGAGATAACCTGAAATGCGGCTTTGCTATCAGAAAAAGTAACAGCCCGAGGAAAATAACTCTTCCGAAAGCTTAATTGATTCAAAGCAATAAACATTGCCTCAACTTCGCCATCAAAATTGGTAGTATCTCTTCCCACTGCCTTATAGAATGCAAAATGGTTACAAAAGACTCTTGCACCAGCTTCAGTATAGGGATGGCAATTCTTCCCGAAAAAGATTGGTTTTTAAATCGATTCGAAACGTAACCTGATGAATCGATTCACAAAAAAATTGAGGTCTTAAAATCGATTTTTAAAAAATCGATATTTTTTTTTCAAGTCTGCATTTACAATGTAAATATAAATCCATTTTATGAAAAACAAAAAAAGGCCATAATAAACGATCTCTTATCAGTAAAATCAGGGATTTTTTTTTAGTTCAGGGAATTCGACAATTACAATTATTTTTATTACCAATCAAAGTATCAGGTATAAAAGAAGACATTTACTTTCTAAATGTATTTGTTACATTAAAAAGTTGTTGAAAATAGATTATATAGCTTATAGTTCCCAATGCTTAGTATCTAAACTTTTTAAGAAACAGTAGTCTCTCAAGTCTACTGGGATCCAAGTGGTTCCACTCATCACTTGCGATGTTGCCGGCAATTGAAAAAAGGCTTTCACAAGGAACAGATGATCCCAAGATACTCATATACATCATGGCTATTGAGTGAGTGGGATGATAAATAGAGTTTTTATGTTCTTGCCAGTAAAGTATAGGATCATACTTCACGTGCACAACTGCCTGCGATAAATAGTGTATAAATTCTTCGTTCTTTATGGTTTTTACCAATCTGGAAAAAAATTGAATGTCGATTGTTTAGGATGAAATATCGATTCACTGAATCGGTTCAGTGCTACATATCGATTTAAAAAATCGATTTTTCAATTAATCGATCTCAGATCGCCATCCCTACTTCAGTACCTCGCTCAATCATAGATTCATTGGTGTAAACATACGTCCAGAGGTTACTGAGATATCTTCTCTCAACTGTTTCATAAGCAATGGCTCCCATCTTCTCACTTTTATCAATTTTCTCGTCCCGTTCAAGATATACGCGGAGATCATCGTATTCAAGAGGCAAACAAAGGCACAGTCATCAAATTTATTTCTCAAACATAATCTTTAGATTTATACCAAACGAACTTATGAACTGCGTAAGAATTTTTATTGTATTAAAATTGCATGAACTTTTTAATTTGCAGATAAAACGAAAAGTGTTATAACATGTCAAACATACAAGATATTTTTTTATAAACCTCCGCTAATCTTATTATCATACTAGTAAGTTTTACCTATACAAGTAAGTATTACCTATAGTTTCGGGGCCGTGGGTAACCTAGTGGTTAGAGCATCGGACTCCAGACTGGAAGGCCTGGGTTCGATGTCTGATGCTACCAAATACCCTCCGAGTACACAAATGTACTCCGAGTACGTGCTAGTTAAATCAGTGGGACCGAAAGTCTTGTGAGATGAATCACGAATGCAGGGGACTGAATAATATTTCCCTCCCCTTCAGTTTCATGCCTAAATTGTGGAGGTGGAGATAGTGGTGTCGCCATCTATCGTCCCTTCGGGGAATTTCGCCGAGCTAATTCGTACTGTCGCCTGTATGGTGGCCACGGCAACGACAGACGTACTTCTAGCCCCTTTCCTCGATGAATTTCGTGAGCCTCGATCTGACTACGTCAGACAGGTGGCATTAGAAACAACAACAACCTCTACATAATTGAGATTTTACAAATTACGAAATGAATACATGACATAATAAAATAAGGTTATGTGCATATATAACGCCATCAATTAAAACAGTGCTCTGAATACAAGAATCCAAGAAATACGAGGATCGGGAATACAAGAAATAATCAAAGTTAATACTAAATGCAAGAAAAGGCACAGACCTACAGTTTTTATCTAAGCATTCGTAGTCTCAAAAACAAAAATAATTCATAAAAAATTACTATGACAAAAAAGCAAGATTTTAGGTCATTGACGAAAGTAAAATACAGCTTCTCAGTAACAAATCCTGATCATTATCAAAATTAAGTGAAGCATCAAGAGACATTATAGAAATCGCAACTAGATTTGTTGAGAATCGGGATTTTATATATTAAAGCAAGGACCAATGTAGAATAATGAAGAACTACGCAAATTGAATACTTTGTCCCTTAAATTTCTAATGTTGATGTAATGTAGAAGGTTTCAGGAGAAAATACCAACGCAAGTGTCAATGAATTCACCTTCATTATCCATTACTTTTACTCTTCGAACATTTCGGAAATAATGGAATTGAGAGATCGCCGCGAAATAAAAATTCAAATACTCAACTAATGAATTAAATTACTAGGAATCAAGAATTTGAAGAAAACAAAAATAGTGTGTTTTTATCATCAAATGGTTTAGATAATACAATCTGAATTTAAACATTTAAAGCTAACTTATACTAGGTTATTTTTAAGGACTTAATAAAAAAAATAGTAAACATAAAAGGTATGAAAGTAAATACAGAACAAGTTATATAAAAAAAATTTTTAAGTCAATTCCTACCTAGATCAACAAAGAAAATTTTTATTTTAGCTACTTTTTATTAAATAGTTACAATTAATATAAATATGTATAGACCTAGGACAGAATCCCAACATTAAGTGGTAATTCATTTTGATTCATTATCATTAAAGTATCGTATTGTCATCCAAAACAATCGTGTATATAAATTTGATTTCAACTGAATACTTTAACACGTGAGAAAAAAACCTTTTCAAGTTTTGACACAAGTCGCTAAAAGTGAAACCAACGACAAAGTAGTCACTAAGTCGCCAAAAATGATACCAATGTATCTGTATCTGTAATTCTTTAAGTAATTAGTTTTAATCAATTAATTTTATTAATTATGATTAAATGACTGTATTGTCATCCAAAATAATCATGTATATAAAATTTTAGCTCAATGGAGCTCTTTAAAATGTATTTATTAAGGATTGAAAATTCCACCAAGATAAATAAATAAATAAATATATAAAGAGTGTGAGCTAATAACAGGAATTGAAAATCATACGAAGCGGGTTACAAATTTGGTATTCATGGTTGAAGAATATATAGTTTGAAAAGAAAAAAAGGATAATAAGTAAACGGGAAACAAATCTTGAAAATTCTGTGAGACATTTTTCCAATTTATATATAGTGAAGGTGTGTTTCCGGATTCACCTAAAATTTATATTACAAGATTTTTAAATAATTTACGAAGTTTGAAAAAAGTACAATTAAAATAAAACTAAGAGTCTAAAGGATCGTTGATTAATTCTCGTTAAGGTTATGGTCCTCGTTACATGGTTCATCTTTAGGCTGTCTTTTGGTGTGGAGCTAAATAGAACCCCAAGCTGAAAGTTCCCCAACATCAATATTATATTTTAATTTCTCTATCATGTACCGTTTACTACTCATTTTTATCTCATTTGATCCATTTTTCTGATATAAAAGTTGTTTTGTATTTTGTCTGGTATATTAACTTTCACTTTACTCGTACATGTTAAAGGAAAAATACACAAATGTTTTTTTGTTCGTTAAAAACCTCTGTATCATAAACAGATTTATGTATTATAATGTTGCGAATTTTCATCTAAATTGAGTTATTTTTCTGCCAGAAAATGTTTCCAGTTTAGTTCATGCATTTTCGTACTTGACTAATATAGATTTAAATTAACTTTTCCATACGATTCAACACAATTTATGTAATTTTAAAGCGAATATAGAGTAATATAAATGAAAATAAGATTTCAAAATGATTTGAGAAATTCCCTAATGTGTGTGTGTATGTGAGTCAAAATCTGTCTTCAATAAGTAATGGGCTACATTCATGTGACGTCATGCTACAATCACGTGCTTTCAGTCAATCAGTTCATGCACTTCTCAGAGCCGTGGGTAGTTTAGTGGTTAGAGCATCGGACTCCAAACCGGAAGATCTGGGTTCGATGCCCGATGCCAACAAATACCCTCCGAGTATACACGGAGTACGTGCTCGTTAAATAATTGGGTCCGAAAGTCTTGTGGGCGGTCGTAGCTGAAACCACGAGTGCAGGGGACTGAAGAATCTTTCCCTCCCCTCCAGTTCCATGCCTAAATTGTGGAGATAGGTGGTGTCGCCATCTATTGTTAAGATCTATCGTCCCTTCGGGATAACACCAAAGGCCAACGACAGACGTACATCTAGCACCTTGCTACGATGAATTTCGTGGGCCTCGATCTGACTATGTCAGACAGGTTGCATGAGCAACAACTTCGCTGTTGCCAACTTTTGCTTTGCGAAAAAATTTCTATTAATAAGTACATATTTGTCAAATATATTATACATAGGTAAACAAAATGCACACTTGATAGAAAAATACATTATAAGAATCTTTTGGTTCTTTTTATTTTGGAAAACTTTTTGAAGAATCTTATATTTGCATATCTTTACCCAATTACCAAATGTGAAATTTTATCTAAATTTCACAAACAGAATAATAAGTACAAGTTTAATGTCAGTATTGAATTCGATGTAGAACACGTGGTTCAATTTATCATGTGACCTTCATGAATTTGGCCTATTCCATTAAATTTCATATGATTTGCAAAATTTTAAAAAAAAATGCGATAAAAACAAAATAGATTTTAATACAACTGCCCCGGCAAACTACTATGTATTTTAATGCATTTTTTCCTCTCAAGACGAAACGAAAATCGTTTATCACGAAAAGATTTCCTTTCTAGGAATGAACAAAATACGGAAAACACCAGCCAATCTTGGAGTGTGAAATGAAAGGGTTTCACATGTTTCGTAGAAAGGTGGCTTACTTGGCTTTGAAATACCCTTGGAATAACCTGTGACGCAAGTTTGTTTTGCTTATCTAAGCTACTTTCATCAATCAATCCTAAAAACTCCACACAAAAACATCGAATCTCATCAGTTAGCTTTAGAATTCGGGGAAGAGTTCAATGTGAGTAAAATCCAGTGAGCTTGGTTCAGGATTTCTTTTTTCTGTTTTAGATGAATTTTTTTATGAGCACAATGACAAATAGCTCAGGGGGAAAGCAACGTGCTATCTTGCTTAAAATGAAGATGGAGCTTCTTAAGGCTGTTTTCGCCGTGTACACAAGAGCGTGAACTTAACGCGGAGCACATTTTTGGACAGAAGAAAATACTTCAATTTTTATAAAAATTTGTGACCTTGTAACTCATGGATTTGTTTACAATATAGTGTATTTAAAATTTCAAAATATTTCATAAATAATTAGTTTTTCCTTTTAATATGTAAAGGGATAGCTCAATTAGCATTATGGTATAGGAGAAAAAATGCGAAACACATTTTACAAAAGGGGAAAAATGTGTCAACTAGGATAAAAATGAGTAGTATGATAAAATAAATGATTCTCTACAGGATAGTGAAACCAGAATATAATATTAACGTTTGAGTACTTTTATATCTGAAAAAATATTCTGAATTCGGGTCTTATAATTTAACATTAGCCGAAAACAGCCTTAAGGTAGTTGATCAATGATAGAAGACGAAAACGGATATCTGCAAAGATTTTGTGTATTGCAAACTCTAAATTATTAACAATAATTAAAAAAAATAGATCAACTTAGGGAAAAGATTGAACGGAGTAAGTTTGAGACAGAGCAAAAGCGGATGAGATCGGCGAAGTACAAAGTTTTAGAGGCGACTTTACTTGTTTGGCTCAAACAAGCAAGTACTCAGAGTGCTCCCATTGAAAATTTTGCATTAAATTTCATTAATATATTGTGAATGTTTATATTTCATTGATTTTTATTAAATACACGCAGATATACATATCTATGTAAATAAAACGTAATCTAACAAACTTAATTTTGTTGAATGTATGTTCTTTTTTTTTTTTTTTTTTTTTTGAAATTTTTCTTAAGGTGGTTCATCCATGTGACGGCCTGTTTTTCAAGCATTTCTTAGCGCAACGTTGTTGACAACCAATAAAAGGATAGAACTTTAAGTTTCTTATGATTTATTTATATGTATTTTAAGAGTATATATAAATTTTTAGCCAAAAATACGTGAGTTATAGCACTCTGAACACACCCGCATCGAAAAAATGGACGCTCACTTCCTCCACGATTCCGGCTGATTGGCTGATCTGAAATAAAAAAAATTAAAACCGTTTTAATCTGTAAGCTTAAATATACCACGAATGAACTATATTAAATAAAAAAATACCCAAAATTGCATTTTTGGTAGACCTCTGAAGTAAAAATTTTGAATTTCATGTTTTTTTTCTTATGTTTTTGTTATAAAAAAAATAGAAATATTAGAATTTTGGAATGATCACCGTTCATTCTGTGGGTCTATTTGTGCTGAATCTACCCTATAAATTTGAAGTTATTCGGGTAAACCGTTCTTGAGATAGGATGGAGGAAAGTTTGAAAAACATAGTTTTGAGAAAAACACGTTTCAAGTCTGGTTAAAACTATGAAAACAGCTTCGTTTTCTAACCGCTGTGTCTTTATAAAGGCTTCGAATTCCACTTTATCACCGTATTCTAGGCATGTTAAGGAATCAATTTATGAAAAAAAGAAAAAGAAAAAAAAATCGATTTTTTGAACGTATCACATGGGTGAACCCTCTTAACACGAAATTCTTTCAACGCGAAAAAATAATTGTGTCCCCTCAGTTTCGTTTTAAAAGATTTTCACTGTATTTCCAGTTAATATTGTATTCATATTTAGTCTAAAATGTGCAATTATACATACGGTTTAACATGAAACTATACATTATAAAACATATTCTGCATATTAAAAAAGCATATCAAAATCGAACGTTAAGACAAAAGAAATGTCACGACAAGAAAGAAGACAAAGCCTAAGCGAATCTCTTAAGTAGTTGCCCAAAGAGACAAAGTATCATCAGTAGAAACAGGGGAGGCAGAGAGGATAAGCACCGCATCTTTTCTTCAAGGTCACGCACTCCACCCCTCACTCAACCCCGGGGTTTTTCTCAGAATCGATCACAACTCGTTCCTTCTGCTCAAAAAGGATGGCGGTCCTTTGACCAAGGCACATATCCTTGTCGGCGGTCGATTATTCAGAGAATTACGCGACGACAGACGGAATTATTTCGGCTTTTGTTTGGTCGGGTCCTTGTTATCTGCTCCAATCAGGACACAGGACCAAGAAATCTCGGATTAGGATTGGATGAAATTAAATGAAATGCCGTTTGAGTGCTTGACCATTGGTTGCGTACAAAGAAAAATATTTCTGGAATATGATGAAAGGCCTAACATGGAATTTAAATTGCGTATAGCAAGTGAATATTAAGTCATGCAAAAATATCGTAATGAAAAAGGGAAAGATATTTACAAAAGATGGAAGAAATAAAGTAGTTTTATTGTTCTAAAATTTTTTTCTTGCGATAATATGAGTATAGATTATTTTTTTTTTAAATTTCAAACTGTTTCGTTAATGATGTTTGAATTTGGGAACATTTTTGACAAAGAACTTTTTGAAAATCTCCATCAAGACAACGTAGGATTTAGTTCCTTAAGTATAATAAGAGAAAAAAATCAAACTTAGCTTGGAGCATCTTTTATAAACCACTAGACAAAGAGCAGAGAAGAGCAAGGAGAAATGCAAGTACCTTTATAGCTTTAAAAAACATCTCGTGTATTAGTTACGTTTGAAGATTAGTTTAAAATTTTTTAAAAAATCTATTTAGTTAATGACGTTTGAGAATTCAGGAGCATATTTGACAAAAACTCCATTAAGGCAACTTTGGAATTAGCCTTCTAAACACAATAAGAAAAAAATCAAGCTTAAAAGATAAAAATGTATCGAATCTTTAAGGAACTACTTGACAAAAATAGCGTCCTCATATGGTTACTAAAAATATGTTCAACCTGATCTTATTTTTCCGCCGTTTATTTTCTAGCTCACATATACATCTAAATAAACTATCAATTAATAGTTAAAAAAACACTTTAACACTTTATAACCTATTGTAAGAGTTTTTATTTTAATTCAATTCAGATTTGGAGAGAAATTATTCTGAATACAAAACTCTTTACAAGGAACTGAACACTGAATACAATACCTTACACGGAATCGTTATAACAAATATGAATTAAATCTTTAGTCTAACAAATCTTACATCTTCGGGTTGATAATTGAAAATATATATTTTAAGTTAATTATAACACGCAAGTTATGTCTTTGAGAAGATAATTCCATAACAAAAAAGTACCTTGAAATCCGGCGTATAACGCGGACCTATACTTTCAAATAGCAATTTTTAGTTTTTAGGTGTATTCGCCATATAACGGGCACACCCTCTTTTTAAAAAGAAACCTGGAATGTAAGTGCTCAATGCAGTTATGTTTTGAAATCATTTATTCGAGGTATAATCCCAAGCTTTAGAAACAAATAGTATACTTCTTGAACTACAACCCTTTACGTTCATAAAGAATGTAATTTCTTTCAAGCAAACAGTATTTCAATATATGTAGAAGTCTAATTTTTTTTTTTTTTTTTTTCTCATCTTTTCTTTTTTTAAAGCTGTAATTTTATGTCCGCCGTATAACGCGCACCAGTAAATTTCGATCTTATTTTTCGTGTTAAAAGTGCACGTTGTACGCCGGATTATACCATACATTCTCAAGAGGGTAAGCCACGATTGTAATAAAATTGTATCTTTTCATGATGCTAAGCTTTGCTTTGAAAAATATATGAAGAAAAATTCTGCATTTTCGTATTTTCTTTGACTCTTAAGATGTGACCTACATTGAGACTAATTACAGATTGTATTTTACTGGAAAAACCAACTCGAAAAACTTTAGGCCAAATTTTCTCAAATTTATAGCCAAATTTTTCACAAATATCCACTGCCAACGTAAAGATGTAACAGATAGCTAATGGATTATTTCCACGTGCAACGAATGTCTATGGGTATTTTAACTATTTTTTACTAAAGTGTAGTTTTTTAGATTAGCAAATTTTTTAAATTAATAAAAATTTTGTGAATAAGCAATATATTAAAGTAGAACGATAAGAAACAATAACGATATATAAATTTCGTTATTTTAAGAAGGAAGTAATGCCAAGACTTGATTTAAGGGGACATGGTACGATTCATAATAAAATCTTTGATTTAATGATTTTTACTATTTATTATTATTATTGTTATTGTGCATATAGTTTATGTATATGTATTACGTAAAACAGTTTTTTGTTCTCAAAAATTCTTCAAAAAGCTAACCATTTAATTTTAAAGAAAAATTTATCAATGGATTTTAAAATGCTACTTCTACAATAATTGACGCACATATGAAATTTAATTTACAAGTACATCAAACTATGCATAGCAAAAATTGGTATGGGGTTGCTGCTCAGATGAATGATATTTGTAAAATACTTTTTTATGCATGCTGATCAAAAATTCCTTGAAAAATGTATAGATTCTAAATTCAACTATTTTTTTAAAAAAAATAAGTATTGCTTTGATTCAAAAATGCATTGCAACTTTTATTACATGCGCAAATAGCAATAGGTTGAAAAAATATCAAAACATTTAGCACAATTGAAAAAAAAGCTTCAGTATTTTAAATGAAGATGAATGAATTCTCCTTTTTGAGATAAATCAGTGTTAAATGTTTTTATTTACCTTTGGGAAGTGCATAAAAACGAAGATAAAAAAGTTATCATAACTTCGCATTTTTTTAACTTGTAGATTTCAATTTTGTGGGATTTTAGAAAATCATATAAGGAATAATTTAGGCTATAAACATTTTATTTGTATATTTGACCAATTTTTGTCAATTGAATCGTAATGCGTCCCCTGAATAAAGTTTTAAAATTATTTTCAAGGATTTAGCGATATAAGATTGTCAACATGGTTTCATTGATTATTTCAAGTGTACGAAGAATATTAAAAAATATTCTATTTTGAAAAAAAAAATCAAAAAAAAAACTTAAAATATTATTGGTGCATTTATGAATAATTTATCAAGTATTTAAAAATTACTTTCTCAATAATACTATATAAAGCAAAAAAACAAAAAATTTTCTTTGTTTTAAAAAAAACCTTTTTGTCCTTTTTTTTTTCTAAAAAAAATCATTCCAATGAAAATGGCTATTTCATGCACATTTTGAAACAGGGGAACTATTCAAGGTTTTGCTCAATGAAGTGTCCAGGGGGATAAATAATGTATAATAATTTCAGTAAATAAAAAAATACGGTCCCAAAATTTTTTCAATGCTGTCAATACAGTAAAATGCAAGGAACTAATTGACTTTTCTCTTAAAAAAAGTTCTCGTATCGTAGTAAAAAAATCTGATTATAAAAATAAATTCATTAATTCAATAAATACCCGAATTCCTTAAATAGGATAATAAATAATTATTGTATTAATATTTCTAAAGTAGAATTATCTTTCGAAGCTAACACTATAAATATACAAAAAAAAGTGTCCACATTTAGTAACTAAGTTTGTAAGAAACATAACAGTCTCACTTAATTCTACACGCATTAAGACTAATAAAAAAGAGAAAGTTCTTTATTGTTTAACCTCTCTTCTTATAATCGAATTTTCCAAAAGGGCTTTTCACACAGATTCTCTTCCACTTAATTCTCTCCTTTCCTCCCCCCCCCAAAAGAAAAGAAATCATGGGACACGCCATCAAATGGAGTTAAAAATAGAACACTGTGCAGACGATGCAATAATAAGATTCGATTGATCGTGTATAGAAAAATATAATTTATGAGCATTTTGTACTGTTGATTTTTATTAACATCAACCGTAATTCATTAAAATTTAAGATTTTTAACAGATATTAGCCGTAAGATCGTTTCGCAGGAATCAAAATCCTAAAATGTCTAGCGTAGTTCGTATCTGATTAAGCCAAATTAGCTCTGATGGTATTTAATTTCCTCGCCAAGATCGCCATTTTGGCTACGTCGTTTATATATATTTCATCTCTATCATTATTTTTGTACCAAATTCGCTACATATTCAAAATTTATTTATTAAGACTTAAAATGTATTTATTGTTTTGGATATAAATCATTATGTTGGCCGTAAAGTATATTACATTTAGAAAATACAGTGCACTCAATAGAACGAAAAAAATAATTAAATACAAGATTTTTATAAAAATGTATTTTTGCCTCCGATATTTACAAATATTTTAAATTTTTTAAAAAAAATTTGAAACTTGGCAAATGAATAATTAGAATAGGCAAATGAATAATTAGAAAAATTAAATGCAAAGAAATCTGTATTATTATTTTTTTTTTGTTTATTATTATTTTATTTTGTTTTGCTAACATTTTATCATGTTAAAATCGATTTATTAGTATAGATTTAAAGTGAAGTAAGATTATAACATTATGTACCTGAATTCAAAACGTCATGTAGAAAAAAAACTATAAATAAAAATATCTTATGTATTTGTGTAATGCCTCTTAATTTTAACTATTTATCATTGAGAAGTAATGAAGCATTTGAAATTGTATTTTTGGTATGTGTCTCACAATATTGCAAGTTAAAATAATTTTAATTGGAGAACAAACTTCGTAATTTCAAGTGAACAACAGCCAAATCGGAGCATCCCACATCAAACTTCCGCACCACTTTATTAGAACAATGATTATGTTCTATTCCACACGACGTAACCATTTGTTTTTTTACCAGAATCCAACAAGTAACCAAGAAACTTATAATCATGACCATTGCGCAACCTTGAACTGTATACATATTAAAGATTTTATCTTCATCAGAAAAAAATGGCTCAATTTTAAGCTCTATTTTTTTGTTATTTAGAATACTTAATAATGTTCAGTAGTCTAGACACAAATAAAAGCTGTGTACTATTAGTTGTCATTAATTTTACTGAGTCACGAATGAAAACAACGCTTAAAAAATCGAGAAATAGTTGCAGTTGGCGACATTTCGTCTGCTGCCGGTACCAACATTTGGTGATTTATCGCCTGTGCCCGGCTAACCAGAAAGTACCAAAAACCTATTTCAAGTGTCACGGTTTTAATTTTACTTGTTGATAAGCATGGTTTACATTTCCGTATAGC
>BMAV01016249.1:0-36080 GCA_019973955.1 Trichonephila inaurata madagascariensis | reverse complement strand
TTAAAATGAAGCAAATACAAAAATTGATATTTGGTTATTTTTAGGGTAAAGTGTCTCCTTATAAATAACATGTTTCTTATAACGTGTGATATATATTTAGAATTTTATTTTCACTTTTTATAAGATACAACTACATTGGACATAATCGAGAATCAACGCTAAACTATCCAAGAATAAATTAAATGAATATTTTATTTCTATAATGTACTAATATTTTAGTTCAGGGTTAGGCCTTGAGTCGATCGCGTTTGACCGCCAAGATATTTTGGGTGACCATCTGAAGATTATCAGTTAGTAATTATATACCGAAATATTCAAAATTGGTGGACAGTATCAGATTAAGTCTTTTTTTGATAACTACGAGAACTACCTTTAGATGAAGTTTTGTATAATTTTTTAACGTATTTTATAAATTGTTTCGTAACAAATGCAACATTTGGTATTATTACATTTGTGGCTATTACTATTTTGTTTGTATCTCTTGCGCTTTACTTCAAACGCGTTCTTAAAAGAGTTTTTTTTTTTATTGTGCTTACGTAGACAAGTACATGTTCCGTATTTATTATTAAATAATAATAAATATGACAGATCTTTCTCTTAGCTCATCACACCTACGCCACTGAGTGGACCGCAACACCTTGAAAAAATGAGAAGTAGCTCGTATCCTGGAAAAGTTTGCTCGCCCCTGTTTTAGAGCCTAATTTTAACATTATACAAGTATAGATATAATTGAATATTCGATAAAATTCATTCCAAATTTATCTCATAAAATTAACGAACATTTAAGCCAATCTCAAACACAACATTTCTACTGGCCTCACATTTTTGGAACACGACCTGTGGGCATTACATAGAGGATCACCTGATTATCCTTTGTACCCAAAATTATCGTTTGCACGTGGAGAGAAATTTAGCAACACGAAAACGGAGCTATTCCATAAAAACCTAAATCGATAAAAGAATCGTCATCGATAAGAATCCCTGAAGAAATCAGTGACCCCGAACAAGCACATAAACGGGATTTCTCTCCCCAAATGAATTCTTTTCTATTGGATCGTTTGGGGAAGCACAATAAGGGGAGCTAAATAAGTTGGGGAAGAGATTTGGATGCGCAATCGGCGCAATCGCTGCTCTTCCCATCGGTATGCAGAAAGAGTCTTCGCCAACCCTCCTCTATTAATAGAATCAAGTGGAATTTTTTTTTCAACTTGGTTTTTTAAATCTTCTCTTCCCTCTTGAACTTCATCTGTGTGAGCAACAAAGGCTTAGAGGATGACTGTTGAAATTGAGTGCGCCCGTCGACTTGAGGACAGAGTGCAGCCTTGGATTGTTGTGATGTCGTAGTAAGAACAGCAATGCGGTGTTGAAACCTCTTTTAGTGTTTTTACGAGGGAAAGAGTTCTCGTCGAATCAATGGTATAGTTTTTGAGGAGATATATATATTAATTCATCCCTTTTAAGGTATCCGACTACATTCGGAACTGTTATTTTGCAAAAGCCTATAAATGGGTACCTTTTATAATATTTGATGTCACAAAGATTAGAATACATGTATAAAATTGTTTTAAGAATATTATTACAGTAAACAATTATTTAAATGCAATATTTTGGCAAAAAATAAACACAGAATCCACTATTTTCAAAACATTCTCCTTTTATGGAAAATGCTTCTATCATAATAACATTTCTTACTATATATAGCCCAGACCTATGTACATCACCTGAATTAGGATTTTTCAAGTATATAAGTTGGATTTATCCGTAATTTAATACAACAGAGTGGAGAATTTTTTTAGAAAAAAACACTGATAATTATTTCAATTGGTAGTAACTCTGAAAATAATGTGAATTTTTCAAAAATACTAGTTCAGGTCATCTGGACAAATCTTTGCTTTATGTAAGAAAAATGTTATTATTATAGAAGCATTTTTCATTAAAGAAGAATGTTTTAAAAATAGGTAATTATAAGTTCATTTTTTGCCCAAATATTGCATTTAAATGACTTTTTATTATAATAATATTTTTAAAAACAATTTTGTACATGTATTCTAATCCACTAAATATCATGAAAATTATCCATTTATACGCTTTTTTTTAAATCACGGTTTCGAACGTAGTCGGATACCTTAAGGTAACCTTAACATTACGAAGATGATATATATATATATGTATACTATAGCTGGTATACCCGTTCTTCGTGCGGGTGAATAAAAAAATAAACAATCCAAATTGAAAGATAAAGAAATTTTTAATAAGTTAATTTTATGTGAATTGCAAACTAAACAAAAAAAGCCTTTTACATATCTTAGCTGAACAAAAAATCATTTTTGTTAAATTTTAAGTCTGTAGATCCCATAGTTGATAAAAATAATTTTTCTTTTATTTATAACGCCTTCATGGGTCGATTTTTAAAAACACCTATCTAAGCTGATCTCTGCTCAGAAAAAGTAACATGTTGTTACAAATTTTGTGTAATAAATGCTTAAAATAGTGTAAATAATTTATTCTGGATATGTATTACGTTAATATTACTTTCTGTTGTATTTATTTTATGTTAAAATTGTAATATTCGCAAGCAACGCTGTTCCTTATGCTATAATGGCGATTTAATGGAAACATAGCGAAATGTTGGTGATAGATCCAAATTGGCATAATTTTTGGCGACCCTATTGGCAACTTGGCGGTTGATTGAATGGTGCAGAAGTTGATATGCTGTAGCGCCACTGGGTGGGAAACTGCAACAAAGATAATAGTACAAAAAACTTCACAAAAAATACATATACATGCCAATTTTCTCAGTGATCGGTTGAACGGTGTTGGAGTGAAGCGAAGTCATATATACAAACATCCGTATTTACTCGAATCGAAGCCGCACTATTTTTCCAGTGTTAATGCATGTTAAAATCAAGTGCGGCTTAGAATTGAAGGTAAAACATTTGTTGGATGGTGGAAATTCAGTTTCCATCCTTTTTAAAAGGAAAAATGCAACCGTCCATTTTGGCCACTAGCATCGAATGACTTTAACTCATTCCGCAGTTTATCTTCAGTCTATCCTTCACATCGTTGTCTTTTCGTACTTGGAAAATTTTTTTTTTATATTCTTTCTTTTAATCACCTATACACCAAAGATATCAGTAATAGTATCAAGACGATTTCAGAATGACGCAAGTATGAAAAAGGAGGCAATTTTATATGCAGAAAAAAACGGAAACAGAGCAGCGGCCACTGGAAATTTGGCACGGAAGAAACAAATGCACGTGGTTGGCGTAAACAAAGTGATATAATTTTTGTTTGTAAATGTTCAACAGTTTTTTATAGTGCTTTTTTCTTTTATAACATATTCTTTTAATAAAATGTTGCATAACAAATGCATTGGATGGCAAGGAAGACGACACCGGGTGGCAAAAAGTGACGCCGGCTCCAATGCCGAAGTCAGGTGTGGCAATGGAAGTGGTGAATCCTTTTCGAAATATGATACTGACGGTTAGAGTAATTATAAGTTCATGTAGGTATTTGAAAGTTCTTGATACTGGTAAAATAAATTAATTGTTAACTTTTTACTACTCCTCATTCATTAAAATTTTTTTTTCTTAAGAACAGTAAGACCCCGCTTAACGCTGTTTCGCGTTTAGCGCTATTTCGGTTTAACACTCATTCATTTGAATTGTGGTATTCCCCGAAATATAGCACGTAGCATTAGGCTTTCCGATATCCAAAGCAGTTTATCTGTGTTTCTTCTTTCCAGCGGTATTATACGAAAGTATTTTTATAGTTTCAAACATTTTTTGACGTTATTGTAAGTATAAATTTATATAATATAACGATTGCTATGAGTGAGTGAATATTAACGTCTCACTGTTCAGCTACACGAAGGCTTTTGGCGACGGATCTCGTAATTTTGAACCATGGTCAATAACGATTGCTATAGTGACAAATATTATGATTTTTAGTTTTTACATGGGTGATAATAAAAAAAAAAACACGAAAATAAAACATAAAAAAAGCATTTCACTAGAAACTAAAATGCAAGTGATTAGAAGATTAGATACTGATGAACGTCAATCTCAAATTGGTGCTGCATTGAATTTGGCAACTTCAACAATAAGGACCATTTTTAAAAATAAAGAAAAAATACTGTCATCGGTAACTGCAACTACGACAAGCTCTGCAACTAGAATTACCCGTTCTAGAAATAATACAATAGAGGAAATGGAAAAACGACTTTCTATATGGATTGATGACGAAATTGAACTCAAAATGCCATTAAGCCAATCTACCTTCTTGAAAAAATGGCAGAAAATTGGAAATACAGAAGAGACTGAATGATCTGAAATGTGAACATACTGACTTAGAATTTTATTTATTTTTATATGTATATTCGTTTATTATGTTTCTATATTTGTAGGAAATACATTTTTATTTTGTTATAAAACACATAATTAAAAAATTTAATGGTAAAATACCTGACAATTTTCTACCCACCTTCCCTAATCCCATTATTTACATGAGATAACCTTGTTTAACGCTGTTTCATATTACGCTCACGCTCTGCTTTGATGGAAAGTATACCCCGCGTTAAGCAGGGTCTTACTGTACGGGATATCGATAAACCTTTAACACATTTTCTTTTATTTATTCTTAAAAACGTGTAGAGATTCGGGCGTGCATCTTAGAATGGATAGCGGCTTAGATTCGAGTAAATGCGGCATATATATATATTACCGTTAAAATGTGAAATCTGTTATTTAGAAGAATAACTAGGTATTTCAAGAAATAACTAGACAAGCCAGTTAAAGCATATAAAATTATTAAATTATACAATTTAATTACGTGTTCTATAGAATGACGATTATTCGATCGTTAAAGTGTGAAATATAACAATCGAAAGTTCTTTGAACTGGTTCTAGTTGCTTTTAGTCAATT
Source organism: Trichonephila inaurata madagascariensis (assembly GCA_019973955.1). NCBI lineage: Eukaryota > Metazoa > Arthropoda > Arachnida > Araneae > Nephilidae > Trichonephila > Trichonephila inaurata. Next base: position 31,157 of record BMAV01016249.1, on the reverse strand, counting down.
TTGAACTCCAATTCAAAGTGTCATCACAGCAATCCTTGCTGTAGTAAACGATTAAAATTAAAAGAAAGTATTTCGTAAAATTTAAATTAATATTCTCCTACAATCTTGTTTGAAAAAGTTTACACAATGTTTTTTTTTTTGAAGCAACAGTTCGTCTACCAAGCATGTATTTTTTTGATAATATTTAAATATAACTACTGCTGCAATATATTCTTTTTTTTTTCCTTTTTGTTTAACTAACGTTAACAATATGAGTAATAATACATTATATCATCTGCTTTTCTTTAATATTTACCACTTAATAATCCATAATAGGGATAAAATGTAATTTTCGAGAGATTTTAGCTTTTTTATGTTCAATTAATTTATAAAATAGCTTTGACATTGTTTATTTTTCACTTTAACGGTCTATCATTAATTTCATAGAATAACTAGGTAAAGTATGAAATTTTTCATCTATTATATACTTTAACTGACTTGTCTAGTTATTTCATAAAATACCTAGTTATTCTATGAAATAACTGAATTACACACTTTAACGGTAACATACATATTGAAATTACACAAATTTTGTCTTTAAATGGATATTTTATGGGGACACAGTACGATTGTATTGACTAAAATCGGTCAAAAAATGTAATAAATTTTTTTTATCCTAAATTATTCTTTATATATTTTTCTTTAACCAATTAACTATGATTGGCGAGTATATTCGTCATGAAGATGGTGCAGGGTTTTGTGTATTGACGAGTATACAAAATCAAAACATATTCTCCAATTTCAAGATCCTTAGAATATTTCCAGGCAACGCCGGAGTAAAACAAACAAATAAAAATTACGAAGAATTTGGGATGAACTCATTCCTCACCGTAATGCACCGGCTGAAACAGCGTATAAGTTCGCAATACGAATTTATTTATGTGCGATGATAATAATTTTTATATGTTAGCCTAAAAAAGGGCAAAGCAAAAGGCCGCAAGTTTGTTCCATAATTGGGCTCCTTCAGGTAGGGTCAGCCATGGGACAAACGCGGTATACTGACCAGGTGCTGAGCCCATTGATAGGTGCTGGCCCAAATGCCAATTGTTTGATGTTAGAACCATGTGCTGACATTAGAGCCCAATGCCGTGCTAACTAAAGAACGGTTTTTTTTTATTGGGGTGAGAGGACTGTGGTCAATCCTACAACACCTACTTCAGAACTTCCTTAATGTCAAGACTGGTAGAAAATACTTTGTCAATAAAGAAGGAAGTAAATCAGTGTGTGTTTAGGTCTCTCATTTCAGGAATTTTGACAGTCGCTAAAATTTAAGATTAAATTAATTAATTAAGATTTTAATTTAAAAAGAGCATGATTTGCTGCCTCATTGTAAAAATACACACCCGGTTTGGCTGAAAAACTGGTTTTCGACGCCAACTTTTGTCATTGTTTTGACAGTTACATTGTTACAAGTTGGCACCAAAAACCAGTAATTAATTTAGTTAATCTAATTTAATTAATGAATTAATATTTTAAAAAAAACCTGTATTAACAACACTTGTCATCCTCTATAAGCTTAAAAAATGTATTTGAACTTGAATGGAGGAATAGAAAGTATTTTATTAATGATTGAAAATTTGAACAAGATATATATATATATATATATAAATAAATATATAGATATAGGAATAGAGGGAACTAATTGTAGGAATTGAAAAAAACGCGTTCATTCTAACACGTTCATTTAAATTGGGTATTAATAAATGACACGCGGATATACATGAAATAATATATCAAATAAAAAGAGGAGTATATTTACTGTTATATAAATAGTGTCATTTATTTTAGAATATTTTTAAAAGTAGGTGGAATTTAAATGAATGTAGATAATATATATCCGTAGAAAAATATATACATGATTCAGAGGAATTTTTTAAAGTTAACAGAAAGACAATAAAATAATATTGGATACTGAAATTCGACGTTTTTTAAAAAGCGGTAGCGTTCATCTTATTGATAGGGATTTAAGAAAGGAGGCTAATATCAGAAGTTGATTGGGGGATGAAAACGATATTTAAAAATGATTGAATCAAACAAGAAGTACGTTAATCAATATTAAAGTATTTTATAATTCTATAAAGTTTACAAAATGCAAAAAAAAAAAAAAAATTACTTTCGTTTGGATGTTTTTTAATGTAAAAACAATAAGTTCAAAATGTAACCTTACAAATAGTTTTGCACGCGTGCACTTGCAAATAAAGATGTTTTTAACTTAAGTTGTTATTTCCTCAGGATTAAAAAATAATAATAATGAAAAATTACATCGCCAAAATAATAATAAGTTAGGTGAATTGGCGAGATCGATTTTAAATTTAAAAACTCACATCACACCGATTTTCCTGAGAGTTACACACGTATGGCTATGAGAAAATGTGGCAAATTATGAAAAAAGCACAGGTGTTGTTCTCATCAGTTGATCATGGTTCAAAATTCCAAGGTCCGTCTCCAAAAGTCCTCGAGTAGCTCAACAGTGCGACGCCGACGTTAATATTCACTCACTCATTTACTTGAACCAGGATAGATTGAAAGTACATCGGCAACATATTACACGGCAAGGTACTTACGTACTATCGCAGCCATATTGGTGGCATTGATTAAAACCGCAAGAATTCTAAAAATGGAATATACGTAGTTGTAGTCAAAAAATACTGTGTGAAAAATAATAAGTAGTAATGAAAAAGGGATAACTAATTTTTATTATTTAATTTAATTATTTTTTTATTATTATTAATTTGAGGTTATTTTTTATTATTTTAGTATTTTATAGAATAATAAAAATAATGATACAATAATAATTATTTATAATTACGTTATTATTAATTTTATTATTAAATGTTATTATTTATAAGAATTCGGTAAGCCTAACCGCGCGTTCCAACGAACAAGTGGAGAAATATGAAATGAAGCACATGGTTGTCAGTTCAGCGCCTACGACACGTGTGAAATCGGGGTTGCCAATTTGGTGAGTTATATTGAAAGTTGGCATGGTTGCGAAAGTACATAAGTACCCACGACGGGTTTTTAGTGGCACCAGGATCGAACTCATTATTCGATGAAAAAAGAGTCGGCCATAACAACTCGGCTACTGCCACCTTTAGAATTCCAAATGTCAGTTAAATAAGGAGGACGACACCTGACCTAGTGCTTTCCTTTTCTAATTTCCACAGTACTCCCACGAAAAGACTTCGATGCCCAATGTGTGCAATACCCTTATAACATCATATGCTAGGTTTTTAAGAGAATTTGGATTCAAATGCCACCGGATTTAACCGGATCATCACTGCTTACGTATTCCACGAGTTTAGGCAGACTACTAAATTCCATCATTTTCAAGGTACATAAATGTAGGACTTACATCATTTTTTCACGGAAAATTTATTGTGTAAAATATGAAAATTAGCTCACATAATAAAATAAGAACTTGAAATCCGTTGCTATGGCTACGTATGGAAGCATTGCAAAGCAAATATTTCCTGTTCCCGAAATATTTGCTTTGCAAAGTGAAAGTTTTTCAAATTTATTTTCTCTAGAAAGTTTCTAGACTGACTTTTTTTCCCTACCTTCATCTCATTTTTAGAAATTTGTAGTAAGTTCAAATTTTTTCTATAAATTTTGCAAATTTTCTTTTCTGTTATTACCGGCCCATGGATAAATAATTTTCAGAGTGTGTTTTTTTTTCATATTTATTTTATATATTAATCCTCCATGAGATTGTTAAAATTTTGTAGGAATAACACAGATATTCATTTATGCTACAGATTTTATAAAATTTAGACATTTTCACACACACACACAGAAAAAAATTCAGTTTTTCTTCTTTAAAATATAAAGTCGAAATACGGTTTTATATTAAGATAAGGATCAAATATGATATATAGGACCCTGTTAACTGACACAAAAACAGAATAATATATACAAATCTGCTGTACTTTCTCTGTTTGTTATAATAAATCTAAAATATAAAAATTTATCATTTTTATCTTGAAGAGTTCTTAAACTCTCAAATATTTTTTTTTAAAAAATGGGGTGCTGTTACTTAATATTAAAGTAAAATAATTTTAAACCTTTGATATGCCGTAATTTCTATTGAAGTAATGAAGGATTTATAAACCAAAAGTTCATGAATTCAAAATCAGCTTCATATTAACATCATGCAAATTATGAGGAGATTAATTTCTGATACATGTTTATACAAACTAAATTGTGTCTGTACCTATTTTATTAGCATGTTTTTAATACCAAAATGAAAAACTACATTTTTCCCTACAAATGTAAAAACTACATTTTCCCCTACAAATCACAAAAGAATCAACAAGTTTTAATTTGAGTAGTATGAAGAGAGTTGGCATTATCGGTTAGGCGATCAATTTCGGCACCATTTGCTCTTTTTATGATTATATCGCTAAATCAATAACAGTAAGAAGAAAGTATTAAAATAGTGGTATATGTTCCCTGTGACACTCCATCACATATCAAAAGAAATAAATATGATTTTTTTAAATGTAATTCTTTAACGAGTAAATACATTTTTAAATACTCGCTAAAATTATGAAATAATTTTGTTTTTAAATTATACAGTACACTGATATGTACGTAAGAATCTATTTTACGATGTTGCTTTTGTTGAAAAAATATTCGTTGCGTATTTTCTAAAACAATACAAATCGCAACTAAGCAAACAACTTATTATTTTTGATGAAAAATGATTTTAAAATATTACAGGATTAGTTTACAAAGAAAGGTGAAAAAGATAGTAAAATAGGGAATATAGGAATAAAAAAAAATTTTTTTTCTCTCAAAAATTAGGGGCAAAAATATAAAAATAATAAAGCAAATTTAAAGATATTTAGCGTATTAATACTCTAATTGTAAATCCTCATTGTAGCCCTACATTCGAAACAGGAACAAATATGGATAACTTGTCATTTTGATTCTAAAAATTCGATTTTACAAGTCGAATGATTTGCCTCCTAAAATCCTTTTCTAAGTAAAAACTATAATCATTTCAAATAAAGGGTTTTCTTGCAGTATCATTCCTTTACTGACTTGGCGTTTTAAAGCCTAATAAGTATCAAGAAAAGCAGTAGTTTCAATTTATGGGGATATCGGAAACTAAAAGTGGCGATAGGAAATCAAATGCAGACTGAGGATCAATATCACAACAGTATATTCCAAAGAATACTATTGCTACTTCTGCAAGAACTATTCCTGCTCCTCGAAACTGCTTCCACTGCAAGGCTTCGATCGATTCGTTCTCTCACCTTAGGTCTTTTTCTTGCAACCAATGGGATTTCTTTTTAAAAAAGAGAGACGTCCTGTTTGTAACGTCGTTAAGGACACTTTCAGCTTGCTTCGGACTTAATCCTGGATTAGCAAGGAAGTACTTAAGGGGTTTTTCAGTAGGTTTTGGATGGTTTATTTAACTGAATTTTAGTAACATGAGTTTAACAATGGAAGCGTTTGTAAGAATATTGCTTTAAAATTTGTGGTATAGGTGAGTTGTGTTTAGTTTACTAAACTTTAAAATGATATAAAAATAGAAAAAAAAATGATGAAACGTCTTATTTATGAAATATTTTTAGGAAGGCTTAAAATTTCCCCTCCACACGGTTTTAAAACATTTATTTTAGTAAGAATAATAGCCAATAATGAATATTTATATGTCACGTATAAAAGGACACAAAATATGAAAATATTTTTTTTTTTGAAAAAATTCATAAATTTTCACAAATGCTTTAATTTTATTAATTCAAAAACATAGAATTCAAGAATTTGTAACTAAATGCAATTTCTTTATTTTTTCCCACTCTTTGTACTACATAAAGATAAAATAGAAGACATTTTAATAAAGCTGCGTATTTTATTTTTCATATTATGAAATTATATATAAAAATTTGAATTTCTGGTTCCTTGCTTAGAGAAGTCATCGTGGCTTGTTTTAGACATGCTACTGGCCATAACTTTTTTTATGGTTGAGCAGTACAGAATGGGAACGACAGATTCAAATTCCTAACCACTTTGTGACCATGCAGAGGATCCCCTCAATATATGCCTTGCTGTTTAAAACCACGTTTTTTTTTAATGTTGCTGATTGTGCTTTTGATGACTGTATTTATAATTCTACATTATATTGGGCTGCTCGTTGAATTATGACTGAAATGTAGAAAACTGGCAATGGACAAAAAATTAAAAAATTTTCGATATGGACAAAATGTTAGATGAGTTAAGCAAAATTTTTTTCTAAAACGTTCTTGCCTTTGTATTATTACAGCTATCACTTTAATTTACGGAAAATTCTACAAGTATTTTAAACCTTACACAATTATCATTTCGAAACAAAATATATCATTCCTTATTACTAATAAAAATAATGATTTAATAATTTAGGGCTGTCTAACCATTAATAACTTTTTATTTGAATAATTTTTGAAATATGGAAGATCAGAATTTTTATCAATTGGTATCCTAAAGCAGTAACTTATATAATTTTTAAAGAGGTACATTTTCAACAGTAGAACTAAATATAAAATCCTTATAATAAATAGTTCTACAAAAGACTGATTAAAAAATGAGTTTTTATATTTAACCATGACTGATTCAGTGTTCTACGACAACATTCAAGCCTAGGGATGGCGATCTGAGATCGATTAATCGAGGAATTGATTTCTCGGGTAAAAAAAAAATCGATTATTTAAATAGATATGTAGCACTGAATCGATTCAGTGAATCAATATTTCATCCTAGAAAATCGACTTTTGCCTTTTTCTGGTCAAAATTATAAAATTGTTTACAATTAGTTCGAATGTACTATCTTTAAAATATAATTAGGTAAATGTACTACCTATACTTTACTGGCAAGAACAAAAAAATCTCTATTTATCATCGCGTTCACTCAATAGCCATGATGTATATGAGTATCGCGGTATCATCTGTTTCTTGTGACCGCCTTTTTTCGATTGGCGGCAACATCGCAAGTGATGAGCGGTCCCGCTTGGATCCCAGTAGATTTGACAGACTGTTGTTTTTAAAAAACTTAGATATTAAGCATTCGGAACTATAAGCTATATTATCTATGTTCTAAACTTTTGAATGCAACAAATACATATAGAAAATAAATGTCTTTTATATCTGATACTTTGATATGATAATAAAAATAATTGTAATTGTCCAAATCCCTTAACTAAAAATTCCCTGATTTTACTGATAAGAGATCGTTTATTATGGTATTTTTCTTGTTTTTCATAAAATGAATTTATATTTACATTGTAAGTGCAAAACTGAAAAAAAAATCTATTTTTCAGAAATCGATCTTTTAAACCTCGATTTTTTTGTAAATCAATCATCATTTTCGAATCGATTTAAAAATTGTTTTTTTTTAAAAGAATCGCCATCCCTATTGCAACACCTTGGAAAAGATTCACAATTAAGGAAAGCAGGCTTGTGATACTTCAGTATCAGACTCCACAATCGAGACCTTCAAGGTTCTGGTCAGATTCAGGGCTAATTTGAGGTCTTCAATTCACGGTAATAAATTAAAATTGGTATTACTTCTACAGCTAAAAATATGAATTTATTTACAATCTAAATTTTTATTCTGTTTAGAACCCAATTTAAGCACCGAAAAAAAAGGCTTAAAAAACTACGCATTTCTCATTTCGACTGACTTAGGAATCAAATGTAAGTTTGTTTTTCATATTATATCCTCATAACCTTACTCAACACAGCCATTATTACTTTTTAAGACTGATTTTTTCTTTAGGGTGGGGAGAGTTTTTTTTAGGTTTTATCAAGTTATTTATTTAAAGTGTGTAACTGGTTATAAAAACCTCAATTACAATTGTATATCAAGAAACAATAACAGTTCAAAATTAAAAGCATCATGCTTTTCTTAAAAAAAAATAAAACACATAAAAGAGCCAAAAAATTACAGTTAAAACCTGAAAATAGAATTAAAACCAAGCCAAATTAACTCTAGATACCAAAGGAATTTCAAAGAAATAAGATAAAAACCAAAGACACAAACACTTTACACTAAGATAATAAGAATACAAATAATAAGGTCTGAGTCCAGGCTGAAAACTGAATTCACAGTTGCACAAGGTCAATAGTCGAACTGGATAGAAAAAAAATCTGTACAAGTCTACTTTTTTGCATAAAGTGCAAAATATAAGCAATGGAGGATTTTTGACGTAACTTTTTGGGATGAATATAAAGCAGAAAAGTCTACAAAAAAACAAAAAAAGCTGTTAAAATTTATTTTCTGACACATTATTTTGTGAATGTGTACAAATGAATAATTCTTTTGATATTTGATGTCACTTGAATTAAAATATTCATAAAAAAATGTTTTAAGATTATTATTAAAATAAAAAAATTTTCAAATGCATTTTTTTTCGACAAAATATGAAAAAAAATGACTTATTTTTAAAACACTCTAAATTTATGGAAATTGCTTCTAAAATAATATTTTATTTATATATAGCTAATACTTTTCTACAGAGCCTGAACTAAGATTTTTGAAAAATTCACATTTTTTTTAGAGTTAACGATCAATTTAAGGTATCCGACTACTAGAGACAACTTTTTTTTAAAAAAAAATGAAGATATGGGGATTTTTTTGTGATTTTTAGATTTATTTAGTATATTTTAAGTAAAAATACTAAAATATTGAAAAACGAAAAAAATTTATTTTTATTAAAATGGGGAAAAAAAAAACTGGTGAAAATGTACAAAAAAAGTTAAAAAAGGGGACCCGTTCTGTACCGAGATATTTTAATTTTTACAAAAACTAGAGCACTTTATCTTAATGATTATATGAAATTGCTTAAAAAACAGTGAATATATTTACATAAAGGACTGTAAATTTTGAAATAAAACAGTGATTGATAAATCTGAAGGTCAAAACACTTCACAGAACATACACACAAAATTTCAGCAAATTATTTTCAAAACTTTTTGAGCCATCGCTGTTCCCGTTTGAGCTTTTCGAAAAAAAAACCCATTTTAAGTAAAACGCATTTTAAAGTTTGACATCTTGTGTAAAGTTATGTCATTTGCTTTTACTAAACACTTGTAGTTTTGGTTCTAGTGAATGGAAAATAAAAAAACTTGGTATTTTTATTAAGCTAATAAGATGACCTATAAAATAAAATAATAAAAAATTTATCAATTTTTGAAAAAAAATCATGATTTTAGGGTAGTCAGATACCTTAAATAATGGCTGCTGTTTCTTATTAAAAATGCTCATCTCTATGTATTGAAATATTATATATATATATATATATATATATATATATGTAATAAATACACTTCTTAACTACATATTTCAAAAAAACCTAGTTCAGGCTCTGTGCATAAGTCTTAGGTAGATATATAAGCAAATATTGTTATTATGGAAGCAATTTAATTTTTTCTCCATTTTCTACCAAATAATTAATTGCATTCACATAATTTTTTTCTTGTAATAATATTCTTACAACAATTTTATATTTATATTAGATTTTAAGTCACAGTTTATTTCGAAACTTGTTCCTTTATTCGCTTTTTCAAAATCGTATTTCCGAAAGTAGCCACTACTACTATATGACTACCCAAAATTCGCGTTTGGGTGAAAATTTTCGAAATTTATTTTATGTTTTTATTTTATAGCCCATACATTTAATATTACAAAAACACTTTCTTTTTGTTTCTACGATATTTAGACGCAAAGCTATTGCATAATTAGTACACCGGAAATAGAATTAACAAAACCAGAAGATTCCTACACAAAATATTTTCAAGATATTGAATTGAAATTTTCTGAACATGTTTTATTTAGTTTTATCTGTATCATAGAGTATAATCTAATCTCTGTGTATATGTATTTATGCATTTTATTGCATTTTTTGTGAGAAAATAACATGAGTTTTTTTGTAAAAAATTGAGTTCTTGCATAAAAATTGACATATTTAAAAAAGTTTCAAAAGAATTATAAATCTTATAGCTCTAAGCACAGTTGATGATGTTATTTATGTACTGTATAAATATTATTTGACTATGTTAATTACAATTTTCAATACAAGGTTTACCATAACTGCAAGGTTTTACTAAAATTTCACACAAAATTCCTAATATATCCAAAATTATTTTTCATTTTGAGGAAATTGTATTTGAACTCTTAGTTTTATGCCCCATTTCAAATAAAAAAGTGTTTATTTAGTTGAAAATTTATAAATTTCAAAAGAAGTGCTCCGAAGGTAGTCAAATGCCTTACAAGGTTTCTCATTTGCAATAGAGGAATGTAAGAGTTCACACGAGAACTACTGCTTACATGAAATCAATCCAATCAGACTTCAGTTCTTCGCGTAATACAGGGTGAACGTTTGGGTATAATAATGTGCCATTCTCGTAAACTGATCGTGGGTAAAAATCACGGAGGCCATTACAAGTAGTTGGTTTAAAAAATTCTAATAATGCGTGATTAAACAAACATTGAATCATAAATCGAAATAAAAAAACATGTTCCATTTAATAAAAAAAAAAAGGAAAGAGGTTTTTATTACATATCGTCTGATAATAAACAAAAAATGTACTGTATTTGAAAGATATTTTTTAAACTACCGTAGAGCCTTTTCGCTTCATTCAAAGCTTACTTAATGAGATTCAGTGAATTCAGATAAGATCTCCATAAAACGATCAACTCGGATTCTATTAACTTTAAGAATTGATGATCTCTGTACTTTTTCCCTTTCATTCATTTCCTTTTGTTTTTTCGAACTGCTAAGTTAATTTTGCTTTTTTTTCTGTTTCTAGCGTAAAAGTAAGCAATCAACAAAATTGATCATGTCTTCGCTTAAGAAAATACGAGACTGAAAATGTAAAAATCTATATAATTTTTGTTCCATTTCCATAAAATTCAGTTTTTATATAATCTTTATTATTCAATAATATCGTCCACAAAATATGTTCGAAAAATATTTTTATGTCAGTTTTTCATGTTTTCTTCTTATATATTGAAAGTGATCATTTTTTTCCTTAAAAAAAAATTTAAAAATGTTTTTTTTTAAATTTTTTATTTGTATTTGAAATATAAAAAATAACATCATTATTGAGGTTTTAAAATTAAATCATTACTAAGAAAAAATTAACTTCTTTTGAATTGTTGTTTTTTTCCTTCTTTTCATAAAAGTCGTTTGGAATGATTTATCCTCTCTCGAGATTTCATGAATGAACTCCATCAGTGGCGCACACAAGGGGGGTGTCCTAGGGGTCCGGACCCTCCTCAAAGCCCTTGATTTTTTTTCCGATTGATTATAAATCTAAGTATATAGTACGTAAACTTTAATTAGATATTTGTTATCAATGATTAATTTTATTAATTAATGCTAATTATTAATACAATGATTAGTTTTTTTCTGCTTTTTGCTCCCCAAAATTGACAAAATCAAAAGGAGTATGATATAAGAATGGTGGATTTTCGACCCTGCCCCTCTCCCCCTTGAAAAATTCCTGTGTGCGCTACTGAACTCAATAATAGTAAATGAAATTTATAATATATGAATTTTTTACAACCCTCTGAAAATAGTATGAAAATATGATAGCTTTCAAGTAAAACTTGAATCGCAAGGGGAAGCATTTAGATTATAAAAAATATTATTTCTGGTAAACTGAATGTGGCTATCAAAATGGAAAATCCTTTAAGTCTTTTAAGGTATCCGAACACGTTGAAATGACCAAATTTTTTCAAAACACATATGTTTTGTTTTATGTTATTGAATAGAGCTATCTTTTGGCTTAAAAAAAAATGTTTTGTTTTTTTCTACGTTACCTATAGGCCAAGTTACAATCAATTTTATAAAATTAGAAAAACCGGAAGTGGGGCTTTAATCTACCAGAAGTGGGCACTTAAAGTGTTTAGAATCTATCATGGCCAGAGTCTGATAACTCAAAATATTTTGAATGCATTTCTATAAAACTTTTAAGATATCCGACTACGTTCGGAACCGTGATTTTAAAAAAGCGCATAAATGGATAATTTTCATGATAGTTAGTGTCACTTAGATTAGAATACATGCATAAAATTGTTTTGAGAACATTTTGAAAAAAGAATTATTTAAATACAATATTTCGGCAAAAAATTAACTTAGAATAATTTTTTTTCCAAATGTTCTCCTTTTGTGAAAAATGGTTCTATTATAATATTATTTGGCCTGTTCATAGCTCAGACCTCTGTACAGAAGCTCAACTAGAATTTTTGAAATATATGACTTAGAAGTGGGTTTATCCATATTTTACGACAACAGAGGGGAGCAGTTTTAAGAAAAAAATGCTGATAATTATTTAAATTGGTGGTAACTCTGAAAATAATGAGAATTTTTCAAAACTTCTAGTTAAGCCTCTGTAGAGAGGTCTGAGCTATATACAGGCAACATATTATTATAATAGAAGCATTTTTCACAAAAGGAGAACATTTGGAAAAAAAATTATTCTAGGTTAATTTTTTGCCAAAATATTGTATTTAAATAATTTTTTTTGTCAAAATGTCCTTAAAACAATTTTATACATGTATTCTAATCTAAGTGACACTAAATATCATGACAATTATCCATTTATGCACTTTTTTAAAATCACGGTTCCGAACGTAGTCGGATACTTAAAATCAGATATTTATATTATTTTCTACAGAATGCACTAAAATATATCTTATTGTTTGAATACTTTTTGAGTTATGGCTTGTTATTTAAATAATGGTCTCATAAAAAATGTCACATTTCTTGTAATATTTATTCTCTCGATCAGCTCTAAAATTTTTAAATTTAAAAAAACAACATTAAAATTTTAGTACATTTTCTACAGTTTATTACTTTTTTCTCTAATTGCTTTGAAGTTTTTCAAAAAATTTCCTAAAATTTCACTTATAATTGGAATTTTTGTAAAATTTAGATTTTTTAAAAATATTGTTAGTTAAATATTAGTTTTTATTGGTATTCATTTTTTCTTAAGAAAGCATTTGGAGTGTTTTAGCATCTTATTTTTTTTAAAGTACTATAAACGTGTTAGGACACCTTTTAACACGAAACAGGCATTCGAGGACTGGAAAAAAAATAGTGCAATTTGTATAATACTTATGTTATAATGATAGATATCTACTTAAAATCTTTAAATCAAAAATTATCTCCCAAATTTTAATTCTGTTTAATACTTTTTTCCTTTTAAGTGAGATAATTTTAATATTTGTCAGCAATAAATTAATTATTTAAGGCTGAAAATTTTGCTTTGGAAAATGATCATCAATTTTTTTATCCATTTTCTTCTAGTTTATTTGTTAAATTAGTCAATCGAATTAATTATTGTTTTGGTGTTATGTGAATAAATAATTCAGTTTTTGTACCATTTAGGGACGAATCCATTGTGGAAAAATGGGCATATTCCACTGGCATTCAAAATGATCGCGTGGTGTGATACAGAAATTGTAAAACTGAAGTAGCAAGTGCTGTTTGTTTGCCAATTGATTGTGTACTAATGAAAGTTATTGATTTAATGGGTGAAATAAATCAAGTAACATGCCTCTACACGTGGAACGTTTGTTAAAAGTAAAACAAAGGCTTTAATACCTGCGCATGCGCTTTATGGCGCTATTTAATCCTTATATAGTAACATCGTATATTCGGGGAAAAGTACGGTATTCTAGTAATATATTCCTCAAGAAATATTTGATTTTCTTTTTTTATATATGCTACCGAAAAAGTGTATAATTCAGTTATTTCATAGAATTACTAGATATTTCATGAAATAACTATACAAGTCAGTTAAAGTATATAATAGAAGAAAAATTCATACTTTACCTAGTTATTCTATGAAATAACTAATGATAGATGGTTAAAGGGGAAAATAAACAACTTCAAAGTTATTTTAAAAATTAATTTATCATAAATAGTTAAAATCTCTCGAAAAATACATTTTATCCCTATTGTGGATGATTAATTGATAAATAATAAGGAAAAGCATATGATATAATTTATTATTACTCATGCTGCTAATATTAGTTAAACAGAAAAGGAAAAAATAGAATATATGGCAGAAAAGTAGTTATATTTAAATATTATCAAAAAATACATGCTGGGAAGGCAAACTGTTGCTTAAAAAACGTTGTGTAAACTTTTAAAAACAAAATCGTAAGAGAATATTAATTTTAATTTAAATTTTTTACTTTTCATTATTTATTAGAGCAAGGATTGCTATGATGACACTTTGATTTGGAGTTCAAAGTTGACTAAAAGCAGTTCGAACCAGTTAAAAGAACTTTCGAGTACCATATTTATACTTTAACGATCACAAGCAAAAGTTATTCTATAGAATATACCTAGTTAAATCATAGAATTCAATAATTTTATATACTTTACTGACTTATCTAGTTATTTCATGAAATACCTAGTAATTCTATAAAATAACGGATTTCCCACTTTAACGGTAATATGTATATTCATAAAAATTAATTGTATTATACTGTGCTTTATATTTTCTCACATAAACGTATTAAATCCCTAAAACAGAAGCATTTTTCGCAAAATAAATAAATGGTGTTTTTTCGAACCAAATGATTTCTTTAGAATTTTGTATTAAAAAAAGTACTGATCTTACACGAGTGTTTAAGAATTTTTATGAAATCAATATTAAGAATTTTTAAGAAATTGATTTTTTATTTATATTTTTCCTTACTTATCTCTGAATATATATATATATATATATATTTTAAAAAAAAGACAGAAAGAAAACGAAAGAAAAAGAGAGGGGGAAAAAAAGTAAAGAAAAGTGGTTGCGAAATTTTTATTCCTGGATTTGGAAAGTAATATTCAACAGGTCATTATTTTCATAAAATCAACAAAATAGATTTTTTAATGATTTTTATTACAGTTGTTCTTAGTGAACAAAAAACTGCAACAAAATGCATTAATAACGCATTAATACTGTTAATTTAATATAACTGTAATACTTAAATTAACATTAAAATTCAAGGAAAACTTTAGTTTATATTTGTTACCAATTTAAAACTATTTCAAAGGCAGAAATATCAAATAACAATAAATTAAAAGTTAAGGGTAACGAAAAAGCACAAGTATTTAGAAACTATGATAGATCTTTTGTTTTAAAGTTTTAACAGAGGGGATACTTTTGGCAAAGAAATTAACACCAAAGTTATGTTGTGAAAGAGAGATCAAGCTTTCTGATCTTAAATAGAAGTGATTTTTTTTAAATAAATGATAATCTTTTAATTTAATATATATTTTTTATATACAATTCTAATGCTGACAGAAGAAAATAATATTTTTTATTATGAAAATGACTTTCATAAATATATTTTAACAGTTATTTAAATGTCGTTTTTGTTATTATTTTTATATTGTATTAAAATAATGTAAAATATTAGCAAACAAACTGATATTAATTCCATACTTATAAAAATATTCACACATCTAAAACATTTTTAATAAGTAGCAATGGTAACCTTTTAAATTTTTCTTAAAAATTCTCCTTACTTGAATAATACTACACATGTCTTATTCTGTATATATCTACTAAAACTCAACCGAGATCGACTTCTAGATCCTAAAGTTAAATTCTAATTATTATAAAGAAAAAAAAGAGACTATTGAGTATTAATTCTGCTTTCACACATGATAGAAAGGGTATATGCAAAGGAAAATATTTCATCACACATATTTTTTTATTTATGAAACTGGTTTGAAATAAAAACCCTTATATTTCTATAAAATGTATCAATATATAACTGTCCCATCGTTTTTCTAATTCATATTTAAGAAAAATAATTTACTAATCAAATATTACTTCAAATGGAATATCCTAGCAAATAGAAACAATTAATCAAGGAAACGCGATTCATTTCACTGAACATAATTAAAATTTTTAAAAAAATCAGTTTATATATTCAGTTTTACTTAATTTTTACTTTCTTTAATTAATGTTAATATTTCGTGATGAAATTCTCACTGTTCCTAAAAAGTCGATTAAAATTGTTGCGCTTCGAAAAATCCATTTAATGTTAAAGAACACACTAAAAACTATTTAAATAACGATAAGTCTTTCCATGGGAGATTGAAAATACTTTACCATATCCATCTGTCAATCTTATTGTGTTTATTTAAAATTGCTTTTCAATTTTTAAAGGAATTCATATATAAATAAACCAAGATGCGCAGATCCATTGCGCAATAGTACATCCAAAGAGGGCTAGATTCCTGTGAGTAACCTTAATTCCTTATGATATCAATAACATAATTTTTGACACATCTTTCAAACACTTGATAGAAAAGCAATAAATATTGGAAAATGTTGAAGAGATCAACAAGAAAGAGATAAGAATATATATATAAAAAAAGAGAGAAAAGGCATGCACTAATCAATGAAAGGGTAGAAAGAAAAGGACTTACCCCCAGAAGAAATGAAGAAAGACACACAGTGAAAAGGATACGTGTATATAAAGGCTGCTCTGTAGGAGGACAAATTGCGCAGCTACCAACCAAGCACTACTTCAAACATCGGTTTCAATAGAGACGGCATTAATATTGTTGTTGTGGAGGGGGTTGCAGTTAGGCTTCTTCTGCTGCAACTGCTGGTGGTAGTTGCCGAGTTGCACGTGGTGGTTCTCGACGCTGAGCAGCATGCCTTCCTCCAGTTCCATAATGTCCGAGGCGGACTCACTGACCGAGTCCCGCTTGAGCTTGGCGCCCACCGTCCCTGGCAGGTAGGGGCAGCTGGTTACGTGATTGAAATTCTGCGACTGCATTTCCTCCTGGTCCGTCTCACGGTGGTAGAAGTAGTTGAAGTTGGAGACTATGACGGGCACGGGTAGGGCGATGGTGAGCACGCCGGCGATAGCGCACAGCGAGCCCACCAATTTGCC
Organism: Trichonephila inaurata madagascariensis; assembly: GCA_019973955.1. NCBI lineage: Eukaryota > Metazoa > Arthropoda > Arachnida > Araneae > Nephilidae > Trichonephila > Trichonephila inaurata. The sequence goes on along the minus strand of BMAV01016249.1, from coordinate 14,218 downwards.
CCACACCCCGACGGGTCGCATGTCCCCGTAGCCGACGGTTGTCATGGTGACCACGGCCCACCAGAACGCGTCGGGGATGCTCTTGAAGAAAGACCGCTCTGAGTCCGCCTCCGCGTAGTAGACGGCGCTCGAGAAGAGGATGACGCCGATGAAGAGGAAGAAGATGAGCAGGCCGAGCTCCCGCATGCTCGCCTTGAGAGTCCGGCCTAAGATCTGAAGGCCTTTGGAGTGGCGGGAAAGTTTGAAGATCCGGAACACACGCACCAGACGGATAACCCTGAGGATGGCCAGTGACATGGCCTGGTTGTTGCCCCTCTCGTTGGCGGGCCTTTCTTGCGGACGCTGGCCACTCACCACGGTGGCCAGCGTGATGAAGTAGGGGATAATGGCCATCAGATCGATGCTGTTCATGGCGTCCCTGCAGAAGGCCACTTTGGAGGGACACGCCAGGAAGCGGACGAGCAACTCAAACGTGAACCAGATGATGCAGCACGTCTCAATGATGAAGAAGGGGTCCGTGGTGCGGGGCACCTCGTCTTCCATCACGCGCGTCATGTTGTTGGTGGTGTTGTAGAGGCGGTAGTGCTTGAACTCGGGCAGCGTCTCGAGGCAGAAGATGAAGATCGACAGCAGAATGACGACCACTGAGACGATGGCGATCACACGAGCCCCTTGTGAGCTCTCGGGGTACTCGAATAGAAGCCAGAGCTTGCGCTTCAGCTCGTGCTTGGGCAAGGGTCTCTCCTCCTCTTTGATGAACCCCTCGTCTTCGCGGAACTTGTTGAAGGCCATCTCCCCCAGCTCGTAGAATTTGATTTCCTCAGCGAACACATCCAGCGGCACATTGACGGGCCGCCGAAGCCGGCCGCCGCTCTGGTAGTAGTAGAGGATGGCGTCGAAGGAGGGCCGGTTCCGGTCGAAGAAGTACTCGTTCCGCAGCGGGTCGAAGTAACGGATCCGCCGAGCCGGGTCCCCCAGTAGGGTGTCCGGGAACTGGTTCAGCGTCCGCAGCTGCGTCTCGAACCGGAGCCCGCTCACGTTGATCACGACCCGCTCGCAGTAGTCGTGGTCGTGAGGGATGGGCTCGAAGTTGCACAGGGGGGGCATGGACAGCAGCTGCGCCCCCCCACCTCCGCCCTCGGTGGGGCCCCCTCCGTCCTCGCCGTGCAGCTTCGGCAGGGACCTGGACAAAGAAACAGACGGTGAGCAACGCTTGACCGCCAGCTCGTCGCCGCCGCTGCTCGCCCTCCGCAAGGGAGGGGGCGGCAACAGGAGGACATTGCGCCGGGGCCGAAGCACGGGGGTCACCCCCCACTTCTCGACCAGGTGGAGCTTCGAAATGGTGGCGGTTGGCTAGTCCGGACAGGTGAAGCCGTCCTGCTGCCGTAGCAGGGATCGTTTCCACCGACTCCTACAACGGCGCATCCCGTCTCTACGCGATCCGCGTCAAGCACTGATCAGGAGAGGATTGCGTCCGTGGTTTCCCCCCTCCCGAGCGCAGGGTTGCCGATCGCTCGCCAATCCCTCCCGCAAAAAACGCGCCAATCACTCTCTCGGGGTCAGCTACCGTTTCTCTTTAACTATTTCTTTACCCATTCATTATGCTAATCTGATTTTCCTCTTTTTCTTTTTAAATCATCTTTTTTTCTTTTCTTTAAGATTAAACACTCTTAATAAATAGAGGGGCATGCTCTTGAAATCAAATGATATGTGTTGAAAGGAGAGATGTTGACTTAACGTCGATTACTTTGTGTTATAAATTGATATAAATTTTAACTATACGACAGCCTAAAAACGAACCGTTTAATTTAAAAAAATAGTTCACGTAGCTTTCAATTTTCTTTCTTTTTGGAAATATTTCGTCACAATTTTATAAAATTCAGTCAAATAATGTTAGGAAAGGCAAAAACGCAATGTCCTCCTGTTTTTATGCACATATGTATCAAACAAACACTAATATTAAAAAAAAAAAATTAAACTGTAACAATACATTGAAAAATACGCATTATTTTACAGCATAAAAGCATTAGAACTACTTTAATCTAAGATACAAACAACTTAAGGTGTCCAGAAAATCTTAAGACCGTTTATAAATTTCTTTTTTTGTAACTTAAATCGAGAAATAAATTCAAAGCTTTCATTTTTACTATTCTTAAGATGACATTAAACATAGTGTTAATCAATATTGCATATTTTATTGAAAGTAATCAAAAAGTAAACATCTCTTTTGCTTTGGGGCCCGAAAATTGATCAGAATTTATCACTGTGATTACATTGTAACAGCAAATAATTTTGAAATTTACAAAGCTACAAAAAAAAAAAAAAAGGCTTCAACATTTATTTCATATTATAAATTACTTTAAACTTGAGTTGCTTCTTTAACGAATTTTCTAAAGCATCTATAAAGATTTTATGGACACCAACATATTGCAGGTATTTAAGCACTAAATACAATCAAAACTAATGTAAACAAATATAGAAAGAAAGGGAAAAAAATTGGCCGTTTTCCATTTACACATTAATTTTTGGCATCTTATCTCGAAGAAACCATTTGTTGCTTATAAAATGCATGCTTGAAAAGATATTTTACCGATCCTTTAAAAGTTATACGATGGAGTTAGTGAAAATAGTACTTTAGTTATTTGATATTTGTTGAAGTTATTACATGAATATAAGCATATAACATTTGTATTGATTTTCTAGTTTTTAATATAGAATTTCTGGAAGTTAACTTCAATGGAATGATTATATAATAAATTAAGAATATAATGGAATGTTTCTCTTGTAAGCAAATACAATAATATTCAAATAAAGAATTCATTTAAAAATATTGAAAAATCTTTTTAAATAGAGTTTTTTTAAATTTTATATTAGTTAAAACCCAAATAAGCTAAATATAGTTGTTATTGTTAATAATTGTTTATGATATTCTTATTAAAATAAAGTTTGTATGGTTATTATTATTATTAAAATAAAGTGTGTATAATTATTATTACTAAATATATTAGAGTTAAGTTAGGGAATGTAATTTTTGTTTAAACTTTGTTTTGGATGATTATATACATTAAATATCGGTTACGTTAAACATATCTTGCGTTAAGTGTCGGTTATTGGAAATACATGATCAATTGATTATGTTACATAAATTATTAATAGATATTTTCGAGCACTTAAATTAATATTTTTCATGAATTGGATAAATAATGTTAAGAAAATGGTAGCACAAATTAATATTTTAAAAAGAAATATTTTTTTTAAAAAAATATCCAAGCATGATTTTTGTGTATTCAAACAAATTTCCAATCAATATTTAAAAAAATTTACTTTAGAGGAAAAGTTTTAATGCCATCCTATTCAAACGATAATGTGTTCAGCCAAATTCGGAAAATCGTTTTAATTTTCTTTTGAAAAAAAAAATAATGAATTTATAAAATAGTCCAAATAAACTTATAATTTCGTATAATTTTACAAATTTAACTGCAAATAATTAATTAAGAGAGAAACCACAATAATTCTTTTAGTGGTAACATTTTAATTAACTTTGATTTAAAACATATTTCTGAAATTTTCATTCTATCTCAAAAACTTTCTGAAATAATATATTACAAAATTAAAACTTCATATCATTTAATGTACAATGAAATACTGTAGCATGAGGTCTGGCAATTAGAAATATTTTTAAATACAATACCTGGGTGATGCCAAATATTTTGGAAATAATTTGAATATAACCTTCAGCAATAGTAAAATATTCGATTGTTATGGCTATTACTGCGCATGCTCAGAATCGATTATTTCTTTTGACGAAAATACTAAATACCTTCGGATGTAAACATTAGATATAAATGGACTATTTTTCAATTCCTACTATTAGTTCACACTATATATATATCTTGTTCAGATTTTTAATCGTTAATATACTTTCTATTCATCCACTCAAATTCAATTACATTTTTTAAAATTTGTGGTGGTTGACACTTGATGGTAATACAGTTTTTTCAAACATTAATTAAATAGTTTTTTAATTAATGAATAAATAGTAAAAATAAAAATAATAGTCCAACATCATATGTAAAAAGGAAAATCGCTCGTTCTGTCCCTGTACAGCAACAGATAGCGCGTAGGACTTTTAATCCAAAGGTCGTGGGACGGCCTAATTTCTGAGATTGTGATTTATTTTTACTACACTATTTTATGAATAATTAGAAACAAACAAAAATAGTAGTCCAACACCCTATACATAGAAAGGAAATTGCAAAATTGCAAAAAAAAATCGCTTTCTATTTTGCCACTTAATATTGCGATTCTATCATATGTATATACATATTTATATTAATTGTAATTATTTAATGAAAAGTGACTAAAATAAAATATTTCCTAAATAGGAATTGACTTAATTTTTTTTTTATATTATTTGTATTATAGTAAAATAAGTTAAGTTTTATGAAGTACTTGCAAATGAAACAATTTAAATAGTTCAATTTTGTAATAAGAAATTAAACACTTGAAATGCAATAACATTTTACAATCTTCTGTAACTTAATGTATTAAATGTAAAATGTAATATAATAACATTAATAAATTAGCAATAATAAATTATAAAATTTGCGCATAAATTTTTCAAAATAATCAAAAAAATCCTACAAAGAATTTAAAGAGTAAATTGATCGTGCAACAATTAAAATTTTGAATGGATTAATTTAAAATTAATTGTTTTTTCAGTATCATAAAGTGGTATATCAATTTCTAAATTGTAAATGCATAATGGTAGTATTTTAAAAACCCGTTTCAAATGAATAATATAATTAACATCACATAAAATTTTGTTTGAAGTACAAAACAAAAATGAATACTTATTTATATATCCTTCAATTTTAGCGTGAAAAAAGCGTCTTCAGCGTTTGGTAAAGCATTTAAAAATGATTCCAAATTCTGTTATATAGTTTATTTATTATCGCTCTATTTCTCTTAAATAAGATTTAAATTTTGCATTATTTGTATCTAGCATTTGGCAATAATGAGTATCAGAATTTTGTGGATGAAAATGATTCATATATAAATAAACAAAGTGTAACGGGTCTATTCGCGAACTTCCTACTAATAAACTTGGGGAAAAAACTGTTTCTTTAAATATTATTCTATTGAAAACTTTCTCCAGAAGAAGAAGACGCGACTTATGTAAATCAAGGTTTATATTTAAGCATTAACTTTTAGGTTCGATAGAGAGAGAGAGAGAGAGAGTGAGGTTAGAAGCAGATGATCGAAGTTAGTGATGAACGTAAAGTAATATAAAGCTTGTCGAGTGTGATTCGTAAATTATTTGCTTGATATTTAAAATTGAAGATTGACGATTTGGTCAATTAGATATTTAAATTGGAATAGTGTCGGCTTGAAGTAAATTAACTTAGAACGGATTTTCGATTATTTGGAACGTGTATTGCCACGACGTTCCAAAAGTAAGTGATTCAATTCATAATTAAATGTTAATTATCTCGTCTATCTCGCTTTTGCTCCCATAATTATTTAAAGGTGCATTTCCTAACCCGGGTTGTTGAGATTTGTTAATAAATTATATTTGTTTTGACTATGGCTAATCTTCATTCTAACTCTCAAACTGGAGGTTCCGTCCATCACAAAAAGAAAGATGTTATTTTTAAATTTTTATAGAAATTTTTAATTTGTATGAAAGAAAAATAAATTGTAAGATAAGCTTTATTGTGTTATTTTAATAATGTTTTATTTTAATATTTTGTTCTTTTTAAATTTCTACATCTATTATTTCAGTATTAATATAACAATAATGATTCTGCTTCACAATTCGTTACATATTTAATTATTTTAATCATTCAAGATTTATAAATGCTAACTGAAACATCAAGGAATTTTTGAATACCTCAAATTAAAAGTAAATTAATGAAATTTCCTAGAAAATGTATGAGAGAAAGAAGTCAAAGGAGATGATGGTAAATCGTGGAGGTCAGCGACTGTCAGTTAGAAAAGAGCGGGAAACCATTAGTCAAGTTTTTTGTCTATTGATATATGTTTCATTAAAATAACCTCATGATTACATTATTTGTATCTGATAGTTAATTAAATTAATAACAGATATTATAATTATTATCACATAAGAATATGCAATTAGTGATAAATGTGTTTCTAAGAATATTTTTTCACGTTAAAAACGTTCACGTTTAAGAATAAATAAAAATACCTCCAAGAATAAGTTGATATTTAGTGGGCTAAATCGATGATGATCACATGATGCATGAAATCACGTGTTCTGTAGTGAATTTAAAACTGACATTAGATTTGCTCAACTTACGAAATTTAGATAAAATTTCAAACTCAATAATTGGATAAAGATGTTCAAGTATTAAGGTTCTTCAAAAAGATTTTCAAAATTAAATAAAAATTACTGTATTACATGTGTACTTTTAAATCATGTGCATTTTGTTTACCTATGTGCATTATTGTTGTTAATAAATATGTACTGAAAATTTCTGTAAAAAGTAATAGCTGGCAACAGCGAAGCATATGAGCTTATTGGCTAGGAACACCTAATTTCATTTATCATGCTCTTAACGTCAACTTACGTTATGAACTGATAGTTGGAAACACGTGTTTTCGTTTATCATGTGAATATGACGTCACATGAATTCAGCCCATTCAAATAACTCATAGATTTAAAGTAAATATTATATAAGCAAACTTAAGAATAGGAAATGAATGATAATTATGTGAAAGTTCAATATAAATTTGTCATACCATTTACATAAACCAACACATAAATAGCATTTGAAGTTGCTTAAAAATACCCTGCAGTGAAATAACAAAAATAAAATTTAAATAGATTGCGAATAAAAGAAACAGATTATACCTAGAAACCATTATTATTATTTGCGAAAAAAAAGTCTACAATCTAGTTCTCATGTTATTGCATTTCTTTATTTCTTTTATTCTTCGCCGAACAGATCTTAATCTACAGAATAAACAAATGTAATCCTATTACACAATGTTCTGGGAGAGATTAATCCGATCTGGAAATACGAATCAAATATTTGATGTCAGTGATTAAAACCTATTGAATGTCAATTCCTTGTGGGGTGTTTTTTTAAGAAGTAAAAACGTTAAAAAGAGTTAGACAGTAGATAAATATCGCAATTTCCAATCACATGCTGTGGTATATTTATGTTCTACAACCTCTGACAATAAAATTCAATGAATAGTCCTGTAACATTAACTTAGATGAAATATTAACGAAAATTACCTTACTGTCCTTCGAAATAGTCACCTCCCATAACTATGCACCACTGATATCTGCTATACATGTCCCGAAAACTTTCCAAGAAGTTTTCTTTTGGGATGGAGTTCGAAAGCCCTGTCACGTTTCGTTGGATGTCAGGAATACCGTCAAATCTCTTTCTTTTCAAAGCGAGTTTGGGTTTTGGGAATAGGAAGAAGTCTGGAGGATTGAGATCTGGTGAGAATGGTGAATATCCAAATTGCAATCCCCCCCCCCATCTTTTTGCCAGGAACCATTGCTGTGAATAACAAACCATGAAACTTGTTGCGCGTACTGGGATCGTACCCTGCTTAGACGTTTCATGAAATGGGTCAAAATTTCAATGTACCTTGTAGCATTCCTCGTCCAGCTATCATGCACACAGTTAATCGACGATCTTTCGAGGTTAATTTCCTCACTTTCTCAATGTTTTCGTCACTGACGGAGGTTGTCAAAAACACTTTACCGGGCTTCTCCAAAACAGGCGAACCCCTCATACACACTTCATGGACAGTGCTTGGTCTTCATAAACACGTACCAGCATCGAAAATATTCCTGTCGGTGTCTTGCCGAGCTTTAAACAAAACTTTAAATTGATCTTTGGTTCATTCATTTTCCTGTTCTCAGTTAAGAACCAACGCACTAAACAAGCACTTTGTAAAATAAGTCTTACACGGAACACAAACGATGCTCAACTGAGCAACGGTGGGGGGGGATTGGTTAATACCTGCCACTACGCATGTGCAGTGTTTTGTTTCGCCAGTGTTGCCAGATTGGCCGTTCTGACTTCATTCATCGAACTTTATTGTCAGAGGTTGTATTTAACGTAGGAACCCTTGAAAGTAGAAAAGTCAACAGAAAATGTAATGTACGCAAATAAATGTGCAAATAATAATACATTGGATGGAAAACTAAATCTTTAGTTGAAAGATTTAAGCGTTAAAAAGATTTAAAAAATATGCATTTATTAAGTTTTAGTTAATAGAATTGTATTTCATCTCTTGATTCATTTAAAATTTTAGGATAAAAACATGCATAATATATATATGAATCAAGTAATTACCGAATATCTTAATATTATGGAAAAAGTTAATTACATTTCGTACTCCATTTATTAAGCTTCTAAATGACTGAGTGTTTATTAACGTCGCACTAACACTAGGATTATTGGACTATGAATTTTTAACCATGGTCAAATGATGAGCAAACCTCAGGTGGCATTCGCATTTCCGAACTTAGGTTCTATCAGACATGCATATTTGGAGCAACCGTTTAGGACAATTTTCCACCCAACTGAGGGTGAAGGGATGCCGTAAACAAAATGACATGCTCTGACGTCAGCCGCGCTCTATCTCTACATTGAAAAATTACTCACCGATTTTTCTGCAACGGATAACGAACATCCAATATTATTTCTTTTATTTTCGCTCGCACTTTAGTTGATGGGCGTGAACAGAAATGGACCACCATTCTGTTTAAAATATTACATGCCGCTAAAAAATTATACACCATTAAATTATTATACGCCATATTTGGGGCGTTTGCCGAGACCGAAGCTGTTCTTTACCGCCATCTTGTTTATGAAGTAGGGCAGTGCTCCGCAACCTTTTTATCATTGCGGACAGGTCAACGTTTGATAATTTTACCGCGGCCCGCTGAGGGTGGGACACGTTGATTGTTTATATTTTAGATTGTTTTGCTTTAACAATTTTAATTTAGTTACATTTATAAATATGCCTTCAGAATAAAATATAGTTACACCAAAAATGAATAAAAGTGATTTAACATGGAATGTAGTGATTTCCGTGGAAAGTTGCGTAAATCCAAGAGAAATGCACCACTTTAAATAAAATGGCAATAGTTTAATGTTCTTTAGGTGGCCCGGCACCATTTGATCCACGGAACGGGGGTTGCGGGTCACTGAAGTAGGGCACCGAAGAAACCCATTGGCTGGAATTTCAAGCAATTTTTGTTCAGAACAACTTTTTCAGGTCACTGGGAAAACGTTGTTCGGAGCTGTTGCTATGGCAACTGAGTAAAAATTGAGTGAATTGGACGAAAAAGTGCTCCAAACGTGTAAGTGTGATGAGGCCTTTATACAACACTTCCATGGGAGGACTTTCAGCCAAGGGCAGATTTAACGTGCATTTAGCCCCCTCCACCCGGTGGGTCTTCAGTGGAATCAGGATTCGAGCCCCCGACTCGACAACACCGGCCAAAAATCCATGTCTATGTCCATCAGGCTACCAAGGACACTTGAACTATCAATCATCAAACTTCATTTTTGAAGTATCTTTGCTATATATATATATATATATATATATATATATATATGTTGGAAAAATACAATTTGGTTTTTTTACCATTCAATTCATAATTTTCTTTATGAAGTTACTATTCTTTATAAATAATAATTTTTCTAAGAACTTTTTCAAAAGTCTTCTTTAAGATATCCGACTACGTTCGAACCGTGGTTTTTCAAATTCGTACAAATGAATATTTTTTTTTAATATTTAGGATCCCTTAGATTAGATACACGCATGAAATTGTTTTAAGCATATTATTGTTATTAAAAATTATTTAAATGCAATATTTTGAGAAAAAATGAACATAAAATTATTTATTTTCCAAATATTCTTTTATTATGGAAAATGCTTCTGTAATAATAATAATTTGCCTATATATAGCTCAAACCTCTGTATAGAGCCTGAACTAGGATTTTTGAAATATATAACTTAGAAGTGGATTTATCAATATTTGGCTACATCAGAGTGGAGAAATTCTAATAGAAAAACATTGGTAAATATTTCAGTTGGTAGTAACACTGAAAATAATGTGAGTTTTTCAAAAATCGCAATTAAGGCCCCTCTGGAAAAGTCTTAGCTATACATAAGCAAAATTTTATTATTATAGAAATATTTTTCATAAAAGGAGAATGTTTTGAAAAAAGGTAATTCTTAAGTTCATTTTTTGCCAAAATACTGCATTTAAATATTTTTTTTAACGTAATAATATTCCTGAAACCATTTTATACGTGTATTCTAATCTAAGTGATATTAGATATTAAAAAAAAATATTCGTTTGTACACTTTTGCAAAATCACGATTCCGAACTTAGTCGGATACTTTAATTTGTGAAAATAGATAAATATACTAATATTTTGTTGTCTAGTGTGTTTTATAATAAATCCTCTTTGAAATCAGTCATGCAGTCGTAATTATCGGGTTTTACACAAGCTGATTGATTGATTGATTGATTACTAACGTCATACTCCGAAGGAACACGTGGGCTAACGATGATGGATCTCCTTATTTATTAAAAAAACAGAGTTATGCATAGAATTTTATGAAAAAAATGCACCCCCCCCACTTTATACTGTAATTTTATTACAGAATGCTACATCTTCAGCAATAGATAAATTGTAGATATTTATTTTTGCCTAAAAAATGCATTTTAAAATATATTCATAAATTTAGAAGTAAAAATTAATTTACATTAGCTATTTTCTGAAGACTTTTATCTACGACTATCTTTAATCCAAATTCCATCATAAGATAAGAGCACAGAAATGAATTGAAAAAAGTATCCATTAAATATATTTTTATTTATTTATAAAAACAATAGAAATACTAATTAGAAAAATGAATTCAAAAACTATGCGTGTATTTAATTACATTGAGCATAACGTTAAGTACTTCAATTTTGTTTTAACTTACATTACTGAAATGAAATTCAAGATCTTAATATGAAATATATATGTTACCGCGTTAAAGTGTATAATTTAGTTATTTCATAGAATAACTATATATATATATATATAGGTTTTTTTATGAAATAACTGAACAAGTCAGTTAAAGTATGTAATGGATGATAAATTTCATACTTTACATAGTTATTTTTAAAATGACTAGTTATTCTATACAATTACTAATGATAGACTATTAAAGTCAAAAATAAACAATTTCACAGCTATTTTATAAATTAATTGATTAAAAATAGCTAAAACTTCTCGAAAAAATGTAATTTATCCCTATTTAGGATGATTAATTGATAAATAATAAGGAAAAGTAGATGATATAATTTGTTATTGCTCATATTGCTAACATTAATTAAATAGAAAAAAAAGAATGTTTTGTATCTGTTTCTGGCACAATTAACTTTTCTCTCTCTCTTCTCCTTGAATTTCAAAGATATAATGCTGGAGTAACCAATAGTCACGTGTTACTTTTTCTGTACTTTTTTAGCCCTTTTTTCTTCTGCTTCAAAGTTATAATAGTCTAAACTATTTTCCTTTGTTACACGCTTATTTAATAAAGAGATTCAAATCTCTCCTGCATTAAATCTTTCTTATTTACAGGTTTACTTTTTACAGGTACCTATTACTTTTGAAGTCACACTGCTTGAAAATTGCTTATAAATATATTTCTAATAACCCAGAATGTAAAAAGCTAACATAAATACACTGTCTACGTTTAAAAGCACCGGAATGAAGGGTAAATCCACACACGTCACTGCAAAGCAGCTACAAGAGGTTCAAAACTGACAAAAGGTAGGTAGAATTAATTGTGCTTCAAAGAACCTTTGAGTGCTATATTTTCATACTTGAATGATCAAGCAATTGTTATCCTGTAGAATACCTAGTTTAATCGTAGAGTTCAATAATTTTGCACTCTTAACTAGCTTGTCTACTTATTTCATGTAATTCCTAGTTATTATATGAAATAACGGATTCCACACTTTAACAGTAGCATATACATTATTATATACAATCACTTTCAATATTATCACACAAATCTCTCTACTGAGATATAATTATAAATGTAGCTTGTGATTGTAATATATAGTAATATTAAATTAAAAAAAAACTATATATACATCGTTGGCAGCTTATAAATGAATATGAATACAAGCGGGCTTGTGCTAGTTTATTTTTAATTCATCATAAACACTAAAAAACAAAACTTTTTTTATACAAGAGTATTGTTGGTCATACATTTTTCAATACTGCGGTTAGCTTGTAGCAAGTACAGCTCTTTTTATGAAATACCTAAGGAAAGAAGTATCAATATGACTATTGCTGTCTGTATATAACGAATATTACGAGATTCACTTTTACTTTAATTCTTTCTTTTAGAATGATTTTAGTCCTTATCAAGTCTACTTCCTCCAGAGAAATTAGGATTATTTTCCATAGCTTATGCTTGCAAATAGATTACGAAAGTGAACACTGTTCTAGTTTCTTATATTAGAGGCAGTTGAAAGGGGCAGGGCCGGCTCTAGCAGTTTTGCCGCCCCGGACAAAAATGGAAAATGCCGTCCCCCTCTCTCTTTGTTTATATATATATTATTTTAAGTCTTAAAAGATTCAAAACAATTCGAAATTAAGGACATAATTACTTGTTATTATATCAAGTGAGTGAATTGTAAGACAAAGACTCGTCAATTTCAGCAGGACAATTTCTTCGAAAAATAGTCCACTGATAGTGGGGATCACAAGCGTTTGTTTTAACTTATAGTAACTACACTCAGGACTAAAATAAAACATCTTCTGTATCTCTCGATCAGTCAGAACCTCTTATTACCCTTGTCCTCTTTTGGATAGCTGACACCGGACATCGTAAGGGTGAAAGGAATGTCCGTTGTGACCTCACTCCGGGATGGGGAAAAATTTACAAGTGAAAGATGTGTAAACATATTAAATTGCATGCTTTAACATATACTCCCGGCTCAAACTCTTCAAGTTTAAACACAAAAGAAAACTGTCATTAAATATACAGAGTACAAAATAAAACAATAAGTTACGTTAAATGCAATACCAAATTTACATCCAATAATATTTCAGAAAATATATCAAATTCTTTGTAAAAAAAAATATTTTTCAAATTTGATCCAAATGCCGCCCTTAAAATTTGCCACTCCGGGCAGAGGTCCGGACTGTCCGGCCCTAGAGCTGCCTCTGAGAGGGGAAATTGAAAAAGACATAGAATAAGTATAGAAAAGCAGTTGCGGAGATCTTAAGTAAAATTCAGAAACGGATGTCCGCAATTTTGGCTTTAAAAGGACACACACATACATGTTATTTATCCCTAATTATGGAGTATTGAGAATAAGTTTTTAATAACTTTTCCTTATGAGGAGGAGTTTCAGCGTGGTTGCCAATCACCAAAATAAAAAAAAGAAAGAAAAAGAAAAAGACTGGATTCTACTAACCGAGGAGATTTAAGATTAAATCTCTGACATGATTGATACCAAATGTTGAAAATTTGATATTGAGGGACCAGATTCATCCTTTCCATTGCAAACATATGTTTGTTGGTCAGTTATTTAATGTATTGATTAAATTTTACTTTAATTAGCATGTGTCTCTTAAGTTTTAAACACTATATTTCATTAGACTTAGAAATTTAAATCTTTAAAAATAAGTGGCTCTATACCATTCGTCAAAAATGCATTTAAATTGATTAATATTCGAAAATTCAATATTAGGTATGCAGGGGTCTGCCCCAAACCAAAAAAAAAACATGGTAGAGGGTCTATGAGGAAAAAAAAGTTTGGGAACCTCTGATTTATATAAACCAAGATACTACTAACATTTAATAAGAATAATTTTTAAAAAATTACGGGGTTGGACTTTTCGAACAACTTTCTTGGGTTACACCACTGTAGAAGAGGAAACAAAATTCTCCATCCTTATTATTGCTCAATCATGACGAAAGAGAAACCCAAACAGGTTCAAAGATGAGATTTAAAAAGTACAGCTATTCACAAACCAGACGAAACTGTTACAGAAAAAAAAGAATGATCTAGCCCAATGTCCAACTAAGGGGTATCAGGTAAAGAGGTTAAAAAACTTTTTGCTTATTGGTGGCGCCAAAAAAAACAAAAAAACAAGTCCAATAGAACAATCGATTGGCGTCTAACTCCTTATCCCCTCTA
>BMAV01016247.1:0-46739 GCA_019973955.1 Trichonephila inaurata madagascariensis | reverse complement strand
CAACGATCCCATTCGTGGCGAGGTAGTAAGCAGTTGCGTCACTTGGTGGTTGCGCATTCGTGCGAGACGGCTTTGAGAATTAGCGTCATGTGTGTGACGGTTTGATTGCGTCATTTGTGTGAGACGACTTTAAGAAGTAACAGCTTATTGCGTCAATGTTTGACGGCTTAGTTGCTTTTGCGGTGGATAGATGGCACCACGACTGCGGCGCGTGAAGGGTGCGGTTCCTTTGCACGGCCAGGGTCACCAATGAAGGAGGGAAGGTTCGTTCTGGGTACCTTCCGTTCCGAACGCAAATACTTAACCGATCACGCCAAAACGATCGTCTTCGCGTGATGTTGGTACTAGTTCATATAGATATCACACCGCCACATAATTTTTTTTTTTTTCATAAAAGATTTTGTATGATTTATTTTTCAATTTACATAGCTTCATAAAATTGTTTAAAAATTTTAGAGTATTACAAAATATATTATTTAAAAAATCTAGATCAAAGTTTTTGAAAGTTTTAATTCTGAAATAAAATACAAAATGTGTTAAGATTCAATAAGGATTTATTTCACAAACATGATTATTTTCATTTGATGTAAAAAAAATTCGATTTTCAGCAGATATACATTGGCATTGATCTCACAAACAATATTTTCAGAAAACCAAATGATAGTATGAAACAAACAAAAATGATGATCAATTTTAAACATCTTACTTGTGCACAAAAGTACTTAGTGCCCATATTTTTCATCTACCTACAATATTTTACAACATGCATAAACTCATTCAACATAAATCACAATAGAAATGAACTACAGCATATGTAAATAATGCCTTTAGCACCTTTTCTTTGGACAAATCATCTACCATACAATGAAATAAATTATATTTCTCTTATACTGTAAGACTACACAAATTAATGATATACATTAAACTATACGAGCAAATGAAAACAATCATAATTTCCTTCTTTGAGTTATTACATACTGTTCTGTACAAATCTACTTTATGCAATTAACTTTATTAGTTTTAAGATATTATAAACAAATACTTATTTATTTAAATAGAAAATAGCTCTTAAGTAAATTAATATTTCGTTTAGAACAGGAGAAATAATTGTATAAAAAAGAATAAAATATATCATTTTAACAAAATTTACCTATTAAAGTAACAATCATAAATTTATAGTTATAACAGTAGAGTATGATAAACATTTTTTTAGTCTTTTTGCAACAATAATTGTGAGGTTGCTATTAAGGTATAGGATGTCCAAAAAGTATGACTACACTTTCAAAAGTTAATTAAAAATAAACCAACAAAGATTTCCATTTACAGTTCTTCATGTCCCATTGAGAAAAGATATAAGTTTCAGCTTAATGAAATCAAATAAGATGGCGCAACATCCATGTTTTGCAACATTCTTGCTTCAAAATGACTTTACCGAAAGAGCAAGCACAAGTTGTAGCATGGTTTACAAATTTAAATTATCAACATATGTACAGAGTAAATGAGACACCACCACACTGGATATCTATATGAACTAGTACCAACATCACGCGAAGACGATCGTTTTGGCGTGATGTTGGTACTAGTTCATATAGATATCACACCGCCACAAGCTTCAGTTCTCTGACAAAAGCCAACCAAATTCTTTTGTCTTTAATAATAGAAAAACTCTTGTTTTTAGTTCTCGTTATTCTTTTCTTTTTGCTGGCGAGAGAAGTGGTTTACACTGCGTTTAGCATTGGGTTTTGTTGCATGAGTGATGGAAATATGACTGATATCTCCAGCATTGGTTGGAGGTTTCACATTACTTTATCATTTCAGTTTTGATTTTTAAAAAACCCAAGTTATCTATAGAATAGATTTCTTTCACATCTTTTGTGTTTGTAAGATTAGAGGCCACTTGCGGTTAGTAACTGCTGACTGTTATTAACTACACTTATGTCCAAAATTAAGACCACAAACATGTTTTCCGCCATAATTTTAAAATGCCTCCAGTAAAACTGATAATTTTTGTATTTTATATATTTTGAAGAACGGGTAGTGAAATATTAACCTTTAGTTTCGAAAAAGATGTTTCTTAGAGTTAGTTTTTGCGGAATTTCTGGATTGAAACCGTTTAAGCATATGATATTTTTTCCTGCAGTTTTGTGAATATTGCATTAAAACAAACAAGTTAGCCTAGTAGCAGTTAGGATGACTTCTCATAACCGTTTAGATTTTTGGATATGGAGAGCCGTTTGAAGCTTGCTAGTCTCAAGCGTAGTTGGCTCGATTGTTACAAGTGGCCTGAAAGTGATCCCCCGACTGTGGAAGCAATTCCAAATAAGTGGTACTGTTATCAGGAAGGTCAGCCAAGATCGACACAGAGCATCAACATCTGCACAGGATCACTACTGGGTTTTGAACACACGACGACACAGGTAAACATTGACTCCTTAGCTTGCTCGTGACCTTGCTGCTGAGCCTGGAAGAAGAATTTCCAGGCAAACGCTCTACAGCCGTCTTGCAGAGGCTGTTCTTTACGCCCTGCGTCCACTCTTGTGCGTCTCTTTGACTGCATCCTACAAGAAAGACTGGTTATTGTGGAGCTGAAAAAATCAGTTGGGGACACTACAATAATGGAGGCGTGTTCTTTTCAGCGATAAGTTGAAATATACCAGACAAAGTGATTCTCGTCAAGTCTTCATCTGGAAAGAAAATGGAGCTTGCTTTTATCCCTCTTACTTAACAATAGTTGACAGATATCGTTGCGAAGGAATCCTTGTGTGCGGCGGCATAATGTTGGACACTCGTACACCCCTGTACATTTTTTATGCGAGTACTGTCAACTCAAAGCGCTATATGGATGAGATCCTGGAAGTCTATATGTGTTTTTTCTGGGTGCTATGGGCCTGGACTATATTTTTATGGACGAAAATGAGTGGCCACACAGAACTCACAATGTTGATGAATTTCATTAGGGATTGGAAATTCGCCATATGGATTGACCCTCGAGGTTTCCGAGTCTA
Organism: Trichonephila inaurata madagascariensis; assembly: GCA_019973955.1. NCBI lineage: Eukaryota > Metazoa > Arthropoda > Arachnida > Araneae > Nephilidae > Trichonephila > Trichonephila inaurata. The sequence goes on along the minus strand of BMAV01016247.1, from coordinate 43,734 downwards.
AATCCTATTGAACATAGTAGGGATGTATAGGGAAAACTATTTTTCAGCGTAGCCCTCTTGCCATGAACTCCTAGGAAGGAAAAGTTGTGCTTTTAGAAGAAAGGCCTTTGTTACCACAAATATTTATTGACAACCTCATAAACAGTATGACAGCTCGTTATGAAGCTTTCACACCGGTGCACGGTGATCACACTTCAAATTAGACAGACTTTTAACGAGTTTCCTCTCTAACTCAAGATTTCACACTTTTTGATAAACCCTGTATCTTAATTCAAAATTAAAATCTTCTGTACATGGTTATGTCACAATATTCTTCCTCACAGTATAATACGTCTCTGAGAGGAATTTCTGGCAGCACAGAGAATAGTTCATCAGTTTTCGTAGATTGTGACCTTAGTTTTGGACATAAGTATAGAAGAGGCATTTTGAAACTAAAATAAAATATTTCCTCATTTTCTTTACACTCTTTCATGAAACTTTTTGAATTACATTATGTTTTAATATGTTATTTAAAAGATACGGTGGAACTTCGCTTGTTATTTTTTTTAAAAGTTAGTCTTCATACAATTAATTAAAGTTAATACTCCACGGTTAAATCTTTCTCAATTTCAAGATATCTACAGTGACCCTCATAAGTGTTTGTACAGTGTTGCAATTTTCTATAAAATGTAATGTTTTCGACGAATAAAAATCAATATATAGGATTTCTAATTTTTTTTATTGTGCCTGAAACTTGTTCTTATTGAAATAATGTAATCAATTTTTGAAATATACGATACATATTATTTTGAAAAATTAATAATAAAAAAACTATTGAAAAATTACTCCACAAAAGTCTTCGTACACTTAGGAAAAATATCAACAAAGCTTTAAATATTGTGTATTTCTTTCTTAATTTAATACTGAGTTGGATATCTTAGAGTTCACAACAACTTATAAACGTCTTGCAGGCCATTTGAAAAATGAATTGGAAATTAACTCATGAATGCTAAGACTTTGCTTGTAAAGTTTTGGACAAACTGGGTCTCATTTGTGGATTTCGTTTTATAAATTTTCACCTGTTATTTATTTATTCTTTTGAACAATTTATTTCTTTACAACTTTAGTGTTTTTCTCAAAGTTTTATTGAAAACAAAAATCCTAACAAGTTAAATTTTTGACAAATCATATCAAGTGTTGTTGCAATCTCAGAGCCAGCTTTCTCTATAAAGGGCTTTTGTGCCAAAAGTCGTTTATGGACCCTAAAATTTTGCAAGGTAAACAAAATTTCAATAACGAATATATATTTCTAGAGCAAATTTATTCAATACCTGATATTATTTTTGCTAAAACATTAATTACTTCAGAAAAAGAATTTTTTTTTGCAATTTTTTTTTTTTTTTTTTTATGCTTAGTATAGCGAGTGCATTTAAGCGTTCTGTATACATGCTTGATCGAAGTTAATCCTTTGTTAATTTTAATTCACTGAAAGAGCGCTGAGCACTTGTAATGTAAAGAAAATGTAACTGGTAAAGTAAAGAAAAGTTTTTTTTATACATTTTTATTATTATTTAGTACGTATTACAGTATGTTTTGTGCGTAATTTACATCCTTTTTGTTGTTCTTCTTGTAAAATTATTTCCTCACTGCTTTCTGGACAACACATTTACTTAGCACAAACGAAAAAACGATTACGGATACTGCACGCAGAAAAGAACAAAGTCTGACCACTGCACTCAACATCTGATTACGGTGTGGTCCTCCTAGAAGGAATATGTGGGAGGAAGCTGGAAAAAGCGCGAGGCCGAATCACACAGTTATTCTTCCACCAGGTAAAACAATTCACTCGTTTCAACCCAACATACCCTTCCTGCGAGTGATACACTTTTTTTTCAAACAATTCTAATATTATAAACATATACACAATACACATAAAATATAACAATAAACACAGTGACATAGAATCAAGAGAGTAATGAAAGTTTTGGCATTGAATATTGCAACTTTTCTACATTCATGGCTTTCGTAAGAAAATCTGCAATTAAAAATTTTGTTTGGATGTATTCTAATTTAATTACAGTATCTTCAATTAAATCATTTATAAAAGGAAAACGTAAGTTCATATGTTTTGATTTATTTGAAGAACGAGTACCTTAATCCACTGAATTGCTGCTTGACTATCTGAATTTAAAGTTACAGCATTATTGATAAATTGTTCACATTTTAATTCAGTTAACAAATTTACAGTCCAAATTATATGTTTACAAATTTCAGAAATAGAAAATAACTCTGCTTCACATGTTAATAGACTAACACTTTTTTGTTTACGACATTTCCATAAAATTAATGAATTACCAAGTAAAACTACACCACCAGAATATGATTTTCCATTTTTAGCATTTCCCGAACTAGCATTTAAAACACCACAGTGCCCAGCGTTGTCAGAAACTTATGTGGTAAAGTAGCACGAAGAGGGGGGAGTAGCGAATCGATTTTCACTTGCAATTCATAAATATCATTTTTTTAAATTTTAGCACTTTTGTAAAACTGCTTTAAAAAATACGTTAGAATGCTTTAATTATTTAAAATACATTCAAATTCTTCCTGCAGCAAGTCCCTCGTTCTTCCAAAGTCATTTTGATTCTGAGAATTGAATCCAACAGTTAAAAGCCCATTCGATTCCTTAGTTTTGTCTTTGTTGACGTCGCTCTTGAAAATACCCTTTCGACAGTGGCATTACTTATGAGTAGGCTGTAAAGCTTTAAAGCAAATGTAGCTAAATCTCTTAAAAACGGACTTCCCACTCAACGTCTTTTATATTAAAAATGTGACACCAAAATTCTGCTCCATCACTTAAGAGCTCAGATTCTCAGTAAAAAACATCTTTCAACTATTTGTCAAAATTTTGTCTCCATTGATTCTACAGAATATCCTATTTAGATTGGTCTGCTAATTCTAAAGGTAGATCATAAAAAGGACGATTTGAATTTTTTAAATATATCATGGGAAAAATTATTTATTTTCTTAAAGTTACATTATTTGAAGGAATTCGTTTTAAAAGCTTCTCACATATGAAGTCTTGAAAAAATGACATCTTTGATAGATTTCTTTTGTAGATACTGGAGAAATTATTTTACTTTTGCTTATCAGTTTATTCAAAAAGACGTATCCAAAATCAATTTCCTACAGCGGTCTGCGCCGTTTCGGAGTTTCCCCATGTTTTCATTTTCGACTAAAATCACCAAATTTTACTTATTTATTTATTTGATTATTTTTCCCAAATAAGTCATTTTTTCGAACTTGTTCTAATACTTTTATGTGTGGTTGAAAGTAGCAAAAAGTAACGGGACCATCAAGTGAAGTAGCGTAAAATTCGCGAAGTAGCAATAGGATAAAAAAATTAGCGGAGAGTTTCAAAAGTAGCACAAAATTGGCAAAAAATCGCATAATCTGGCAACACTGAGGAAGCCTCTGACATTTCTTGGATATGAGATTTCTTGGTGTGACATCTCTCGCGTTCTTCTTCTAACATAACTCCTACGTTCTTTGACGGCCAAGATTAATGGCAAAACTTTTCCAACCCAATTCCAAGAAGTAAAAACGAAGCAACAATGCAAATAAGATAACCTTTAAAAGGATAGAAAGTTTAGTGAGAAGGAATGGCAATCTTAGAGAAAGCTTAGTGTGGAACAGTTGGAAGTGTGTTTAGACGGCCTACTCAGGAATCACGGAGACGCCCACCCTCACTAATATATACAAGGAGCAACTATTGCACACGAACACATATCAGTCTACTTGAAAGTATCAGTATCGTTGAGCCTTTAACCAAGGTAGAGGAGGATTATATTCTGAACGTTAGTAAATTATTGAATTGAGATTAGGTGGAGTAATTAGTTATATTTTGATAAGTGATCTAATTGCGCGATCTGACTTAATTAAATCGGCATCCTTTGGTTTATTCTCACTTAATATAAGTTTGTTCGTTATATAAGTAATTTAAGTTAAATTCTTAATAAAAGTCATATTAAGAATTATAGAATGTCTCATCCCCTTCCGATAATCCCACACATCTAACTTACGCGGAACCCCCAAGACGTAGCTATCGACAGATGGCTATGTCACAATGGCGCCCGAACAATTTTCATAATTCTGGATTAGGTAATGCTGGAGGGTTTGGTATTTTACCAGAAATGTATTTTTCCGGGTCTGAGAATGTTACAGAATTTCTTGAGGCTATAGATAATCAAATACAGTTACTTGAAACACCAAGTAATCTGTCATGTGCTTATTTGAAAAGTCATCTCAGGGGAAGGGCTCAAGATTGGTACTCAATATTTGGATCGGTGCTAGTGCAAGATACAGCCACAGATTTCGCGCAGCTCAAGGCTGAGTTAGCGAAAGCTTTTCCCGCAATCAAAAATAAGAAAGAATTGGAGGCTAGGTTTTTCGCGTCACAGCAGGGAAGAAATCAGGAAAAAGATTAACTGTTAATGTTGATCAAATAAGAATATATCGTCATAGGAAATGTGACGAGGTCGAGTTAGGAACAGGTCGCCCAGATAGTATTAGTTCACGTCAGGAAACGAGTAGTTCGGAAAATGTACATCAAAGATCAAATGAGTCACAATATGGGAAAAAAAAAGATCTGCAGTGAAGCGTGAGTTAGAGAAAAAAGGGATAAATCTCCAGTCAAAACAATCTAAGAAAAACACGGATAGGGCCGATAAGCGCAGATCACTTATCAGATCGCTGCCAGCTCATTTACAAATGAAAAAAAAATAAAGAAACGGCTAGATAAAGGTTAAAAGGTGTAGGATGGGGGCAATGGACCACAGAAAAATGGCGAAAATGGCCCCAATAATAACAAAAGCCATTGTCATCAGTACTATTTATATAAGTAGGAAGAAGAAAAGACAAAAACCTGGAGTTCAAGATGGCCCGAGATACAACCGCGTCCACGCCAAAGAAACGATCGGGATCCCGCCCGGGAAAAAAGGAACAACAAGGCAAAAAAGGAAAAGCCGAAAAAGGGAGACTACAAGCCCTACACGGCAACATAAAAATTCCCATGAAAAGGTGAGAAGAGGAAAGAACATGGTACACCTCGTCATTGGACGTCATGTTTGGGAACTAAATATAAAAAATCAGGTTGTATTGTTTCATTTTATGATCTTTCCAACAAGTGGTCGGAAGAATAATTGCAAGAAGGAAGTCTCGGGCGGTGTTTAAAATTATAATCAAGCAAAAGTTGACACTACAATGAGTGTATATATATATATATATATTTTTTTTGAACTTTTGACTTGAAAAATTTTTTTCTCTCTAGTGTTGGAGAAAACAACTGTAAGTATGCATTTGTTTTTGGTGATACTTCGTGAGATGCGAAAATTCCTTTGGTTATTTGTTTTAATGATTTATTGAAAATGTTTGTAATTGTATAATATGTATATATATATATATATATATATATATATTTTTACTTTTCCCTATTAAGATCATCTGGTTCGGGGGAAACGGTAGTCAGGGCATAACAAAAATTTCCGGCTCGCGCTCTTTTGGGAGTTTGATGGAACCAGATGCGGGATAAAAATAAAAGTTTATTTAATTTACAAATGATATAAATGCATAAAATTTGAAACTTATTGGTATTAAAATATAGATTTGGCAAAGTAATTTAAATTTTTTATTTCAGGGTGACAACCCGAAAGTTTTTTCCAAGCTGTTTGTAGCCTCCACCCCCGGAACAGTGGTGGTCTCCCAGCTCACAAATAAATATTTGTCCTGACCGAGTTTGGGTCTCCCCCAGGAAAAATGCACGAGAATTTTTAAAATGTTTTAATATTTAAGTAGCGTTAAATATAGAGTTAATACTTTGTAAAAAGTGAGAATATACCATTATTAAAAACAAATTGTTAATGTTGGCCTGTTAATGGGTAAAATTTTTGTGTATCTTACGAGTTTAAATTTAAAATTAAGTTGAATTTTAAATTTTTTAATTCTAAGATGAATAATAAAATTACAGTTAAGTTAAATATTGGAAATTATAGAAGTTAAATGAGGATTCAAGGTTAAAATTTAAATAAAACTTAAAACGAGGAGATTCGAAATAAAATTTAGGCACGTAATTTATTAAGGGCGTTGAGAACCCTTTAAAAAAATCCCTTTTTTTTTTCTTGGAGGGATTGTGACATCTCGCGTTCTTCTTCTAACATAACTCCTACGTTCTTTGACGGCAACGATTAATGGCAAAACTTTTCCAACCCAATTCCCAAATAAAAACAAACAACAATGCAAAAAAGATAACCTTTTAAAAGGATAGAAAGTTTAGTGGGAAAGGGAAACAATCTTAAAAACTTGTGTGGAACGTTGGAAGTGTTTAGACCCTACTCAGGAATCACGGAGACGCCCACCCTCGCTAATATATACAAGGGCAACTATTGCCACGAGCACATCAGTCTACTTGAAAGTTCAGTATCGTTGAGCCTTCAACCAAGGTAGAGGAGGGTTATATTCTGAACGTTAGTAAATTATTGAATTGAGATTAGGTGGGAAAATTGGTTATATTTTGATAAATGTCTAATTGCCGGGTCTGCTTAATTAAAACGGGATCCTTTGGTTTATTTCACTTAATATAAGTTTGTTGTTTTATATAAGTAATTTGTTAAATTCTTAATAAAAAATCATATTAAAATTTTAGAATGTCTCCCTCCTTCCGATAATCCGCACCTCTAACTTACCGGAACCCCAAGACGTAGCTATCGACAGATGGCTATTCACGGGGTTTTTTGTATAGAAGCTTTGTTAACTATCCATTTAATTATGGCACCATCTATATGACTCTATAATATTAAATAATAAAAACTATTGTAACTGAATATAAAGAATAATTGATGAAAAGTATAATAAACTATATTTTATTTTTATAAATGTATTTGAATAGGAAACTATTTGTATACTCGTACATTGCAAGTAATGTTTATAAAATTTGTTGCAATTATATTATTTTTCATATTATATTGTTACGAATTTTGTGTAAATAGTGTAAATAATTTATATTTCGATTGTTTAATGCATTTATATTACTCTATGTTATATTTATTTTATGTTAAAATTGTGTGATATTCACAAGCAATGCCGCCCTTTACATTATAATGGTTATTCAATGATGACTTGGCGAAATCTTGGCGGTAGAGCCAAGTTGGCATCATTTTTGGCGACTGTTGGCCACCAATTTGGCGTCATTGGCGACCATGTTGGTGAGTTTGGGACCCTCTGGATTCTTCTAGAAAGTAGAGGATCTCGCCACGAAGTTCACGCTTTATGGCGCGTGCGGATTTTTCTGGAAGCTTCCGTCGGGTTTATAAATAGAGCAATGCCAGTCGCAGTCAGTCAGGCAGCCCAGCGGCTCCGGCCGCCGGTAGCGTTGCCACTCCCGGTTCGAGTAAGGAAGACGACGGCTTTACTGTCGTAAGCCGGAAGGGAAGACGCATTGCGCCCATCGTGATTGATTCACAGCGCAATGCAACCGAGCTCCTCAATCAGCTAGGAAAGTTTTGTGACACACCACTCGAGGGGCGATATGAGAATGGAAAACTCCGAGTATTTCCAGTTTCTGCCGAAGAGCACCGATAAATTCAAAAGTATATCTCGGACAACAAATTGCGGTTCCACACTTTTGAGATGGCCCATAACAAACAACTTAAAGTTGTTATCAGAGGGTTACCCACCGACTTCAACCAAGAAGAACTCATGTCTGAGCTTCACGCATTTGGTTTCACACCCAACCATATTTCCCTGTTGAGAAACAGGAAAACAAATACAAACATGCCACTTTTCTTGGTAACCCTCCAAATTTGCCCTGCTAATCAGGACTTTTTTCAACATGAAAACAATTGGATTTTTTAGAGTTGTGGTTGAGCCCCTCAATAAATCCTCCATGCCTCCTCAGTGTTATCGCTGTCAGGAGTTTTTTCATCACTCGCGGTTTTGCGCTCGCGCACCGAAGTGTTTGAAATGTTCAGGTGGCCATCTCACCTCCGAATGCACAAAGCCAGCCAAGGCCCAGGCTAAATGTGCAATTGCAGGGGCCCCGCCCTGCAAACTTCTCCGGATGCCCCAAAAATCCCATCAACACAAAAACAACAATAAAACCCGACGAAGAAGTGTTGGCAGAGCGGCGGCTGCGCGCAGGGAAAAACAGTCAACAAAACCTACTTTCGCGGAAGTAGTTAAAAGACCTCAAAACAACGAGTCACTGGATGCCAAAGAAATGATGACCCAAATGGCCCAGATGATGGCACAGTGGGGACAAATGCTGTCCATCTTACAAACTAAATTTTAATTGTTGTTAATTATGACTAATAGTAATAATAGTAGTAATTCTCTCAGGTTTTTTAGCTGGAATGCTAATGGTTTTAAAAATAAATTAGATGAATTCAAAGATTGCATAATTGATTATGACCCCGACATAATCGGGATACGGAAACACCCTTCGTCCATGGACGAGTTGGCTTTCCCACATTTCACTTGTCACCGAAGTGACCGTACAACACATAGGGAGGAGGCACAGCTCTCTTCGTTAAAAATTCTATCAAACACCACGCCATTCTAAATGTCTCAAACACCTTTGAAAATTCATCGGTAATCATTCAGTTAGGAAACAACAGTAAAATTACTGTGGCGTGTATCTATAGACCTCCACACGGCTCCATTAATACTACGGAACTCGACGCAATCCTCAATCACAGCAACAAAGCCTTTCTTTTCGGCGATTTTAACGCTAGACACCCCAGCTGGAACCCGGGCAGGGCTAACGCAAATGGGAATATTCTGTGCAATTGGGCCGTAGGGTCGGCACTTGATATTCTCGCTCCCGACACTCCCACACATTTCAACAGCCATCGTACCAACGCTATTTTAGACATCGGCTTTGCAGTTAATTTATCTCACACTGAAGTTTTACTAATAAAACTTAGCAGTGACCACAATCCAGTTATATTTGATTTTGTAACTAATAATATTCTACCACCAATTCTAAATACTCTTAAAACTACGAACTGGACTAAGTTTCAAGAAATAATTTATCATGACATTCCCGGTAACCCCCAAATAGATGATTTGGACTCAGCCGTTCAAAATTTTACCAGCATGGTTTCGAATGCCATTTCTGTTTACATCCACTAAACTAGTGAACTCTACTCACCTCCGCCTTCCTGCAAACATACGGGGCTTATCAGAGCTAAAATAGATTTAGAAAACTCTGGAATAATACCAGATACCCTCCCATACAAACGCGAAGTTAATGCTCCATTGGCAGATCAGGGCGAAACCCAACAACATAAAAACAGGACCTGGAAAGAATTTCTTTTAACTCTAAATCCTGAGGACAATTCTCTCTATAATCTCCATAAGAGATTTTCTAAAAGGCATACCCCCATTCCGCCTCTTCATGGTCCGGGCGGAATGGCCTTGGATTTCGAAAGGCGGAGGCCTTCAAAGGACACACTTGAAGTCACATTTCAGGAAAATGCAGAACCTTATTGTGATGACAAGATCGAAGAAGTCGAAAATTTAGTGAATCACTATTTCGACAACTTCAGTACAAACATTCCCCCTCTCTCTTCCCCTAATGAAGTCCGAGGCATTATTAAAAAATTGCAGAATAGAAAAGCTGCTGGCCCCGATCAAATTCAAATATTGCTCTTAAATATTTAACGTTAAATGCAATTACACACTTAACTAAAATATACAATCAATGCCTCATTAAAAATCACTTTCCTACACTGTGGAAGCAAGCAAACGTCATCATGCTGGCCAAGCCAAATCAGGATAGGACATTTCCACAAGGCTACAGACCAATTAGTTTGTTAAATGCCACTGCTAGATATTTGAAAGAATAATTTTAACTAGAATAAAAACCCACTGCAAAAACCATAGATTGCATTCCCCGGAACAATTCGGGTTCCCGGGGGGGCCCATTTAACCTACACCAATTGATACGTGTTACAAATTTTATAAATGAAGGGTTCGCCCACAAATTTTACACAGTAGGTGTCTTTTGGATGTCAAAGGGCATTTGATAAAATGTGGCATGATGGCCTCACGTACAAGTTAATTAAACTGCAGTTCTGACTATTTAATTAAAATTATACATAAATTTTTACACAATAGAACTTTTAGAGTTCGTGTAACAATTCATACTCTAACTCTGGATCTTGCCTTGCTGGCGTTCCTCAGGGCTCTGTACTTTTCACCCTACTTGTACAACATTTACACCCACGACTTTCCACAACACTCCACCGTCGAGTACTTGCCTGTTTGCGGATGATTCCGCAGTGTTAGCCCGGGAGTCAACTGAAATACACTATTAAAACCATTCAAAATTTTCTCGACAGATTAGAAGTTTGGCACACACTGGAGGATTGCAATTAATGTTGACAAATCTCAAGCAATTATATTCAGGAAAGGTGTTATAGACCCTCCTTTCCAACTCACACTTTTGATGACAACATCAGTGGGTTTCGGTAGTGAAATATCTGGGCCTACACATAGATAGCCGCCTAACTTTCAAAAACACATCGACTATCTCTCGGATAAATTTTGGGGTAGGAATTCATCTAGCCATCTCCCTTGTTGGGAGAAGATCCCCCTATCTCTTGAAAATAAAGTAATCCTTTATAAACAAATTTTCGCCCCTGATCACGTACGCTTCCCCGATTTGGGGGGCGGCGCTGCCACCCCCATGAAAAAATTCAAGTGGTTCAAAATAAAATACTTCGCGTCATGACCAACGCACCTTGGTACGTTAGGAATGACGTCCCTACAACGATCTACACATGGAGCCGATTTGTAATTACATCACTAAACTCTCTAGAAATGTTTTTAAATCCATCGAATCTCACGAAAATCCAATTATCAAAGCACAAACATTATTCACTTATCCTCATCCTAAAATTAAATATGCATACTCTTCAACGAAGTGGAGGAACCCCTCCGCCCCCATAACACGACATGAAACACTCTTTTCACACTCACAACATCTGAAGCAGTCTCGCGACATCGCATCATCCAGATTGGGTTCGTTCGGCGAACTGTCACCGTCTTGATTGATGGCCTCTGGCCTCCCCGTACCCCTTCCTGCGCTCTGCTTCGATAGGTCGCTGCGCTTGGGGGCTCGTCCATCCCTCACCTTTCGAGTGAGATCGCGTTATTTGTTTAATTTTTCATCCATATGGTTTTTCTTTTTCTCCCATTCTTCTGGGAATAGGCGCCTTGCGGCGCCGGTGCCCGCGATCATCTAATTTCCGTTCCGTTCCGCAGTCAGTCAGTCTTGATTAAACCAGCAAGCAGTGAGCATTGTTTTTACTAGCGATTAGCTCGGCTGTGCTTGTGAATAAGCTGTTACATACGTGTATTTTTAAATACTGTTAATTGTGTTTGAGTGCTTTTAAAGGAGTGAAGACCTTCGGAGATTTGCTCTGTGAATATTGCTGCTGAATCCTGTATTTAAAGGATTGGAATTTTGATAAATTCGCATCACTCTTAAAAAAAATTGTTTTTCTTTGTGATTGTTTTTGCATAAAATCCTAGAACCCGGATCTACGTAATATATAAGAAACATATCAAGAAAATACATGGTGTAAAAGAATATCGTACTAAAATTGGATAAAAACAGAAAATACAAGAAACAGAGGCGTAGAGCTGTTAAAATTGATAATATCGAAAGAGTCTTTGGACTAAAATGGAGACCTATTATGTTTTCTACGGCTGTCGCTGACATAGGTCAGCGAATTAAGATTAAGCAAGGCTTTATGCATCCACCTTCCCCGTACAGCACAAATTTTCGACATAATAGAAAAAACAGTACCACGTTGAAAAATTAGGCTCAGATTTACCTACATGTGGATGGAACAAAAGACAATAATATAAAATGAATGTATGAACTGTGAAAATAGAAAAGTTTTTCATATGGAGATGAATATCAAGAAAAATTTTTTTTAAAGAAAAACCAAGATAAAAACTCTTACATGTATAAATATGCTAACAATTAAGATATTTAAAGCCGAAGCATCTTTGTTGGAAATCGCACGCAAAATGACGTGTTAAAGTAGAATAGAAGCAAAAATCAGAGGCACCACCTACAAAGTTTTTTGTAATTAAACTAAAAGCACACGTTATCTTAATTATTATAAACTAAAAAAGGTTAAAATAACATAGAAATATATTTAAGAATGAATTGATTTGGATAGTTGTAATCCAGGCAATTTTTTTATAATTATCATGTTTTAATTCATTATCAGTAACTAAATCATTGTTTCTTTTTATAAAATTTAAGATATTTCTAAATATAGAGAGATATGTGTAGGTTAATATTTAAGAATGGCGTTTTTATAAAGTTAAAATCAAAAGTTTCTTTTATCAAATATATTACTTGCTAGCAAATGATTCTTAACGTTTAAGATAAGGTCCAAAAAGTTTGCTGACTCATTAGTGTAATTAGTTTTTAATAATTTCACACAAATATTGGGGATAATAATTAAAACTAGGAACATAATGTATTATATTACAAAAAAATTAAGTCATCTATGTATCTAAAAAAGTAACAAGATTGTCGTAACTAATTTTTTCATGTTCAGAAAAGTGCAAATAAATATTGGGTAAACAGTTACTTGCAGGCCCACCTAGTGGCAATCCTTTTATTTTCTAATAATGAGATTTATTATGAAAAATATGTTTTATTTAATACTAGTTAAATTACAGAAAGACATTTATCATATTCTATTAATTTATTCAAAAAATATTTGTTATAAGCAATTTTAAGAATCTTAATCATGTCTCCTATATCAATGGAGTTAAATAGATCTTCAAAATCATAGGTATAGAGATAACTTTTTTTACCTTGCATGTGCTGAATAATATCTTTACTATTCTTAACAAAAATAGAACTATTAATATTTTCAAATCTGGATTGAATAATACTTAGTAGCTTCTTGCCCGGATATGTAATATAAGTTTTAAAACCATTTTAGTTACTGTTCTAAATTTAATAGGATTTTTATGAAATTTTTTAGCTAGGAAAATAATATATGTGTGGTAACATAATATCCGAAATATAAGTAAATCTAGTTTTTTATAAAGAGTAGAAAAATATACGATTAATATTTTCTCTATTGCTAAGGTATTAAATTTTAAAAGCAGTATTATTATTTTTTTTTGAAAATGTTTGTTAAGCATATAAGTATAAAACTACTTGCAAATAATTGCATATATATAATTACTCGGAACTTTATCAATATAAACTATAATAAAGGTCATTTGTAGCTCTGCAATTTGATGCTTAATATCTTTGTAAGTGATATCACTATCGGTTTCATAGTTAATGTTTCGTAAATCGCTTAAAATTTTGCATTTAAATGCATTGAAAGCTACAATAGGAAAACTATATTTAATCGCTAATTTTGTGATGAAGTTACTAATATCTTTAGAAATTTGTTTTTTAACAGCATTATTAGAGATCACAATTTTTCTTACTAGACTGTCTAGTTTGACTTAGGATTGTAACTAATATATATTACTATTGTGTGGATTATATATATATACATGTAGCGCACACAGGAATTTTTCAGGGAGGGGGGTCCAGGGTCGAAAGTCCACCATTCCACCTGTGTATATATATATACCCAACTCTACTTTTTATACGATTTTGAAATAACACGGTTCACCATTATATATATATATTATTACGCTTTTTTACTTGGAATTTTTTTTCTAGCTCGAATGACTTCGAACTTGAACTGAATATACTTGAATAGGAGGAAAACGGTATAGCATTAGAAAAATATTCCAAAGCGTATCAATAGTATCGCAGTAAGCGGCACAACGAAAGTGGATTCGGATACAAAAGTCATTTTAAATCCAATAACGAAGGATTTAGCATGAGTTGCACACTAAACAAACTATGTTCAATGTATATTATTGTTTTGGTTTTCTGAAGGAAAAAATGACTTCCAAGTCATTCAGAAAGTTGTTGCACTGTACGAAAAGATCGCACCACATTGAAAATCTGTTTTTAATTTTAATTTCCCCCAAAACAGTATAAAAAGCCACAATGAAAATGCCTATGAATTTTTTTTAACTTATGCTATACTATTTCTCCTCTTCCTAGTGCATTTAGTTCAAATTTGAAGGCATTCTGATCATTCTTTTTTACGGCATTTTGGAAGTGGAATCTGGATCAAGAACTGCCTCCTTGCGCTTTGTTAGCGGTCATATAAAATCAGTCACTTTTTGTCAGGGTCAAAAGATATTCCGGGAAGTGAGTTTGGTGTTTTATGGCGCAAGAGCCAGTTTTGGTTATATTGCGCCAAACATTCATAGGTCTGTGGTCTTGACGGGAAAAGAAGAAATTGGATGACAAGATGGAGGGTCAAAAATAGAGAAGGATCACTGGGGTTCCCGAGGTGCATTGACACCGTGTTTACCAAAGATAGTAAACCCCTTGGGAAAAGGAAAAGATCACTAGGGTACCTCGGGATTGTGACACCCGTACCCACCTAAAGAAGGTGAGCCCCCTGAGGGGTCCGGGAGTGCTGCTGATGTCCTTCCGAGCTGGTCATCCTTGCCCACATCTTGACTTGTTTACATTTTAAAAAGGACAAGGTCCTTCACAAGACTCTCTTTTGTTTTTAGACTTTCAAAAAATGTATGGATTCATGGAGATTTTCAAGCATTGCTATAGACAACTTGGATTAGCAATAACAACTAATCATTATTTAATGTGGAAGGTGAAACGTGATTTTTGCAGGTTAAAATCAGATTAACGGATTAATTAGTATTTCAGTAATAAACAACTCCGAAAGATTAGTGTCGTACCATATATGTTACAAAACATGTTTTAAATGTTTAACATATTCATACAAATTTTGAGCAATTTTAATTTTAGACTTTATTTTCACAAACATCTCATGCAGTATCGAATAATTTCTCAAAACAACAGTTATATATATGTATGCATCTTTAACTAACATAACTAATGAATATCAGAAGGAAAGAAACTTAAAAAAGACACAAAAAAATTATTAAATTAAAAATATGACTAATAAACTGTTATAAATATCAAACACTTAAATTTTTTTGCTTAGTATGCATACCTAAATGTACAATTAAGACACTTCTATGAGAAAAATCCTTATTTTAGATTTCACAAACATGAGGCTTTTCCTTTGTATGAATACGTAAATGTCTTTTTAAATTACCCCTTTGATAGAAAGCCTTGTTACATATTTCACAAACGTGAGGCCTTTCCTTGGTATGAATAAGCAAATGTCTATCTAAATCATTTCTTCTACGGAAAGCTTTATTACATATTTCACAAACATAGGGCTTTTCCTTTGTATGAATACGTAAATGTCCTTTTAAATTACCACTTTGATAGAAAGCCTTGTTACATATTTCACAAACATGAGACTTTTCCTTGGTATGAATAAGCAAATGTCTATTTAAAACACTTTTTCTATAGAAAACCTTATTACATATTTCACAAATATAGGGCTTTTTCTTGGTATGTATATGTAAATGTTCCTTTAAATGACAATTTTGAGAAAAAGCCTTATCACAGATTTCACAAACGTAAGGCTTCTCTTTGGAATGAATACGCAAATGGCGTTTTAAACTACTACTTTCCAAAAAAGCTTTGTTGCATATATCACAAACATGAGGTTTTTCTTTGGTATGAATACGCAAATGTACTTTTAAGTTACCACTATCTGAGAAAGCTTTGCTGCATATTTCACAAACGTAAGGTTTTACTTTGCTATGAATACGCAAATGCGAACGTAATCGACCAATTAGAGAAAGACTTGTTGCATATTTCACAAACATGGGGCTTCTCCTTGGTATGAATACCCAAATGTCTATTCAAATCCCCTCTTTTATAGAAAGCCTTATAACATATTTCACAAACATAGGGCCTTTCCTCGGTATGTATACGTAAATGCATATTTAAGTTACCAGTTTGAGAAAAAGCCTTGTTACATATTTCACAAACATAAGGCTTTTCCTTGGTATGACTAAGCAAATGTTTTTTTAAAGAACTTCTTTTATAGAAAGCCTTATTACAAATTTCACAAACATAAGGCTTTTCATTAGTATGTATACGTAAATGTGCATTTAAGGAACTACTTTGAGAAAAAACCTTGTTGCATATTTCACTAACATGAGTCTTTTCCTTAGTATGCATACCTAAGTGCACATTTAAAGACCCACTTTCAGATAAATCATGTTTGCATTGTTCAAAAACATGAATCTTTTCCATTGTGAGTATACTGTCTTTTAAAAATTCCAATTTCACAAATGTACATGAAGCTTTTCCATTGTGTGAGTATACTAATGTCTTTTTAAAGTTCCAATTTCACAAACGTACATGAGGGTTTTCTTTGGTATGCATACTTAACTGTACATTTAAGGCACCACTATGAGAAAAAAATTTTTTTTTTCATTTTTCAAAAACATAAGGCTCTTTTAGGAGTGAAGGTGTAAACGTCTACTTAATTTTCCACTTTGATAGAAAGCCTTTTTGCATATTCACAAACATGAGAGTCTTCCTTGGTATGCATATTTCTATAGTTCCTTCTTTCAATACCTTTATTTTTTGTTAGTGACACTTTAGAGTTTTTCCATACCGGTTTAATTCATGAATTCTGCAGGTGTCTAAATTCTTGTATTCCTGTAAAAATAAAAATAACCATGAATATCAATACTGAAATTATGAAAAATCACTTAGCACAGTGAAGAATTGTAATAGAACGAAAAAATAACATCACATATGTTCCAATTTTCCTAGATTTCAGAAAAACAAATAATTCTTTTTTGACATTCTCCACCATACTATAAATGTACTATACCATTCATAGATTCATTAGCATTTTGAGTTTTCTAGTGTAAACACTTATTTAAAATTTAAAAGGATAAAATTCTATTCAGCACTCATTTCCTAAATTAGACTGACCATATTTAAATCTGAGATATATTGTTACCTTTGTAAATTTTCATGATTTCCTTAAAGGAGAATCTTTGGGAACAAAAATTGCCTAATTTGAAACAATGT
This sequence comes from Trichonephila inaurata madagascariensis, assembly GCA_019973955.1. Classification (NCBI taxonomy): domain Eukaryota; kingdom Metazoa; phylum Arthropoda; class Arachnida; order Araneae; family Nephilidae; genus Trichonephila; species Trichonephila inaurata. The sequence continues at coordinate 26,651 of BMAV01016247.1, read as the reverse complement.
AAAAGGACGAGGACAGGTTTATCAAAAAATTATACAAGGAGCAAAACTTTCAATACTGTTTTTTTTCATTCTAAAATAATTTATTTTCCTTGCAATAAGTACAATCATCCAAGCTGTAATCAGTAATTTTCAAAAGTTCATTTCATTTTTTTTTAAAGCTTCTCAGAATTAATAAAAAATTTTCAAATTTTCATTTGATTATTGATTCATTCATTGATTTCATTAATTTTAGCGTCTTTTTCTCGTCATGATGTCCTCTGAAATGATAATGTGTGAAGAAAGGTGGTGTGACATTAACTGATTTCAGTTAATTCTTTTTTTTTATGCAAGATGTTAAGATAGCTATTCTAATGAAATTCCACAGTGTCAAATTATTAAGAATCAATAAGGGCATTGTGGAAGATGTAATAACGCAAATGAATCGAATTCCGTACTTTTAAACTCAAGTGCTTTCGGAAAGAATACAAGCTGATAGAGTGACTGTGTGTTCAAGTCGTACATAGAAACACAAGTGTAATTGGAGACTGCCGTTCTTATGTTTAACTGACACCCAACACATGCCAAACTTCCACGCCACACAGTGGCATCAAAAATTGAACTCTCAAATTATAAGAGTGCCGACCATGAGCATTCAATTAAGGACACTTGGTAATCGTGGTACTAAGTTAAACTTTAAGGAAACACAGAACGAATCAATTGACAAACATCAGTCAAAAAATAAAATCTAATTCTTTTTAGCTTAAATTATCTCGTTCATATACTTTTCTATAATCTTACAAAATTTGAAAGCACAAAGTTTAAGAAATGCAGAGTTACGATTACTTTTACACACATTTATATTCACATCGCAATGACAAATCAAAACTTTAAACTGATTGAACTCAGAAAGATAAAATATCTAGTTTGTTTTCATTTAAAATGCTAAGGTTTCCTAATGTCTAATGGCTTCTAACTCTTGCTAATAATACATGCAACAAAAGTTGGTATGCATTTTTTTATTCAGAGCAATGCTTATTTTTTTTTTTTTTAAAAAAAAATTGAATTTAGAATTTATACATTTTTTAAAGAATTTTCAATAAGCATACACAACAAAAAGATGTATTGTATGAATACTAATCATGTTATCACAAAACCCATACCAACTTTTGTTATACATACTTTAAAATACTTGTAAATCAAATTTCATGCATGTACACCAATTTTTGGAGGAGGAGTAGCCATTTAACTTTGCTTCAAAATGTTAAGTTTTTCCCTAAAAAAATTAAATGGTTAGCTTTTAATGAAATTTTGCACACAAATTCAGTTCTATATTACAAATACGCATAGGGGGAATCAAAAAAATTTTGAAAATCATTAAATTAAAAAAAATTGTGTAAATTGCACTATGTCTAACTTAAAACATAGTGTGCTTTGAAATCAAGTTTTTAATGTAAATATTAAGGAAAGAATAAATTGATAAAATGAATGAAGAATAACAAGTGCTGTTAAAACTGCTTAATAATGCATAATGTAGGAGTGCTTTTGGTTAATTTATCACTTTTAGCAGCAAAAGAAAAATAAATTTTAATAATTCAATCCTTACTGAACTTGGAGGAAATAAAAAATGTGCCCTCAAGTATTTTTCTAAAATCTCAGGATGGTCTGAAAGCATACTTTAAAAAATGGAGTAATTGAATTGGATGTATGAAACAACAGATGCGTGTTTAAAAAAAAAATTCTTTAGACAAGGCAAGATTAATATCAATATTTTTAGTAATGGCTGTTTTCTTGGGGTTTTTTTTCTATGACTTTTGCCTGTTTAACCACATATTCTACAATTGTCACTAATTCAGCGCAACATACTACGCCTTTATGATCACTTTTCACAAAAGGTACATTGCCGTAGTTTTTGTACAGAGAGTTTTGAGTAATATTGCTCAATTGGTCTCTCATTTTAAAAGTTTATACCCAAACTTGATTAATTTTGCTTTTGTTACCTTCTAATGTTTGCTTTTGAAACATAAATTGCAATATTTTTAGTTACTTTTCCATGACGGTTAACCTGAAATTAAATTTTTTATATAAAAACAGGATTGTTTAACTTTGTCGATTTTTAATCAAAAGACAACACATTTAAACAGGCATCGGCTATTTTTGACGATTTCCTTAAATTAAATAACTTCATTACTTTTGAGCATTTTACTTATCATATTGATTAATTTTAAGATACGGTATTTACTCAATTCTAAGCTATACCCTAAGTTCTCAAAATGTTCTTGCGAAAAAATGTTATTGATTTTAAGCTGCACTCCCAATTTTCTACACATGTGTGAGAAAACTGTGCAAAAAGTTCATATATATCCTATACTTAAGAAATTTTTTTTTAAAAAAAATTTTTCTTATGAGAAATGATAAAAAGTTAAAAAATAATTTATTTTACCAGCATTAAAAACTTTCAAATAAATACATCAAGGGTAGTCAACCCTCGGCACAGTTGAGTTGCAACAGTGGTATGCAGACTTACTGTCAAATTTTAAAAATTGAAAAGAAAATAAATAATCATATTTTTTTTTAAAAAAATTTATCGAAATAGGATTTTCTCAGACAAAAAATTTAGATCAAAATATGCTTGTGAAGAAATTTTTTCTGTTATGAACTTAATAAAATAAATATCTCAAAACTAGCTTAAACATACGTAAAACAACACTTTCAAGAGCATCTTGAAAATAAAACAGCATTTTCAAGAGTTAATTCTTATATAGATGACTAGGTAAAAAAACCACACTAAGAAAATATTGACTGTTTAATAATTATTTAGAACTAAATGCTTCAAGATACTCATTTTTATTTTATATCTCACCTAACTGAGTGAATTTGTAAAAAGTTTTTTAACAATAAAACCTAAGTTTGTACTTTTATCTTATTTATTTTATTATTTTTAAATTTCGACTACAAGGATTTGCATTAAAATAAGTTTTATTTGCGTAAAAATCCCATAATTAACAATTTTTCACTTCTTTTGTTGTTGTTTGTAGGAAAATTTGGAAGTGGCACGCATAATTTTTCCCCATCAAATAGTGGTAATCTTTCCAAAAAGGTTGGCCACCCCTGACATTTATGAAAAAAAAAATTCTTTCTACAATTCAGTATCATGTTTCAAAAATAATTCGTCACTCCCGTTGACACAGCTCACTTCAGTATTGGTACTGGTGTCACAGTGGATGGATTCGAACAGCTCTCTTTTTCCATATACCTGCTGAACGAACATTGCTTGGATACTTTTTACAAGGTTTATGTCACGGCTTTGGATTAGCCATAGCAAAATTCAAACATTGTTTGAAAAGAATAAATTTTTCACAGCACCTGCTGTGAAAATGGATGCACTATCTGGTTCATATATGCAGTCGTCTCCACTCAATAGTAACGTAAAAGAAAGAAGCTCAGATTCCAACACATGAATCTTGATGGTTCTGTACCATTTTAAAACATTAGACTAATTCTTCCATAGTCAACGGTTAACCACACCATCAAACTTCCTCCTGCCATTTGGCAAAATGTGTAAAATTTTTCATCATCCTTAAAATTATGTCAATAGTGCTAATAGCAATAAGGATTATCTAAATTAAATTTCTTGTTTGAGAATACTACAAGAATCCAGTTAGTGATCCATGACGTGTTCTATGTCCCAATCCAATCACTTGACTATGTGTGCTTTTGACTACTTGGAATGATACTTTCTCTTTCTAAACTAAGGAGTCTTGGGCCTTTTTTATGGTGTTATACACAGTTTTTCTGAGGGGATGTATGAATCCAGTTATTTTGACCTGTGAAACAGCTGCACTTTTTTTCCAAGCTCCAGAAAAATGTTTCATTCACATCACGAAGTTCTATGAAGGGGGGTGGGGGTGGGTAAAAGAAATTTAAATGCAAATGACATGATTCCAAATAGATTACAAAAGAAAATAAAACAATTGCCCAATTTTACCTTACATTCAGGGTCATCTTAAGGCATGGACCAACTGGACCACAGTCTCAGTGGGGGCCTCGTTTTGTTCCCTACTCGGTCTCAATAAGATCATGATTTGAATAACTTTATGGTCGAATGTTATTACAGGATATATTCTCCTAAAAAATGGGAATTTCAAACTGCATGTCAGCCGACAACAGTGTATCATTATGTGATGACCATGATCCATTCGTTATGGACATATATTCCTCATTACTCATTTTGTCGAAATGTGACCGTCGATTGAGGCAGTTTGTGCCTAGGTTTTTGAGTCATGCACATTTATTTGTTTCAGATTACCATTTCAATGAGTATTTGACAATGTATGCTAGGAACTGTCTAATTTTAAAGGTCACAGGAAGGGCCTACTTTTGCACAGGGGCCCAGGGCCTCAAAATTTTTTAAGACATTCCTGCTTACAATGTAGGTTGTAGCTGAGCAAAACACCAAATCTACACAAGTACCCTCCTTTTTTTTAAAACCTCAGAAATGAACATCTAACACTTTTTCAAAAAGGAAAGCTGTGAATATTAATATTTCATATTTATAATATGGAACTTCTTTTATATAGAAGTAGTAATAATATTAATCTAATAGAATAAAATTTAACTATAAATTTTACACATTTCAGGATCCTTCTTTTTTTAGAGTACAATATATAGTATATTAATGTATCTTTATTTAATCTGATAAATCTGCAAGTAGTTAAGATAAGATTCAAGAGATCATTTCGTGTAAAATATATATATATATATATATACTAGCTGGATGGCCCGGTGTTGCACGGGCTTCTTCAAGTGTACAGCTTTATACCTTGGAAGATTCCCCTTCCTTTTCAGTGTCAGCACTTCCTGGTGTGTGTGTGATTTCTATATATGTCATTAAAATACTCTTTTTCGAAGTTTCTTCCACATCTTTGTCCTGTCGGGCGGGTCTTTTTTCTCGCCACTTAGCTTGGTATTGCAAGGGCTTTTTTCACGGGTACAATTTTATCCCCATGGAAATTTTCCCTTTCTCTCTGGACACCAGTACTTCTGTGTAATTGTTTGTTACTGAGCGATGTGAGTGATTTCTACATTTATCTTATTTAAATCCCCTTTTCAGAAATTTCTTCCACTTCTTCTCTTTGTCAGACAGGTTTCTTTTCCATCCGTTTAGCCCAGGGTTGCATGTGTTTTTTCAAGTATTAAACCCCCTTTTTTCACCGAGGGTAAAGATCTTTTTTTTTTCAAATTTCTATTTTTGATTAAAAATTTACAAAGCTAATTCAGTTTTGTTCTCAAGAAAACAGACATTGTACGAATTTATTATTAAATGAATAATTTAGTGATAAATAATAAAAAGCAATATAACTTTGATTCTTAAAAAAATATATTAATTTACATCAATTTTTGTTAAATAATGAATCAAAAAATATGAAGTTATGAATATGTTAGCTATGAAACGACTGTTTTTATCTGTATGTTTGATTTTTCGATTAAATATATGTAACTGTGAAAAAAGAACTACGGGAGGGGGAGCCTAAAAATTTCTTTACATTCCTTGTATAAAAAAGATTTAAAAGGAAATAGTACTATTTAATAAAAACAGGGCAGCATTTTCCTATATTTTAAAGGTTTTTTAGTAAATTATTTCACTAAAAGAAAACTATCAGTTGTGATGTATTATTAAAAACTAAGATCATATTAATTATTTTACAATGAATACTTTCTTAAAATTCAAACTAATAAATTGGCTTTGAAAAATTACTGGAAAATTCATTATTTACACTCATTATAAAAGAAAAAAACATTCAAAAAGAAAACATCTTTTTCTGACAGAAAAATCTTTTATCTGCTTACGTGCTCTCTGTAAGTGTTTTTTCCGCATGTGCGCTATAAGCGCTCAAACTCGTGAGTTATGAGGTAGCTTTCACATAATTAACTATTACTGGCATTTGGCAATTTTTCTAATTTTTTTCATTGTATTTTTACGGCTCCCCAAGGCGGAAAAAATGCATTTTTTTTAAAAATATTTTTTGCATAAAGAAAGCAGAATTTTTTTTAATTACAAAATTCCAAATTATTTTTGAATTTTTACAATAATTTGTTTCTAATTAACTTGGCAGCGTTGGAAAAGGTTAAAAAAATGTACCACTTGAAAAATAGTTTTATCTTTTTTTTTAGGAATTTAAATTAGAAAAATTTAAAACATTGTAGAAATTGAGATTTTAATAATATATTTTAAGTTAGTCACATGTTAAAGTTAAGTTAGTCAACGACAAAAGATGGTGTCAAAAATCAGTTTTCAGCCAAAATGGAATTTCATGACATTGCTCTACTGACTATATTAACTTTGTTTAAAAAATAAAGTTAATTAATACAGTCAGTAGAGCAATGTCATGAAATTCCATTTTGGCTGAAAACTGATTTTTGACACCATCTTTTGTCGTAACAATAATAGTGTTACAATGCAGACAAATCAAAGTTGGAGCCCAAAACTGGTAATTAAAACTGGTTTTAATTAATATCTTTTTACCTAATTGCGATATTGGACCGAATTGTGAATCTAAACCATTCTCAAATACACTTGAACCCACACAAAAAATTTCATCAAAATCGGTCCAGGGGTTTAGGAGGAGTTTAGTCACATACACACGCACAGAAGATTTTTATATATAAAGATTATTTGAAAAGATATTAATTAAAAATGCTAAAAAGCATTATTCATCTAAATTTTTGTAACAATAAAGACCCGGTTTGGCCAGTTTGGCTGAAAATCTATTTTCGACGCCAACTTACGTCTTTTTTATAACAATAAATGCATCTGCATAAAGTATGATTGGCTATAGCATTCATAAATTATAAAAATATGTCTTGATTGTATTCAATTGAATCTGACTTTAATTGATTAATTATGCGCCATTTTTACAAAAAAAAAACCCGATGCAATCTAGAATAAACAAATCAAATGTAGTTGGGAAGAATATTAAGTGAGAAAAATTTAATATGGGGATATTTTTAAAATGTACATTTTATTAAATGAACTAACATAAAATAAATTAAAAATAATGTCTCTGTGTTAGTTTTTTCTGGTATTTTTTGTTAGTTCTGAATAATTTTTCAACAAAAATTAATGCTGTAAATGAATATCGAGTAATTATCATACCATTCACTTGATTAGAAAAGTCACAAGAAATTAGTAAATTTACAAATTATATATTTATTTATACAGAAATATTTTAAAACTATATTATTTAAATGACAAATCAAAGGAAAGAAAAACAACTTTTCTCCCAGCAATATATATGTTACATTATATCAAAATTTAGTCTTAGAAGAAAATTATAACTAAAATAATAATTTTACAGCCAGCTGGTATTTCATACATGAACATTACTAAATGCATTGGATGAAATAGAACAAAACATAGCATAAAGAAACAAAACACCTATTTCAATTTAATCAAAGATATAGTAACCAAAAGGAAATACAAATGAATTTAGCAAAATAAAGTTTATACCTTGATTTTCAGTAAATTCCTCAAAATATTTACATATGCTACAAATTTAATTTACATTATATGCATCAAATTTTCTCATTGAATACACACATTTAATGTTGGTATTAAGGTTTAAATTGAATAATTAATTTCAGGAAAAAAAAATAATAATATACTTCTTTTCAAAGTTTAGGTAAATGCTTGTCAAAAATATAAATTGAAAAGGGAGGGGAGAGGAACAGAATATATCTATCTATGTCACATAAAAGATAAGAATTTCTCAGATTGATTACAAACTATTTCTCAATAGTTTAGCACTCTGAAGCTCAAATAAATATCTGTTTAAAGACTCATTTATAATACTTTAATTGTGAACAAAATTTAATTGATTAAAATATGCATGTTTAAAAAATCATATAAGTGTAAAACATCTATATGACAATAGACAGCATATTTTAAAAAATCAGCTATAATTTTTTAGAATTCACAATATTAATCAATTAATAAAAGTTTTTTTTCAATTAACGACATGCACACTATTTACAAGAAAATTTCTTATACTTCCCTCTTAAAATGAATGAAGCAATTGATAAATGTAATTTTTTAATCATGTTTTATAAAAATGCTTTTATAGTTTCTCCTGTTTTGATTATCTTTAATTAGAAGGGATTCATACTCATTACTTGACTATCATATAGATTACGTGTTACTTTGAAATAAGATATAATAAACTATTGATCAGTCTACGGGTTCTTAAAAATACATCTTTTATGAAATGCTGTAATTTTTAAAAGAACACTTGGATAGTAATTAGGACCTGAAGAAGAATAGACTCTGGTCATCTAAAAGCTTTTATAAGATGTCTCATGTTACTTTATAAAGAAGTCTTTTTTCCCCATCTGCAGTGATTGAAAAGAAGTCACTAGTCATGTGATCCTACATCCAAAGTTTCAAACATTTAACACAATAGACTTGGATCAGCCTTCAAATGCACTTTCTTTACCAAGTGCATTTGAAGGTATGTGCTCTTGCACATACAGAGTGACTAATAATAGTTTTTTTTTTGTAAAAAAAAGTATGCAAACACATGTTTTGCATTGCAGTATTTTAAATATTTTATAAGACATTTCAGTTATGTTCATCATTTTTCAAGTGCAATTTAGTGCATCTTGAAAAAGTTTTCATAATCATGAGTGAGCACATTTATTATTTGTATTCATTTATCTTTTTTATACTCTTTAAAAAAAGTAGAGTATTATAGTTAGAAAAAACTTCTTTATGCTAAAAAAAATTGGGAAATTCAAAACAGTAGTACTGTAGAAATGAAATATGCAACAAAAGTAAGCATTTCCTTCTTAATTCAGAAGTTTTATATACATTAAGGAATTTTTCCTGAGTTTAAAAATTAAAATTTACCTGTAACAACTTATTTTCTTTAAAGAAGATTACTATTTATAGCTTTACTTTTAGTTTTTCAATTTCAAACCTTTAAATTTCGCTTATCGAACATTACATAACAAAAAATTAGAAAAACTAAAATATTAAATTTTAAAAATTATTGGTTAGAGCAAAACATCATGTAATAAATAATGCTTTGTAGATTGTTTCAGTACACGTTGATTATATATAAGCCAGATAAATTCAATACTTATTCAATTAAACACAATATACTATATTTTAAAACACTTATTTTATTGAAATATAATTACTCATTGTGTTTCAAATTTTTATTTCCCTTGTTGAGTAATGTTATTTGAACAAAATTTAAACAATACTTTCTCTGGTGTTTAGAAAAATAATTATAAGCAGAAAAAAATTGATAATAATTTAATACATCACCGAAAAAACACATTTGTAAATTTAAACAGCTCACAACAGCAATATTTTGAATATAATGTACTAGAGTAAAATCAAAATTGTTTTTTAATAATCCTAACAGAAGTTTATTGTTCATGCAACTTTCTGAGTAACAAATGAATTATGAACAAAGAGATTGGTCTAAATAATGTTCTTTGTTTCCTAGCTCCAAACAAAATCAAAAAATTCCTTACAAATCAATTATAAGTTTATCAATCTCTTCAGTGGTTTCCTCTTTTCTGTTTTTATCCTTTTTTTTTTTAAAAATAAATCCAAAATGAAAGTTAAAGAGAAAAAATCACAATAAATAAAGAAAGAATGATGTAAAGAATAAATATCAAAGTAAGGAGAGGAACATATGAGGGAAAAAAAGAATTTCTAGATAAGGGTCAAAGACACTGCCATAGCTAGTTCTGAGTAAGCTCTGTATCAAAATTCCTTTGGGGGCCTTTTTTAGGTATGGGAACCTTATTAGATGGAATGTAAATATGCATGTTGAGGTCCTTGTAGCTTGGGGGCTTCATATCATTGATACAGCAGGAGCTGCGTCTCTAAAGAGAAAACTCTTTCTTCCTCCCTTTTGAATACAAAAGACTAGACAAATAATTGATGTTCATGGATTCTAATAGGCACCATACTGATTTAAAAGTTGTTTAGAGAGAAATAAGAGCTTGGTTCCTATTCCAACCAATGCTGTGTTTTAAGGGGCTATTCTTGTTGGTGGAAGTACTGATCAACAAAATTATATTCAAATTAAAAGCTTCTTTTTCAATGTAGTACTTTAATTTTCAGAGTCAGACAATGAGGTTCTGAAGTTCTTGTGACAATATTCAAAATTAATATATATATATATATTCATAAATATTTCTTTATCTTTCAATGTTCAATTCCATATTACTAATTAAATGTAAATCAGATGGAAATTTATGTAGCTAATTCTTTAAAACTATTGTTTTCTTTTAATATTATTCTTTATTAAGAAGAGCTTATAATGTACATTAAACTAGTTAAATGCATAAAAATAATGTTCATTTACTGTGATAAAAGTCATATCATTAATCATAAGATTCATTCCAAATGGATTACACAGAGTGCTCAGCTCTTTTAATCAATATATTCTGCATTGTCTGCCTTTCAAACTCTAGTGTTTCACTCTGCAGGCAAGTTTTCATACAATTCTCCAGCAGGGAAAAAATCCTTCCTTTTTTTACTCTCCTACTAGTACCATTGTTCAGTATGTCCTGAAGGAGAAGTAGAAGGGCATTCAACAAAATGGTTTTTCCATTTGCTCTTCATCGAAAAGTAATATGTGGGAGCAAACTGGTGGCCTGTTTTATCTTGTGTTTCAAAAAAGGTATTAAATAACAGAAATTTGTAACAATCCGGAAAACATTCACAAGTGGATCCCTACAGCTACTTACAAGCAGTCATACAATTAAGTCTATACTTATGCTTATTTTCCTTTCAAGGTTATATCTTAACTTCTTAATCTAGCTTATAGGTATTTCAGAGCTATCAATTAGAACCATGTAGGACAACACTTTCTTCTTAAAAATATAAAGGAAGCAAATATATATATATATATTCTAGAAGTACTATAACAAACAAGTTAAAAAATACATGTCTCTCTTTTTGGAACAAACACTTTTGGGTCTCATTCCTTAAAAAACACTTTAGTCTTGCACAATTTAAATTGATAACACTTTTTAACATCAACACAACAACTAACATTGAAAATAAGTGAGAAATATTGCAACTTTTATGGACAAAATAAAAAAATAAACTATCCATCAAATGTATATATATATAACTTGTTTTTTCCTTCTTAGAAATAGTATTCTAAGTATAAATATTTTTTTAATGTGACCTCCATTCCATGCAGTTTCTTTTATCAGCTGCAATGTTCAGTAGAAGTTAATTTGTGTATGTGTGATTTGAATGAAATAAAAACAAGTTTAAAGTCAAACATACCTTCAAATTCCAATCACAAAATATGTGCTCTTTCTTCTTTTAGTGAAAGTGAGTAGAGATAGCTTCTAATTCACCTTTACATCATATTATTTTTGATGCTGTTATAAAAAAAAATAGCCATTGTAAGTTTTTTTTATTTGCTCTCGCATAAATATAATTCCAATAAATAAAAAATAAAATATATTTTCTAAATTTGTTTTATTACCAAATAATGATTTCAAGTAGTTTGTTTATTATTCACAATCTCTTAAGCAAGGCTTAAAATGTTTATTTTATTTTAATTTTTTTTGTCAGAAAAATAACTTTAAACCTTTGGTGGTTATTGATTACTTAATTTAACTCAAAGAGTATATTGAAATCTATTCTAATTTAGAAAAGGCCTATGGTGCTGAAGCTCTTTAAGTGCTGATCAGTAGCATACAAAGACTACTTTCATTGGAGAAGTTATATTTTTTTTAAAACATAGACGAAAGCACACAGCATATTTATGCTAAGAAAGCATCTTTATGTCAACAAAAATATCTTTATGCTAAAAACTAAGTCTGTTTATTAATAGGAGATATTTGAATCCTCAAACTGCACCTTTGTTATACACTGGACTAGAAAACAATCAACAGAGTAAAAGAAGAGCATTATTTTAATTTACTATAGTGAATCCTTACAGTCAAAATATCTTATTACTTATTTCCTTGCAGTAATTATTTTGTTCATAAAATATGCTATTACATTAAACGCTTTTCCATATTGTTCATATAATTGATTTCACACACATACCACCTGTAATTTATTTTAATTATATACAGGTGTATACCTTTGTCTGAATTATTTCAACCAAATATTCAAATCTGCCTTTCTGAAAAAAAATTACAAAAGAAGCCCCAAGAAAAATTAGCTTTTCAATACATTGAATTCCTTCCTCTCTTTATTTTTATAATTTAACATTGCTATATTGACTCAATATAGTCATGATTCAAATGAATTCTTGATAGGAAAAGTTTGGAGAGCGTTTCAGACCACTCACTCAAAGCCCTTGAATACTTGTGACATTTGAAGAAATACCAAGTTAATAACACATTTTTCTCAAAACAATTTAAATCAAAAGCAACTATACCATCCATTCATTTATTTCCTTGTGGAAATTGATTTATTTTAATTCAGTTTTGAAAAGTAAGTAGAATTTTTTTACTGTTCTGCAAGTATAAACAGCTCTAGATCTTATGCCTCCTCTAAAGAAATTGCTCTTTTTTGATTAAATATACCATATTTCTTTTTGAAACCTAAAATTTTATATATAAGTATGCAGTAATAGTTGCCTTATTTTATTACTTTAATACCTCCCAACAGTAATTTCATTCATTTTTTAAGAAATTATCTGGATAAGTTAGTTTACCAATTTACATTAACCAATTTCTCAGCAGAAAAAATAGATTTTAAATACGAATAAATTACTGGCTAGATTTAACTCTTGAAATTTCTAAAACTTAATTTGTTGAAAATACTTTGTGCAAGTCTTAGTTACCACTATTTGAAACAATGTGTTATTAACAAGACAAGAAAAAAATAGATCACAATCAAATTATACATTTTATAATAATGAAGACTAAACCAAGAATTCAATATTGCAAATTACACTTTTATGCACAATAAAATACTTAAGTGCAACTTCATCATATTCAGCAGGGGCATAACTACCACCGTATCAATGATACAGGGCTCCAACATGTGTAACTGCAGTTACACTAACAAGGCTCTAAAATCTAAGAAAAGGCCCCGAAGTAATTTTGTTACAGGGCCCATTCAGAACTAGCTATGCCAGTGATATTTGCCATCTATTTTGTAGCTGAATAAATAGATATAATTTCTTATGCATTACTTTTAATTAATTCATTTTTTCAGCAAATACCATTTAAATGTATCAGTTTGTAAAGTTTTCATAAACATATTACATGAACAATTTGTAAGAAAACTTGCCATGAATGTTACACACTTGATAATCATTAAAGAGACCCAACATACATTTACTAGCTGTTCCAGAGTAGTGACTAAAACAGCGAGAACTTTTTATTTTAGAATAGCGGTCTCAGGATCCTGTAACAAAAAACATATTATATCAAAATAATATATTTTAAACAGTAGCCTAGCTACCAATGGGCTAGGCAGTGCTATGCACTGGAGCCCTCAAGCTCGGGGGAAGAGCCCTTGGACCCTGACCACCAAGCAAACTAAATTTGCGATAATTTCTCCCAAATTTATGATATAAAAGCTAGCAACATTACTATAATAATATAGAAAGTTTTTTTGAATTTGTAGGGAATTCCCCTAAAATCTTTTTGTTGTTTGTTCTGTGTTGTGAACTTTACTTATTGAAAACTTTGTTATTTTCAATTCTTTCATTTTTCTGTACACTGTTCCTTAAAAATAAACTTCAAATTCCAAGAAAAATCTTTCCATACTTATTATTAGATCTTAAAAATCCTACACAAGAAGCAATTCCTTTCTATTTATATTCTATTTTTAATAACAATATGATTAGTAATAAGCTATTTTCCTGTTTCAATATTTTGCAATCTTCTCGTATCTGCAATACACTGATGTAATTTTGTCCCCCCTCCTTTGCAGAGGTGTTTTTTTTTAATAATTATTAAAATATTGTATTGTATTTTCTTGTTTATGCATATTTTTTGTATCATTTTCTGTCTATCTCTTGGTGGACCATTTTGTAGCTCTCAGCCCTCTGGTGGATGAGTTTGATTCCTTAGAATAAATAGCTACGAATTCCCCAATGTCATTTTGTAGTGTAGCATTATGTTTTTGCATCCTTTTAAAGTCAAGAAGTACTCGAGCACATATGAATTGTATTGGATAAATTATAAAACTAAAATTATGGATAAAAAAAAAGAAACCTAGAGATGCGTTTCAGCACTAACAACTTTTAGAAAAAGATGGTAAATAAAATTTGTAGCTTCATATATATAAAATATTTATATATTTTTACTTGATAAAATCCAACCGAGAAAGGACCCTTATTTTTTTTTTACACCAGAGCATTTGGATACCTAGCTACGCCACTGATTTTAAACACGTTCTGTAAACACAGAGGCTATGACTATTTATAAAATTTATTGAAATTTAAAATGTAATGTATATTCTAAAGAATATAAACCTCTCTGTATTGATTATTTATCTACATTGCGAATGAACTTTTTAATCATTAACACACAATGTTATCCAGTATAATTAAATGTTGAAGGGTTTTATCATCTTATATCATGGTCAATTGATCAGGTCATGTATAAAAGAAGGGTACTTACGTATTAGCGTCACCGCAGTGAAAGTGGCGGCACGTAAATCGTACCTTGATACCAAAACAGCAAAGATTCTAACGTGTTTTATAGGAAAAAATACCTATCAGTCAAATTTTGGAGGAAGATGGCACGGTTCGCGTGGCGCCAATTTGGCTACAGTGACAGCAATACGTAAGTACCAAAAGAAGAAACATCACTACTCATGCGATTTTATCAGTTTCTATTATTGCTAAGTTTTTAAATTGATAAAACACATATGCTCATTTCTGACAGAACGAACATTTAAGTTATGCATAAAATAAATACAAACAATTATAATAAAATGAAATGAAATTTTGGAGCTTTTTCCAACATTGTTTTTAATTTCTCTTCTTTTACAACCATGAACTTATTTCAATTCTTTCAATTAAGCCGTGTGAATAGAATACATTTTTTTTCGGCGAGAAAATATTTTTTGAAAAAAAAGGCAAGAAAATACCCCGGAAGTTTTAAAAATGTCTAAAATGGGAAAAGGAAAAAATTTAATTTAAGTTTGTTTGCTGGGAAAAAAAATTAAAAGGGGGAAAAAAGAAAGCATGACGTTAAAAAAAAAGAGCACTTTTGTTTTCCCCCAAAACCCACCCCTCGGCTTCCTCTTCGGCACGGTCAAAGTTTCGATTTTGGTGTCGCCCACGTCCGAAGGGTTTCCCTTACGTGATTCCTTAAAAACCCCTCTTTTTTGCGACGGTGCGACGTTTAACAATAAACCCAATCGGCTTTGGGTAAAAGGAAAGGGGGTTGTTTTGTCATTGGTGATGGGGCAATCCCATTATTTTTGGTTGCCTGGTTTGGCGTTATACCCTTTTCTTTTGCCCTAGTGATTCATTGAAAAAAAAAATTTTTGGTATTTGGGAAATTTTTTTTCAGGCATTTCCTTTTTTTCCCTGTGTCTTAGTATAATGGAAAAATTTCCCTTTTTGCGTATGAAATTTTTCCCCGTAAAAATAAAATTTGTTTTTTTTTCCTTCCCGTAAATAAAAAATATTTTTTGGTTTTAATTTTGGGGAAAGAAATATATTTGAGTTTTAGTAAATAAAAAAAACTTAATTAAAAAAAAAAAAATTTTATATTTTTTTAATAATCCATTTACTGTGTTTAAAAAACCCCTTTTAAAAATGAATTCATTTTTCGGTTTTTATCCTTATGTAAGAAAAAAAGTCAATAATAAAAAAAGAAAATTTATTTTTTTTTATAATTAATATTTATTGGTAATAAATGTACTTTAAAAAAAGGAAAAATAATTTTCTTGTTTATCAGATTAAATTTTGGGTACAGGCAAGGGATATTTTAAATTATTAGCTTAATTTCATTTTTTTGAATTGTTATTTGTTTTTTAGGAAAATTTGAGATTTAATTTATTCACTTTTAAAAAAAAAATTTCGCCCAAATATTTCTTTTTCCCCTTTTAAATTTTAAAATTAAAATTTTACTGCAAAATTTTGCTTTTAAAAAACTAAACTATAAAAAATAAACTCATCTTAAATTTTTTTTTCTATTTTTTGGAAAAATTATAAATGGATTTCGGGGCTATTTTATAAAAACCCCTTTCACTTTTCCCAAACTTCCACTCACATCCATATTTTTTTCTTTTAAATTTTAAAATGGTACATTTACCAATTACGAAATTTTTACAATTATTTTTAGAGGTTTTCTCTTCTAACATACTCACACATATAAACCTTTTCGGGGGTTTTAAAATAAAAGTCCTGAAATGGGAGTCCCCTTAAACCCCCTTCATCAGGGGTTTTTGTTAAAAGAGAATAGTTTGTGTGTTTTTTTTATATAAACAATTTTGGTGAAGGAGTAAATTAATTTCAATTCATCTTAAGAAATATTTACTAAATCGGGGGGTTTGTTTTTCACCCGAAGAATAAAAATTTCTCCTCCCAAAAAGTATTTTTCCCTCCTGTAAACCCTTCTTTCAAAAATTTAAAACAAAAAATAGGACATAAAATTATACTTTTTCGAGCAAAAAAAAAAATTAAACCATTGAATTAAAAATTTTAAAAAACTTTTGGGGGTTTTAAAATTTATTCATTTTTTATTGCAGCGACAATTGAGATAATCAAGAAAAAACAATGGAGAAAAAAAACATTTAACAGAATCATTTAAAAAAATTTTTCTTTTCCAACATTTCCATTCTTGGAAAAAAATATATATATATATATATATATATTAAAATTTAAATTTTAAAAATATCCTGAAGTGGGCTTTTTCCAAAAATATATATTTTATTTTTACGTGTGTGTTCTGTGGTTTTTTTTTTAAAAAATGTATTTGTACTTTTTTTTCCCAAAATTTTAAATTTCATTTTTTTTATGAGCCCCTTAGCGTTGTGGGTATAAAGTATTTAAATTTCAAAAAACCACTAATATATTAAAAGAAATGTGATTTTTTTATTATTTTGTCATTTAAACCCTTAAAAAACACCATAAAAATAAATAAAAAAACAAAATTAAATTATGGGAAGCAATTAAAATAGAAAACCGATAACGCAAAAATTTGAACACAGAAAATAAGATCAAAGAAGGTGCGTTATATAGGGGGGAATGTTACCTTAAAAAAAAAAGAAAAGCCCCCGGGAAAAAAATTAAACTTCTACATATATAAAATACTGTTTTAGTTAAAAAAAATAAAAATTCCCCTTTATCAACGAGATTTGGGAAAAGAATTTTTTCCAAAAAAATTTTGGAATAATCCCTTTGAATAAGTGTTTTTAAAAATAGAGCCAGGTTTCCCAAAACCTTTAATTTTTGTTCCGGTTCAACTAAAAAAAAAATACAGTGGGCCAAAAATTTTGAATAATTCGGTTATTTTAAAAAAAATTTTAAATTTTTTTTTAAAACTAATAAAAATTAATATATTGTAATTGAAATTTTTTTACAATTTTCGTACTTGTTCTTATTGGGATAACATAATCAAATTTTCCTCTTTATAACTTTTATTTTAAAAAAATTTTAAAAAATCAAAAAACTGCTGAAAAGTTGGCCCCCAAATTTCCATATTTAAAAAAAAAACCCTCAATAGGGTTTTCCCCAAATTTTTGGGGTTTTTTCCTTAAGTATAATACTTGGTAAAATATCTTTTTATGTCAAAACCCAAATAGACTTTTTGTCGGGTTTTCCCTTTTTTTTTTTTTAAATTTTCCCTTTTGATATTTTTTTTTTCATGATTAAGGGTTTTTTTTTTTAAAAAAATTTTTTTTCTGAATCGTTTTTTTTTCCTATTTTAAAACCCCCCCAAAAAGAACTTGAAACCCTTTCCCTTTATTTTTTCCCCTGTTTAAAAATTTTGGGGGTTTCCCTTTTTTATTTAAATTTTGATTTTTTTTTCGAAATATAATGGAAACCCCCTTTTTTGAATTATGATTAAGCCAATAAAAAAAGTTTTTTAGATTTTTTTTTTTTTTTATAGATTACATAAAAATTTAAAATTTAATTTTTTATAATATATTTTTAAAGGGAAAAGTATTGTTATTGTTTTAAAAATTTTACTCGTTCTAAAATATTTTCTAAAAAATTTCTTGCCGTATGTAGGTCCCCTTTTGAGTGAAAATTTTTAACAAAATTTTTTGAAAACTTTATTTTCTTTTTTTGGATTTGACTTTAAATTTTTTTGATTTCATGATTTTTCCCCAAAATAGCCACAGAGAAAAGGTAACCCCGGAATGCCTATTTAATATCGAGTGATTATTTATTTATTTTTTTTTTTTTTATTTTTCTTTTTTTAATATTGGGCTTAAAAAAAAATATCAACCAGAAAAAAAAAAATTTTTTTAAACCCCTTTTTAAAATTAAATCTTTTTGGCCCCCAATTTTGTTTTTCTTTATAAATTAATTTTTTTTAAAAAAGTAACTGTTCCAATTTCCGTTTTTTTTTATTTTGGATGCTTTCCATAAATATTTTGGTCATCGGCTCATTACTAAGCACTTATTTTTGTAAAAGGGTTTTTTTAAAAAAAATGCATTAACAAATATTATATTTAATTGTAAAATGAAATAAATTTTAAAAAAGAAATCGATAATTCAACAGAAATTTTTTTTTTGGCCTCCAAAAAAAAAAATCTTTAAAAAAAGGGGAATTTTGTTTTACATATATACACGTCGGATCTGCTCCCACAAGGGTTTTTTTCCCAAAGGGGGGGTCCGGGTTGAAATCCCCCCCCCTTTTATCATGCCCCAAATGCCGCCCAAAATTCCGGGTTTTTTCGGGTTTTCCCCAAAAAAAAAACAATACAAAATTAATTTGAATAAAAAAATTTGGTTTAATAAAAAAATTAAATTATTAATAACAAAAATTTTAATTTAAAAGCCTAAAAATATACCGGGGGTTCAATTAATCGGAAAAATAAATCTATGGGGGTTTCCCCCGAACCCCCTTTTTGGGGCCCCCCATGAATTGAAACCCCTAAGGGGAATGGGTAAATCCCCAAAAGTTCCCTTACATGGAAACCCCCTATGTAGGGTTCTTTTCCCCAAATGCTTTTAAAAAAACCCCAAATTTTAAGTTTCCAAACACCATATATTTTAAAAAAAAGAATTTTCAGTAAAAAAGAAAACCTATTTTTTTTTATATATCTTTTCCCTTTTTAAAAAAAAGAAAAAAAAGAAAAAAAAAAAATGTTGAGGAATACCGATTTTCAAAAGAAAAAAATTTTTTTTTTTAAAAAATTTAAAGAGCTTTAAGGACATTTTCTAATTTAAAAACATTTAAAAAGAATTTTAAAACATAACATTATTTTATAAAAAAGGCTTTTTAAACTTTTCATCACACGCGTCCTAAATTTGGAAAAACATTTTGATTTTTTGAAAAAGTTTTTAATCGTTTCCATATCTTTTTCAATGCACCAAAAACCCCTTCAAAGGGGCAATTTTCCCCTGTTTTCTTAAATTTTTTTAAGGGCATCCATTGCTCGAGAAATTGGTCTTATCCCCAAATTTACAAATGGGGAAAAACTTTTTTTCCATTAAAGGTTTTTAGAGATCGGAAATTTTTATCTTTGAACATGTATCCCCTTCCCAAAGCCCTTTTTCCAAAACTTCATAGACATACGTTCTTTTACGTTTTGAAAAAATTTATTTAAAACATAATTGAAGCTTTTCTCGGTTTTATTTAAAAGTTGATAAGCTGGTTAAGGGGGGTACCAAATTTTAAAAACCAAAAGTCCCTTTTTTTACCCCCCTTTACTACTTCCTGAAAAATTTTTTAAAATGCAGCCTCAAAACACTTACGAACTATAAAACAAAGTTACCGTTTCGGTGATAACCCCCTTTTAAATGAACAAAAATTTGGGTCAAGGACACGGGGAAAGGTACAATTCCCCTGAGGGTGAAAGGGGGTATCGAAGATGTTTTAGTGAAAAATAGACTTCCTTTTTGGTTTAAACCCTAAATTTTTTCTCGGAGGAAACTAAACACCAAAAAAAAACAGTTCCGTTTTTGAGAACCATAAAATGTGTTAAAAAATAACCCCTTTAAAAAATTCCGGGGGAACACTTTGAAAATAAAAGAAAAAAAAACCCAAACAACAAGAAAAAAAGTTTGTTGTGTAAGGGAAAAAAACACTTGCCATAGGGGGGTTTTTAAAAGAAAGAAAAACGGGAAAAGCCCCATGGTTCCGGAAAACCCATGTGAAAAAAATTCCGCAATATAAAGGGTTCGTTATATGGAGGTTCGACTGTTTTTATTTTGATAAACAGTAGAAACTTTTTCCCTGTCTCATGACTTTAAAAAACCCTAAATTCCCCCCTTCCCCCGTAACCCCTTTTTAAACCCCCCTCAAGGCCGGTTCCCCCGTATGGGATAAATGGTTGCAGCCCGGGCCCCGGTCCTGGGGGGGGTTCCCGAAAGAAACAAAAAGAAAACGATGCTTCTTTGCAATTTAAAAAAAATAAAATAATATATATATATATATATAAACTAGTAAAAAAAACAAATTTAAAAAAAAAAAAAACCAAAATACTACATAAAATTTATTTTTTTTTTCGGAGCAAGAACAATTTACTTTTGTTCTTCCACCCCACCACCAAAAAAAGCGAAATTAATAGACAGACCCCATCATAGAAGAGGCACCGACGAGCATTGAACATTTATACCATAGTTTCCAAACTTTTCTGTCTCATAGACCCTTGTCATTTTTCAGGTTTGGAGGGCCCCCCTTTTCTTAATAATTGGGAAATTTTTAAATTAAAAAACTTTTTAAAAAGCAAAAGAAAAAATCATGTTTTTTTAAACGTTTATTGGTGAAATTAAAATCCAATTTAAATTTAAAAAAAAATTACAATTAAGTTTCCAATTTAAAATTTAAATTTAAATTTTTTTTAAATCAAATAATTTGTTACAAAAATAACCCCAAAACAAAAAAAAAAATGCTTTTAATGGAATGAATTTTGGGCCTTTAGACTGTATTGGGGAATTTTTTTGAACATTTGGCGTCTTTAGTTAAAGGGTTTGTCTTAACCTCCCCGGCGTAAATTTCCCGTCAATTTTTTTTCTTTTTTTTTAGGAGATCAACCGCGTTTTAAACCCCTTTTCCCCTAAGTACGAGGATGGAAAAGCAAAATTTAAAAATCGCGATATATATAAATAGAGATATGCAAGGGGTATAACTTTTTAAAACCCGGATTTCTGATATCCATTTTAAAACTGGCCCCTTTTAATTTTTTCATTTGTATTTATTCCCAAACAGTTCATCTTGTAATAAACATCCGTCTCTTCAATCCATCATATGGATTAATTAACCACCGTGGTATTACCATAGTCAAAAAAATCTTTATACCGGGTTTTTAAAAACTGAACAGAAAAGGGATCCAAAATTTCTGGGAAAGTAGGTTAAAAAAATTTTCTTCCCTTTCCATTGTCTAACTTTATAAACTGGGAAATTTTTCCCTAAATTCCCATATTTTTTCCCATTAGCTTTTAAATTCCCCGGGAAAAAACGCAAATGATGGACTTTGTTTTAATCAAATTTGCTTAAAACCTTATAACTGCAAAACTAACATCATTAATTTTACTAAACAAATCTATTAAGTAGGCAATGTCTGTTTTTTTTCCCCTTGATTAAATTTCCTCTTTAAAATTTATCTTTAGAATCCAAAAAATCTAAAACAGTCTCAAAAAGGGCAGAAAAAACTTATCAAACAAAGGGGCCCTTTCCAAACAAAAAACTGGACTTTTGTATGAAGGGGGGTAATTTATGAAAATAGTCGTCATTTCCCTTTTACAAATTTCTAAAATAAAATATTTTTTTATATTTTTTGAATCCTATGTATTTGGGGTCAGTTTTTGCCCCATTTTTTCCATGCAAATCCAAAGAAAAAAACGGGGACCCCCCACAAAAATCCCCCTTTTATTATCTGTTTTTTCTAAAAAAATTGAAGAGTCGAACCGATTGCGTTTTACTTTTTTTCTCTCTGTTTCTTTTCTCTTTCGAAGTTACTTTGATTTATCAAGTCATTAATATATTTGATTTATTTAAAGAGAAACACAAATTTATCTTTGAAATCTTAAAATATTACTATTAAAAATACAAATAACTAAAATTAAAAACATAATAACCTATGGCTATTTCAGGTAAATTGTAAAAAATGGAAAAGTGTACTTATTTCATCTACTGTGTGACCTCTACTTCCGAAAAGTCCCCCGTCCCTTTTAGTTAGTCATATAACCCGGACATCCTGTGGGGTTTGGGAATTCTGTTGTGACCCCACCCTAGGAGTGGGAGAAAATTGCAAAAAAAAGTGGATGGCAGTGGATGGCAGTCTATTTTTGGGCATCTGGACTGATACACAGTCCTCAATCCCATATCTTTAAGGGGTCTTTGAAGTAGGGCTTGACTTTCGTGGAATTACACAGTCTGGATGTAGCATGCAGGCTATTGGCTGCGAGTGGAATCCGGGAGAAGGGGCTTAAGGTGATCTTCAAGACGTGGAATGTTCATACATGGCTGAGAGCAATGTGGGTGCTCTCCATTGTTTGGGAGGTGGAAGTGAGATAGCCTCTGGCTGGCTGCCCATGGGGATAAGTAAAATTTAAAAGTAGAAAGTGGAATAGCGCCCAGTGGGGAAAAAGATAGAAAAATAATAAAAGAAGAAAAAAAAAAAAATTTTAAAAAAGTTTACTTGGGTGCAATAATTACATAATTATTGCGGGATAAAGTACCTAAAGGCGGGTTGTAGGAATCCAGTGGGTTCTTCTCGGCCTTTGGTATTGTCATTGCAGTTATAAACATCTAATAATCATATTTGCATTTTTTTGTAAACTCAAGTTATTGAAAAATTTATGGCAACTTTTTGAATGTGAGTTTTGGGAAACTATTGATTTTTAGAGTTTTTGTTAATGTAATCATTTCGCATATAGCGACAAAGCTTACGACCATTCAAATATAAAAATTTTGCACAGTATTTAAAATATTTATATTAGTCTTAGCAGCATAACCCCAGACGGAAAAACGTAAGCAATTATGGGACGCATGACGGCTGTATGAGAAGCACTTTGTTATTCTGCTTAAATGTGATTTCCCGGGATATAAGGGGGAAAAAAGTTTAAACATGTTTTCCGGAACTTATCGCGGACGTGTAGAATATGTTGTTTCAAGTTAAATGAGAATCAAAAAATAACGCCAAGATATTTGGTTTTCTGAGACCAAGGAATCTGCTTTTTGGGTACATTATGAGCGGAGGTGGAGAAGTAGTTTTTGGTAAAGATAACTGCACACGATTTATCTACATTAATACTTTTTTCCATCTATCGTAGTAATTTTCTAGAAGTTTGAGGTTTTTTGTTGGGGGCAAAAGTGACAGATTTTGGTTTTGTACGTGGCACTTAAGGCCGTATCATCCGCATAAGATTAATATTAGTTAGTGAATAGCTGGGAATGTCATTAATGTAAGATTGAACAGCAGGGTCCGAGGAAAACCCTTGTGGACATCCTGCTGGAGATAGAATAGGAGTTAGAAAAATTCGTTAATTCTGATTCTAAAGGACCTGTTAGTTAGATATGAGTGAATGAGGGTATTAGGGGAAAAGGGATTTCGTAAGTAATTAGTTTGAAAGTGAGTCCTAGAATCCAAACACGGTCAAAGGGAAAACTTTCGGATACCCAAAAAGACAACCCCCGGGGTCTTCTTTGAAACCTTCTGAAATATTTTCTGTTAGTCTAAGAAGGGGATGAAAAAGTAAATAATTTATTAGTGAAGCCGTACTGATTTGGGTTAATTAGATTTTTATCGTTAATGAATTTTTTAAGCCTATTAAGAACTATGTATTCAGTTAATTTACCTAAAGTTGATAGGAGAAATTGGTCTATAACTTTCAGCAAGATTTTTTTTTTTACCCGGTTTAATTATGGGGAAAATGATGGCTTCTTCCCCAAGTTTTTAGGAAAGTGATGAAATTTGAGGTTTTTATTGACAAGAATAGTAAGAATGAGGTTGTTTGATAGGGAAATTTTTAAGCATTTTATTAGTAATAGAATCTTACCAGGGGGTTCTTGAGTTATATTTTAATGAAGTTAATTATTTCATCAGGTCGGCAGGTTCAATGGAGTTGGGAAGGGGGGGGAAAAGAAAGTTATTTACAGTTTAAAGGGGACGACCTCGTCGTCTTGATCTAAATATCATTCATGCGGTTATTTTTTTAAAGAAGTTATTATTAATCGTATTAGCAAAAAAGATTAGCCTTTTGCGGATCAGTGACGGCCCTGCCAGTGGGAAAAGTTTAACGTAGGAATATGAGGTCTTTTTTTTTTAAAAACGCTGCGCCTCCCAGAGGCTTTGTCAGATGTATTTAAAGCTTCCAGTCTAGTATTCCACGAATCGTTACTATAAATTTTAAGCTCCTTTTTAGGTTGGAGCTCTATTGTACAAGGTTTTATAAAAGGGTTTAAAGTCTGCTGATAACGCTTTCGGGGGGGGTGCTGATTTATGTGATTTGGTGAAGTTGCGGGAGCGTTTTCAATGGGTGGGAGACGTGTCTATGGTGCTGACGACCGCCTCGGTGAACTCTGTGATTTTGGTTCAAGATCACTAGGATTATTAATGTTATTAGGATAATAGTCAAATAAAGAGAGGTTTTTATTTAAATTAATTCTAAAATCTTTCCAGTTAGTGGTAATTGCTCTAGGATTTGAGGTCTCCACTTTAAGTTTAAGATCGAAATTTAAGAAGACAGGGTTATGGTCAGAATATAGATCGTTAATAGATTTAATAGAGTATGGATAGTAAAAATTATTGATTAGAGCAATATCGATTGTGTTAGCTGAGTTATGGCCAAATCTTGTGGGAGAATCAGGAAAAGCTATATGTAAATTTAAGATGTTGGCAATTAAAAAGATGTTTACCTCTGTTTGAGTTTACATTACAATTCCAAGCATTGTGAGGGAGCATTGAAGTCCCGAAAAGGACACAATGACTACTCGTTTGGAGATATTCTAAATCTATTGTGAACAAGTTTTAATCGGAAGAAGGGGAATATAAACAGAGACAATAGAAATGGGATCATGGTCATGGGGAGTTAGTATAATGTTAGTAGCTTCGATAGCTTGCAGGGCAGGGGTAGGGAGACAGTAATGTTTAAAAGAATTTTTATAAGAATTAGAGTTCCACCGGCGGCCGCAGTATTAGTGATTCTATCATTTTCCCATAGCAGGTGTAGTTGGCTATAGTAAAAGTGTGCGATGGTCTCAGATGAGGGTTTTTTGAATGAGAAAAAATATCGGGAGTGCTTCTCTATGAATATACGCAATTCAACTCTGCGTCTAAGCAAACCGTTTGCGTTCCACGAACACAAATTGAGGCCAATAGGGGACTTAACCATTATTATTATTACATGAAGCCTCTAATAAGGCGTACATTTGATTAGGACTATTGTTTGCATTTTGCACTTGGTTAAAATTATTCATGAAATTAGGATTTGAGCTAGCGATGGCTTGAGTAAATTGGGAGAGTTGACACAGACATTGCATAGTCATCTGTAAGGTGGCTTGCAAGTTAAAGTTATTAATATTAAAAATATTTCCATTAAAATTTCCGTTGAACTTATTATTAAAATTTGGAATAAATCTGTTTTTAGGGGGAGAATTTTTCTTGGCCTCAGTTTGCGCAGAATTCACAGGTTTTTGGCGCCATCTGTTGTCTATTTTGAGAGTTAGAAGTAACTACATTTTGATTTATGGGATTAGCAGCTTGAGCGTAAGAGACATTTGGTCTGACAATGCTATTGTAAATTTGGTGTAAATTACGATTATTAAGAGCCGTGCCCTTAGGGGGCTTTGGGAAACAGGGGCAACCTCTTCAATTTTCCATATGGCCGTACATTTCGCAGTTTATACAGTATGCCGTCTCAAGCCTTTCGGTGATCGGGCATTCTCGGGTTATATGTCCCTCGCCGCATTTTAAACAGCGGGGGCTGGGGGGCAATTTTCTGAACTATGTGAAAATTATTACATTTATAACACTGAGTGATACCTTTTCCATTATAGGGTTCTACTCGAATACTTAAATAGCTCAATGTTTTTAAATGAAAGATTTTTAAATTTTCTATATTTCGCGGGAGAGTAACGAGAAATACCGGGAGAGCCTGTCTGGTTCTGCGGCCAATAAGTGAAAACACGTAAACCAGTAATATTTCAATGCCTATGTAAATAAAAAATAAAAATCTAGATGATGCTATTGTAGAGCCCTATTTACCCTTCATGGTCCCCCAATTTATTTTTTCGCTGGCGTAGACCCCTTGTAAGTCGTCATCGACCCCTGGGGTCCATATTCCATTGCTCTATGACCGGGCATGAGGCTCAAATAACATCCCCTTTTCTCTTAAAATTTCTCTCTTTTCGTTAGCGCATACGAAAAGGCAGGCCTCGAGTTCATGACCTTTGTTGCAGTAAAAGCACTTGCGGCTTCTATGCGATTCACAGTGATGGAAAAGGAGTTTGGTCCGGGGTGTTCTGTCATCGGATTTCTCTTACGATGTCCGGTGAAAAAGAAGCTTTTATTTTTATTCTGTTTTGTAGTGGAG